>MCGE01000007.1:1200000-1800000 GCA_002105175.1 Absidia repens
ATGGAACAAGACAGGCAATCCTAAAGAAACATCGTGCTTGGAAATGGATTTGCTTGCCAAGGCGGCCAATGCCATTGCTGAAGGCGATCTCGTAGATAACCGAATCGGGTAAATCCTCACCAAAAAAAAAGTAAAAAAATAAAAAAAAAAGTCATCTCCTACTAACAATCATTTTTTATATAGTACTAAACAAGAATACTCGTTGATGCCTGTTCACTCGATTTTCTCATGCGTCCGACCTTCATATTATATGGAAGGTAGCTTTGCTGGTAGTCGAATCAATTTCCCATTGTAAGAAACATTCCCTTTGATTTATTAATTTTCATATGTGTGTGATCATGACTGACCTTTTCTTCGAATGATAGATGGCTCGGACAAAACTCCAAGACAACAAAAAATAAACGATTATTAGCAAATGTCCAAAACAAAGTACGCTCAAGGGCTACGGTGGATTTATCTGAAGTCCGTCAACATTATGTTCCTGCACTGACATGCAACGTCTTCAACGATATCTCAAACGTAAGTTCAAAAAAGGGTTAGTGATGGTGAATATTTCATCTCATCTTTTTTTTTTTTTTCTGTGGCGGGGGTGATAGGGTGATTACAATAAAGCGATGGATACTATGGACTTTTATTACCTGGATCGTGAAAATTTGGAAACCCTTAGTGATCTTGCATTGACTCCCAAACCTATCATGAATACGTTGAACGCCGCGACGAAACGAAATTTCAACAAACAGTACGTAGACTGCCTCCCCTTCCACTTCTAATAATCGTTGTTTTAACCATTCTCTTTTTGATTTGTCCATAGATATAAAGCCCGGTCTCATCCATCCTTGTTTGAACTTAGCGATACCACACCTCTTAAAAGCAAGTCCAAAGCGCCGACGGAAGATTTGGAAGGCACTATCTTCGATGTGGAACCGGAAGCGGATGAACTCAGTGACGATGAATAGTAGTTTATTATTTATATATTATTTAGTATTAGCTTTATAGTGTTTTTTTTCCTTATTTTAATTTTTTATTTTGTCCATGAATGGTATTAGATTCAACTGTATTCCTAATAAAGAAAAGTGTTCCAATTGATCAAATATCTGTCTTCTTTGATGTTTTTCCTTTTTCTTTTTAGTTATTTTCTAGTAATTTATTCATTTCCTTTAATCTTGTGGATATTATATAAAACATGATGCAATCATTACTTCTAATAAACGCTCTGGCGCTCCGCTGGAGCTTTTGGAAATCTTTCGATTTACTAGGTGTCACAGTTTTTTATTAAAGTGTGGGTTTCGATGGGATAGGATTAAAGCTTCCGCCATTTCGCACTTTGGTGGGCAGCCCGTGGGGCCCAACCGTCATGCTCAACGCCTCGTCAATAGGCTTTTTATGTTTGTTGAAAAAAAAACATGAGTAAGAGCTAGGTGACTTCGTAATTCCGCACTTTGGTGAGCAACCCTTGGGCCCAACCGTCGCGCTCAGCGCGTCGTCAATGGGTTTTTTATGTGAGCTGAAAAAAAAAATAGTGAAGGGATTAGAGCCTCCGCCTTTTCGCACTATGGTGGGCAGCCCCTTGGGGCCCAACCGTCGTGCTCAGCGCGTCGTCAATGGGTTTTTTGTGTGCTGAAATAATAGCTTACTTGAAATGCGTTGGAGAGATTAGAGTTTGATTATGTAGTGGTTGCAACTGCCTTTCCACTGGAAGATAAAACGAATTATGCTATATGGTAATTATGGCGATTGCCCGTTTATTTGATTTTTATTTGATTTTTTGACAAAAAAAAAAAAGCTGGATGATTCAGGCTCCGCATTTTGCTTTCTATTTTTTTTTTTTGGTCCCCTTTTTTTCCCTCTCTTTTCTTTCTTTTTTATTATTTTCCTTCATGATAGTCTGAATGACATGATGGCAAGGCTCATTGGGGAACTGGCGATCTAGGATTAGTGTTAGAACTTGAATTAGGGGCGTTTTAAAAAACGCAAAACAAACATCATGGGGAAACGCTTTCATTTTGGATGAAGGATTTGGGAACGACAGTAGATTAGCACTCATTAGTTTAGTAATAGTTTGTCATCGTTTATATCTACGTCTGAATAAATATGTTCTTTTTATTATAATTAGTATCTCTGTTGTACATTTACATGATGAGCTTCATCGAATGTGTATTACATATGCATAGAAAAAAAAAGTGTGTCTATATATATATATATGAAAAGGAACGGATTGGGTATTATGGAGGTTTCTTCTACCAAGTCTATAAGTTTGTGCGTAGAAAGGAAAACAGGGATGTGTTTGTGTGAAAAAACAGCTAATACAGTGTATCTTATTGTGGTGGGGTATATTGAAGAACAAAGTTGAGAATAGTATTAATTATGTAGCTACTGAGTGACAAGGAGTTTCTGAAGTGTGGGTTTTGATGGAAGACTCTGTGATTTGGCACTATGGGTGGGCAGCGATTGAGAAAAAAAAAAAGGATGGACAGCCCCTTGGGGCCCAATGGTGGTTGTCCAGGGCTCTGTTTGAAAAAAAAGAGTCGGAGGGACAAAAAAACGAAATTAAAAGTTACTATAGTTGAGTTTTCTTACGATCCTTATTTTTTTTAATATATAATAATAATAATAAAGTATATAACGAACATATTCACATGTATGCTTAATTGGCCAGCATTGTACATAAAACAATTGAGATAGAAAGGTGGTTTACAGTGGGAAAAAAAAATCGGTGAATGATCCAGATTAATACAGTGATTGAAATTGATTCAATTTAGATTGAAGTTGATACATTTTGATTTATTAGTGGTGATCATGTCGCCTATGCCAACGGAAGATCTAACTGAGGTATGTTTTTACAAAGGTTCCCCAATCAGGCAATAGACAAAGATATTGTATGAATCATCTTTTTACAACATCCCCCTCTTTCCCCGTTCATACGAGTATTCACAAATACAACATGTCTACTGTGGGTATTTCTCTCCCACAATACAACACTATTATATCCTACAAAAAGCAATATAATACATACCCTACAAAAACAAATCAACACATACGCTACAAAACAACACAACACATATCCCTCCAAGAATAATATATTTAACACAAAAACAACACACGTATTCCACAAAAACAATGTACATAACTATTTTTTCAAATGTGATTCTCTTTACTGCAGTAATAAGATGATAAAATAGACAATATATAATAATATATAAGTGATGAAGAGGATACTAAGATGAAGAGGCAGATGATAGGAATATGTGCACACTAAAATAATGGGAATTAAGTTCTCCAGTGTAGAGAGGGGATGATGGAGATAAGCACTAAAGAAAAAAAAAAAAAAAAACTCTCAAAACGGAAGAGAAGGAAAGGGAAGAGTTTTATAGTAGAAGGAAAAGAAATAAAAAAAAAATGAAGGTGTGCGAGGTTAAACTTCTATCTAATTTTCTGCATTTGGCGATTGATGCTTCAAGAGAAGTCATTATTTCAACACTATCCAATTCACTGGCTGAGGATGGAGCTGGTGGAATCTTTGCATCATTGGGGTCATTGCTATGAGAATAATATAATATAAAATAACATTGTAACAACTCAGTAAACTTTTGTAATTTTGATTGTGATGTCACTTACAAGAATTCGAGCTGGCGCTCAATATCCTCAAAATCTTCATCTTCAATTGTGACTCGACCGTCGACGTTCATTCTGATGCTTCCTTTACTCTTGCTGTTGCTGTTCTCGCTTCTACTTCTGTTGCTCTTGTCTTTATTGCCGCTGTTGCTGGTCCTTTTTTGCTGCTGTTTGTCATATTATTAAATAAATGGGACTTGTTGTCAAGTATTGTGAAACTTTTGGATAATTTTGTATTTCTAGTCAAATGTATTGTCTTATTTATATTAATGTGATGGTATGTGTCCATGTAAAAATAGGGGTGATGAATATGATAGAAATTTGTGTAGTGGGTGATTCGGGGTCTGAATTACGTATTATAGATTGATCGCATGTGCATGAATTCAGGTATAGGAATAAGTGTAGGTATATATATATATATATATATACAGTATATGAAAAGATATATGGTAGATGGATAGACGGATGATAGGTGAATGTGTTGGTATATAACACTGTTGTTGCTGGTCTTTTTTTCGGGAAGGAAACCCCCACAGAAGTTTATACTATCATCTGGTAGAATGGACGCTCTTACTTGTGGGACCGACTTGCTGTTCATTCGTCAATATGATCATCACAGGTAAATGTCTATATGCGTATAATTATATAGTTTCTTCGCAAAGGTGATATCTTATGTTGAAGTGGCAGACTCTAACCGAATTCATATGCTAGCGGTGGTGCAACCCTCAAGGTGTGGTCCATGGAAGAGGCATTGATGGATATTTGTATCCGTTTTGGGCGCATCAGCAAGGCCCTCATGCATGGGCGCTATTTGTTGATGTTGCGAAAATCTTTGATGTTGTTGGAATGGTTACTGATAAAAACAAGCTACATATTAAGCATCTTGTCCTTCTCAACACAACCATCTGGGATTACAAATTACTCGATACATCCCAAATTTCATCACTCTTATCATGCTTCTCATAGTAGCCCGATAATTCAATCCCCGCTATTATTTTTTATTTATTTATTTTTAATCCTGCTTCTTCCTTTTGTTTTGTTTCTTTTTTTTGTCATCACCCTAACCATTATGGTTTTATTGTAAGGTGTTTTGTTTGTTGTTGTTTTTTTTTTTTTTTTTTTTTTTTTTTTTTTTTTTTTTTTTTTTTTTTTTTGATAATAGCTGGACTAATATCAATAAAAAGGTATCTTATACTGTATACGTTTATCTTTTGTTTTTTAAATAGGTAACTGCTTTGAACCATTCCAACTGATGATGTTTGTTTGTCTCTTTTCTTCATCTCTGTTTACATCCGGGTAAGCATTTGAATGTAGAACCGCTCCCTCAAAAAAAAAAAAAAAAAAAAAAGGCATTCTCACGTATCACTTCTGTCTTTTCTTCCTTTAGAGCGGTGCATTGCTCTTGTCTTCCTTTTCTTCATCTCTGTTTGCATCCCGGTAAGCACTGAATGGCGAACCCTCCCCCCCCAAAAAAAAGGCATTCTCACGTATCACTTCTGTCCTTTTTTCCTTCAGAGCGGTACATTGCTCTTGTCTTCCTTTACTTCATCTCTGTTTGCATCGCGGTAAGCATCTGAACCCCCCAAAAAAGAAGGCATTCTCACTTATCACTTGTCTTTTTATCCTTTAGAGCTGCACATTGCTTTTGTCATCTTTTGTGAAAAATAACTAGAAGATAAGAAAACTGGATGGTGAAACAACATTACTTGTCGCTTTTCGCATATGCCAAGTTTTTCATATCCTTGTTTCTCATAAACCAATTTTTTATTTTTTCTTTAGATATGATTTGGTTCCCTTCGGACAACATTACAAATATTTCCCAATATGTAAGGTAATTGCACAAACAAAACATTGCCTTTTACAAAACAGTACACTCATACTATTCTCTTATAGCACAACTTCCCCTGCTTCATACTGAATGATGTTGCTGCGTCCGAGCTGTTAATGGCCTATCTTTGCTTCTGTTGGAGGAAGCTCCCTCAGAAGCTATTTAGTGGTAGTTTTTTTTTTTTTTTTTTTGTTAAGTATGTAGAACGTAGTATGTAGTATGTAGAATGTAGTATCTCTTCTTTAGTTTGTAGTATAGTTGGTATTCGTTGTATTTTATTATTATTATTATTATTTGTATGTAGTATTGATAGTATCATTATTATTACGTTTGAATAAAAGAAGCCCTGTTTGTTGACCCAATTATATGAATGTATGGAAGCTATAGTATTGATGTCAAGGAGTGTGTATTTCAAATGAGTCATCGTATCAGTCCGTATATACCCTTGTATCGTCCAATAAGTGATCATCATAAACCCGTTTATACCCTTGTATCGTCCAATAAGTGATCATCATAAACCCGTTTATACCCTTGTATCGTCCAATAAGTGATCATCATAGACCTGTAAATACTCATTTATCGGCCAATGACATTGTCCGTTATGAGAAAAATATAGACGAGGATCAATCAATATTTTATTGATTTTATTGATTGAATTATTGATTAAAATTGATAGATTTATAAGAAGTCAATCAATATTTTAAATATTGATTGAACCTTATTTTAAGCCCTGAATCAATCAATAATCAATCAATAAAATCAATTTTTTTCCGCTGTGCGTTTCATGGTCTATTATCCTCTTATAGTTCTTCCCGATTTTTTTTTCATCGAGGCGCGGTTGGTTAAGTGGTATAATCTTCGCCTGCCACGCGAAGGGCCGGGGTTCGATTCCCCGACCGCGCATACTTTTTTGCACTTTTATTGCATTGTTGCGGCTAAATTTGTTATTTTAGTCCAACTGGATTGTGTTTTTGTAGTGTTGCGGCTAAATTTGTAATTTTAGTCCAACTGGATTGTGTTTTTGTAGGTTTTTTATGTTTTTCTGTAAGTGAATAGTAAGTATGTTACGGCTAAAGTGAGTATAATGCTTGTAACAGAGTTGATTAGGATGTCTTGAGTGATCCTTTGGTGTAGCTTTGATCGTTTAGAGATTTGAAAATAAATTTGTTCCTGAATCGGACAAAAATAGATTTGATAGTAGTGAGCACCAGAACTTTTGTAGATAAAGTCCAACTGTAGAGAAAGTTTATAAAAAATAAACTTAGAAAAGTAAAATAAAAATAAAAAGAAAAGTATTGACCTTTGTTGGTTCAATAAAAATAAGTGTATAACACACAGTAAAAATAAAATAAAAAGAGGACTTGTAGTCACAAAAAAATAAGAGAAAGTTTCTATATAGACGATAGAAACAAAATAAAAATAAGACAGTGATTTGGTGGTTAAAAACCTTTGTACTGAATTTTATAAAAAAGATTGAGTAAATATATATAAGATAAGAACTAAAGAAAAAAATAAAAATTGTTGCGGAGGAAGTGGAGGTATTTATACAAAAAAATAAAGGGTGGTCGAAAGCAAGAAGTGGTCAAAGTATAGAGGTCGTTCGAGTTCACCATTGTCAAAATCGACAGAGTGTTTCGAGATCGAACTTCAATTTGAGCATGATGTGGTTCAAGGTCAGAGATGGTCAGAGGTCAGGGGGTGTTCAGAGGTCAGGGGGTGTTCAGAGGCCGATCCTCGACAGTAGGTTTTTTATGTTTTTCTGGTTTGAATAGGATGTCTTGAGTTATCCTTTAGTATAGCTTTTGCTTGTTTAGAGCTTGAAAAGAAATTTGTTCCTTGGGCGGAATTTGAAATACCTTGTTCCTGAATCGGACAAAAATAGAATTGAGAGTAGTGAGCACCAGAACTTTTGTAGATAAAGTCCAACTGTAGAGAAAGTTTATAAAAGATAAACTTGGAAGAGTAAAATAAAATAAAAATAAAAAGTATTGACCTTTGTTGGTTCAATAAAAATATAGTGTATAACACACAGTAAAAAAAAAAAAAAAAAAAAAAGAGGACTTGTAGTCAAAAATAAAAAAAGGTTTCTATGATCCAATAGAAACAGTAGATAATTTGGTGGTATAATGACCTTTGTACTAAGTTTTATTCGATAATATGAGAAAACTGAAAAAAAAACTAAAGAGAAAATAAAAAGGATAATAAAAAAAAGTGGGGTATTTATACTAAAAAATAATTAAGGTTGGTCAGAAGCAAAAAGTGTAAGAGGCAAAAAGTGTCAGAGGCAAAAATTTCAAAAGCGACTGCAGGTTCACTGTGTTGGGAGCGGTTGTTGTTCCTCGACATTTATTTGCGGTTGTTGTTCTTCGACATGTATTTGCTGCGGTTGTTGTTCCTTGACACATAAGCTTTCTCACCCTCTCACCATCATAAGATCCATCAGCAAGGCTGCCCAGACATGTCAATCTACTATAAAAGGAAATCGAGATGCAGGAGGGCTTGTTCCTAGAATGATCGTGCCAGTCGTGTCAAATGAACTCATCGAACTCATCGCTGCATATTTTTATACGCATCCATTACTGTCCTTCCTTCATGCGTCCGCCAAGTTTTTTTTTGGAAAACCGTCCAAGATATCCCTCTCACTCCTATATTTAGAAATCTTGTTCATTAGACGAAATACTGAGCCCGACGACTGATCGATGTTGTCTCAAAACTATAATGGTCCCTTTTTTTTCACGGACAGGTACTGTACTATATAGTACAGTGTGGGTACACCCATTCCGCAAGGGAAACTAAACGTATGAAGAGCAATGTAAAGGCAAAACGGCAAGACATAATATATTCCAATGTAGATAGAAGCTATGATAACAGAACTAAATTGGTCTAGCATGGCTAGCGAGGCGATTAGGGGTAAGGAGCGGGGAGTATATCGTTGCAGAATAAGCAACAACGTCTGATAAATTAATACAAACAAAGGGGATAAACTATCAAATCCACACAATGCATGATGATATTTCAAATTCAGCACAAGTGAATTTTTATTTATTTCAAACTTTTATTTTCCCAACCCATTCACTTTCTTTGCCTTTTTTTTTTTTTTTTTTTTTTTTTTTTCTTCTTCTTCTTCACCATTGAATCTCATTGAGGTTGTGGTGATCTTAGATTAGTATTAGGACTAGTTTAGAAGGGATTTAGGATCAGGGATTACAACATGCATGGGGAAACCCTTTCATTTTGGATCACGGATCTGAAGGCGCCATTAGTTGGTTTTTTGAAGTCTCCATTAGCTTAGATTAGTATTAACTTGTTGATACTTTGGATTTATATCTGAATAAAGTATGTATATTTTTACCTGCTTCAATGAAAAATGTCCCATTAGTTTCTCTCATGTCTTGTCCAATAGACCCTTCTCTACAGTCATTCCCTTTCTCAGCAGCGTTCACCGTTGTTGTGCTTCAATAAAAAATATATCATTATTCTTCCCTATGTCGCGTACATATATTAGCTTCAAATTTTTATAACTGTCTTTAAATTAGAGCTTATCAGTCTTCAAGTCTCATTTTAGTCACCCTCATGCTTCCCCTCTGCAGATCCTTCTATTAGAATTTTTATATTGAAATGAACCCCTGGTCTTTGATTTTAGTATCTGCCAATACACTTTATTAGAATATGACCTTTTTATTAACAACATTTGACCCGTCATATAATGAACAGTATCTTTATTGCGGATGCTTTGTGAATGGCCTACCTAAGACTTGCTCTCGATTTCACCCACTATGACTACGTTCCCCTTCTGTAACTCAATGTTAGTTTTACTTCATTTACTATCAAAGACCATCATGTTCTTGGTCAATCAACCATATAAATAAATGTAGGGTTGTGTGATCCATGTAGGCCACAGCTATAGGAAATTTTGCACTGTATTCTAGCTTTTCTGTGATTATTTGTCACACCCCGTCCCCAAGACCTAGAGACTCGTTAACAATTCTACGCCACTTAAATATAAATGTGATCCTATTCCCGCTCTACCGTTCATATCAATCAACCCAGATCGCGCTACCAGCTTAACCTCTATAGCATGGACTTACTATCGCCGTAGAAATTGACATCCCCCATAAATCGTCATAAAAACAGATTTGTCGGGAAGATCATTTTCTGCAAGCTGTACATCGCGCTCTTTTTTTTTTTTTTTGCTCTGAGATATTACATATTAAGATGCAAAATGGACATCTAGTTATATATATATTAAAAAGAAAATGGACCGTAAGAAAACTCAGCTATAGTAACTTTAATTTCGTTTTTTGTCCCTCCGACTCTCTTTTTCAGACAGAGCCCTGCCCACCATAGGAGCCTTCCATCCTTCTTTTTCTCGATCGCTGCCCACCCAAACACAGACTCTTCCATCAAAACCCACACTTCAGAAACTCCTTGTCACTCAGTAGCTACATAATTAATAGTCTTCTCAACTTTGTTCTTCAATATACCCCACCACAATAAAATACCCTGTAATAGCTGCTTTTTAACACAAATACATCCCTGTTTTCCTTTCTACGCACAAACTTATAGACTTGGTAGAAGAAACCTCCATAATACAGTACCTAATCCGTTCCTTTCTCATATATATATATATGTATATATAGACACACTTTTTTTTTCTATGCATATGTAATACACATTCAATGAAGCTCATAATGTAAACGTATAACAGAGATACTAAATATAATAAAAAGAACATGTTTATTCAGTCGTAGATATACACGATGACAAACTATTACTAAACTAATGAGTGCTAATCTACTGTCGTTCCCAAATCCTTCATCCAAAATGAAAGCGTTTCCCCATGATGTTTGTTGTTTTGCGTTTTTTAAAGCGCCCCTAATTCAAGTTCTAACACTAATCCTAGATCACCAATTCCCCAATGAGCCTTGCCAATATATCATTCAGACTATCATGAAGGAAAAAAATAAAAAAGAAAGAAAAAGAGAGGGAAAAAAAAGGGGACCCAAAAAAAAAATAGAAAGCAAAATGCGGAGCCTGAATCATCCAGCTTTTTTTATTGTCAAAAAATCAAATAAACGGGCAATCGCCATAAATACCATATAGCATAATTCGTTTTATCTTCCAGTGGAAAGGCAGCTGCAACCACTACATAATCAAACTCTAATCATAGTGCGAAATGGCGGAGGCTCTAATCCCTTCTCTATTTTTTTTTTCTTTTCAGCACACAAAAAAGAACCCATTGACGACGCGCTGAGCACGACGGTTGGGCCCCAAGGGGCTGCCCACCAAAGTGCGAAATGGCGGAGGCTTTAATCCTATCCCATCGAAACCCACACTTTAATAAAAAAAACTGTTCCGTGCCCAAAGTAGAAACATTTCCTGTCATTTTATATAATTTGTATATAAATATGCTTCCGTGCCCAAAGTGTAACATTTCCTCTTTTGCTTCCGTGCTCAAAGTAGAAACATTTCCTGTTATTTTTTATAATTTGTATATAAATATGCTTCGTGCCCAAAGTGTAACATTTCCTCTTTTGCTTCCGTGCCCAAAGTAGAAACATTTCCTGTCATTTTTTATATTTGTATACAAATATGCTTCCGTGCCCAAAGTGGAACATCTCCTCTTTTGCTTCCGTGCCCAAAGCAGAAACATTTCCTGTATAGACCCCCCCACACACACACCGGTTTTTTTTTTCCACGCACATATGCCATGCCCATTCAGCGAGACAATGAAAGGCATAAGAGAATAATTGTAAATAAACAAGATATGTTTAATTCTGATATAGATGCAATATAAACTATGATAACTAACGCTAAGCTGAGCTAATGACACTTTAGGAGGTTTTTTTTTTGGCAACTGTACGTAGCATTTTACACAACGAGCTGCAGTTTTTTTTTCTACGCATAAACCCCACACCCCCCCACACACTCTGTTTTTCCACGCACATATGCCATGCCCATTCAGCGAGACAATGAAAGGCAAAAAAGAGAATAGTAGTAAATAGACAAGGCATGTTTAATTCTGATATAGATGCAATATAAACTATGACAACTAACGCGAAGCCGAGCTAATGATACTATTCTAAAATGAATGCTAATTTGAGGACGGTCAAAGATCACGAATCCAAAATGGAAGGGTTTCTCCATGATGTTTGCATTGCACTTTTCAAAAGGCCCCTGATTCAAGTTCTAACCACTAATCCAAGATCACTAAATCCGCAGTTGAAGTGATGTTCTAAAAAAAAAAAAAACGAAAGAAAGAGGAAAAAAAAAAGGGCGAGAAAATTTAAATCCATGAGAGGCGGAGTGCGAATGGTTCAGTCACCCTATTTTTCGACCTTCATTTTTTTTAAAAAGTATCTATTGACGACGCGCTGAGCACGACGGTCGGGCCCCAAGGGGCTGCCCACCAAAGTGCGAAATGGCGGAGGCTCTAATCCCTTCCCTATTTTTTTTCTTTTCAGCACACATAAAAAACCCATTGCCGATGCGCTGAGCACGACGGTTGGGCCCCAAGGGGCCGCCCACCAAAGTGCGAAATGGCGGAGGCTTTAATCCTATCCCATCGAAACCCACACTTTAACCAAAAACTGTGACACCCAGTAAATCGAAAGATTTCCAAAAGCTCCAGCGGAGCGCCAGAGCGTTTATTATATATTAAAAAGAGAATGGACCGCAAGAACACTCAGCAGTAATAATACTAATTTGCGTTTTTGTCTCCCCAACTCCTTTTCCCAGACAGGGCCCTAAACACGACCGTTGGGCCTACCATAATGCAAACTGGCAGAGGCGTCCACCTTTTTCTTCAAAATATTATCCCAATCGACGGAGCGCTGAACACGACCGTTGGGACTCAAGGGGCTGCCCACCAGAGCGTGAAATGGCGGAGGCGTGTAATCCCATTCGATCAAAACCCACACTTCATAAAGTACCCCTGACATCCAGTTATATTGAACATTTTTGATCCGTAGCTACACAATTAATGCTATTCCTTAACTATGCTGCTCAATATATCACACCACAACAAAATACACGGTAGTAGCTGATTTTTCCCACAAACATATGTCTGTTTTCTTTCTACGCACAAATTTATACAGTATACATGATTTGGTGGAACAAGTCATCTTAATACCTAATCCGTTCCTTTTTATGTATACACATATTTTTTTTTCCTATGCTCTTGTATACACATTCGATAAAGCTCATGATGTAAACATGATAAAAGAGACAAGCATATTTTATTCAGATATAGATGCAAATGATAACAAACTATTAATAAACTAATGATGATTCCATGATACTAATTCCTAAGATAAAGCTAATCTAGTGACGTTCCCAAATCCTAGATCCAAAATGAAAGGGGTTCCCCATTATGTTTGTTTTGCATTTCTGAAAATGCCTCTAATTCAAGTTCTATCACTAATCCTAGATCACCAGTACCCCAATGAGCCTTGTCATCATATCTTTCGGAATTTCATGGAGGAAAAAAAGAAGAAAGAGAAGGAACAAAAATTGGAGTCCCAAAAAAAAATAGAAATCATGTGTGCGGAGACTGAATTGACTTTTTTTTTCACACATAGACACCATCCTATATTCTTGTCAACACACACAAAAATATTACAATTAACGGGCGCTGAGCACGACGGTAAGGCCCGAAAGGTCTGCCCACCAAAGTGCGAAATTACGAAGTCACCTAGCTTTTACTCATGTTTTTTTTTTCAACAAACATAAAAAGCCTATTGACGAGGCGTTGAGCATGACGGTTGGGCCCCACGGGACTGCCCACCAAAGTGCGAAATGCCGGACGCTCTATCCCACCCCCTCAAAACCCACACTTCTATAAAAAAAACCTCTGACACCCAATAAATGGAAAGATTTCCAAAAGCTCCAGCGGAGCCCCAGAGCGTTTATTTCATAAGAAAACAATCAAACGCACAATTCAAGAACCCTGCCTCGTGTCTTGACGTCATGTAGATCTTTTTTTTTTTTTTTTTTTTTTTGTAAACGTAAAAACTTGCTTAAACTGTGCCATAACATAGATTTGAAATTCGGGAGAAAAATGAATTTCATCAACTGTCATAATACATCCTGAATTTTGCTGATAAGTAGCAATATATGACACTGCAGAAAATAACGATTTTGACAAGACTGTTTTTATAGCAGTTCTCGAGATGTCATTTTCTGTGGTGTCATAATAAAAAAAGGAAGAAAATCATCTACTTTTCCCGAGTACTCGATCAATCAGCGATATGTATATGACTCCCAGTAAATGTTTTATTTCCCGTAGCGTCATGAAATATCTAGTGTCTTCTATACAAATATAAATAAAGCAGAGGCTAAAAAAGTATTATATAAAAAAAGAGAGGGACTAATGAATATGGAGAAAAGGGTTTTTATTGAGCTTTGTTTTCAAAAAGTACAAAAAGGTCTAAGCTATTTCTAGTACTACAAGTAAATGGAGACAAGGGGGGGGGCAGAGAGCTCTTCTATCGGGATTGGTTTTCAACAAGAGCCAATTTTCTAAATTGTTCTAATACAGAGTAAATGGAATCCTTGTTTTGCTGTTTGTTCTTTTTCAACATTCGACGTGTTTCAGTTTCTGCTTTTGTTGATGAGGCGGGTGGTGGTGTTGCTGCTTTTGATTCCAGGATTTCTTGCGCTTGAATCGATTGCATCAAATCATTCCTAGTCATCATCGCCGCCTTGGGTTGTTGTTGCTGCTGCTGTTGCTGTCGGCCTACAAGGGTCATATAAACCATATGCCTGTGGGCATGAGATTGGCGTAGTTTCAACATGACACGGACACGGTCAAACAAGCAGAATCGAATTGGATGGGCCAAGTCGGCGGATTGGACTTTGATTTCGGTCGGTGGTTGGGCTTCCAAGGCACAATTGGGTATAAATTCATCATCTAGGGAGTGAAAAAAAAGAGTGGTGAATAGAGACGTCCATCGTCTGTTTATTTTTGACTTGTGTATATAACCTACCTTGATCATTTTTTCCAGTTAGGAGGGACAGAGGGACAGTTGTTTGGCCATTTTTATCTACAAGGAACACTGGCCCTCTCAATCCTAGACTGATTCAGAAGTATAGACGACATATTAGTGTTCTGCTCCTCCCCTCTGTTGTTTCCTTCTTCGGTTTCATACCTAGGCACAAAGACATAAAATCCATTGGAACGAATTTCAGAGATGATACCGTCCTCTATCAATGGTTTTTCCACAGACTAGTATAAACAATTCCAAAAGAAGCAGGTAATCAGTACGATGATAATAACGAAGCAATTTTTTGTGCATCTTACCTGTTGCAAAACATAGAGAGACTGGAATAATTCGGTGGAATCCTATAAAAAGATGATATATGTGAATGATATGCCCTGAAAGTTGGTAATATACATATAACTTACTCTTTGAGCCAACTTGGATTCTCTTGATTTCAAATTGAGATTGTCACAAATTTCAGAAACCTTGCTATCCTGAAGCACTGAAGAAGATAATCCATCCAATTCCTTTTGTTGTACCATTGCTGTTGGGTCCATCACACACATCAAAAGTTGTCGATGAGCCACCACATCGGCATATCTTCGAATAGGCGACTACATGATTTTTTAAAAAAAAGAGTTAATCATCCTTATTGTCACTTGAAAAAGTGAGGTCAGGCGAAGGTGTCAGGTTACTTACTGTAAAATGAGTATAAAATTCTAAAGCAAGACCATAATGGTAATACTGGTCCACAGAATAATGACCTGACGATATATATCTATATATAATAAGAAAATATAGTTGAATTGGGTGTCCACTGACTTCTCCTCCCCCCCTCCTTCTTACCCTGCTTCGTTCATTGCATACGTGGCCATCGTTTTCATCAGCCGTACCATTTCCGGGTCATGTGGACTATTTCGAACAATATGTTCTAATGATTGAGCAAGAGCCCTGTTGGAAGTAAAATCAATGGAAAAGCCCTAACATATAAATGGAAACGCTTTGATGAGTTTTCTGCGACCATACATAGATATAACCCGGTCACTTACCCGACTTTCAGCAGCTTGAATCAAGCTCCTAAACTGATATTTGGTAGGAGCAGGGTGACGTCGTAATAAAGCAGAGTCTTTATAGCTATCATAAATCCTTCTCCCGACCGACGCATTAGCAAGAATCATCGCTTCAGCCACTAAACCATGAATTTCCATCGCATCCTTAGGTATAATGTCGGTGATTTGATCGTTGTCGGCCATCTTGAATTTGACTTCAGTGCTTTCCAACTCTAATGCCCCCTTTTGTAAACGTCGTGCCTAGACAGAGATGGAAATGTGAGAAACGGATCTTTACTTTTTTTTTTTTTTTTGATTTACCTTAATCACACGTAATATTTCTGCTAGTTTTTTCACATTCGGGCGTAATTTGTTACAGAGAGTTGCATCTACAAAAAATAAGAGGGGTGAGTGGGAGTTAGTATCAGAAGACGTTAAATCATACATGTCCAATCGGTTTTTTTTATATATACCTAAACCCGCAGCAGTCATTTCACCATCCAAAAACTGCTGTGCTTGTTCATATTCCATTTCACAGCTGGACCGGATGATTGTTCGACCAAACCATGTGTCCTTGACATTGTAAGCTTCATCTATTGTCCACAGAACCGATACTATAGAAAAGAGTCTTAAGTCAAAAACAAAAGAAAAAGATCGTCCAAATTTCAACAGAAAGCTAACACCTTACCAGCATAACGGTCTACATTTTGTCGAAGAGAACAAACACGTTCACTGAGAACAGAGGGGAGCATATCAAATCGACGATCGGCAAGATAAACAGTGGTAGCTCTATTGTAATACATAAAAATGAGTAACATCCACATCGGGTGTCTTTCAATATATGAATATGCTTTTACCTTGCCCTGGCTTCCAAATCTGTTAAAGAGTTTTCTTTGACAAAGTAACTAACATCGGCAATATGTACCCCAAGTTCCATGTGCCCATTTTCCAATTCACGTACCGACAAAGCATCTAATGGTATAACAAAAAGATAATGAGCATCATGATTTTAATTTCCATGTAAGCATGAGACTCACCATCAATATCTTGGCAATTGGGAGGATCAATACTATAAAAATAAAAATGAGTATGCTGACCAGCAAGTAGGGATTGTATATGAGTTACCTGAATAAGGTCAGGGACCGTAAATCTTTCCGGAGTTCGACTTGATCCTTAGTATATTTCCAGGGATGCTCCGTTGTGTCCACCGGCATTTCTTTCAATGACGCTTCACTAAAGCCTTGGGATGCTTGGGAAACGGAGATACCATGTTCAACGAGAATGGCTGAGATCTCGGAATCCAATTGATGAATCGGGCCTACACAGTTTAACAATTAATATTTTCCACAGAAGCTAGGATATATATTTCATTTTATTCTTACCTAAGGATCGGACATAATGACCATTTGGATATTGAGATGACACCGGCCTAAAAAAGAAAAGAATTTTATTAATCAAACCAGTTGCACACATCTTGTTTGCTCCTACCAGTTATCAATACGGACAACAATACGTTGATTTTCGATGAGTTTGACATCTTGATAACGGATCCGGATTTTGGGAATAGTAGAGTCTAATGGAATGGCCAAATGGAAAGAACCACCGGGATTGGCTTCGTCTTGTTGGATCGTAGCCACATAGGAGCGCCAGTTTCGATTCAAAATCCCCACAACTCGGCCAGTGGGTTGTGTCAATGCATTTTTCGTTTCCTTTGCCGATAGCATATCTTCATTATCTATTAATATGAATAAAGCCGTTTATTTTCGCCATCCATCTATATATGTGTATGTCTGTGAATTGATGTATAAGATATATTTACCATTGGGATTATCAAATGTGATTTCGTTGCATAGAGTGCCCCAATTACTTTCTGATAATAATTCCACTACTACCACATCACCATGTACTACACAATAAAAAAAGAAGAATGAGAAATCCAAAAAAAAAATCGATATATAAATCTAGTTTCATTGTATCTGTCATGTATTTACCAGCACGATTTCGATGTTCATTTCCAATAATCAAAATATCCTTGCCGTCACCTAAATGAATAGAAGCTTGGTGCCGAGTACTTTCCCCGCGACAGCGAATCACACCAGAATAATAACGTGCGGATTTGATACCAACTTCCAGTTCGTCCATCGATTTATACTATGATAATAATGCGATTGAAATCAGTTTCCGCCCCCCTTTTTTGGTGCACTTGATATCTCCATATCCCTTACCTCAATATAGCCATTGACAGCAGCAGATGATGAAGAAGAAGAAGATGTTTTCGATGAAGCTATATGTATTCGATCCATGTCCTCTTCCAAAACCACGTCCGCCAATACGTTTACTAAGGATTGCAATAAAGGATAATCCCGAAAATAAGTAGCCAGGTATTGTTGCATAGAATACACTAGAATTCCACTATCATTAGCATCCATTAGAGCCGCAGGTAAGTCCTGTTGTCCAAACACTTCTGACAGCAAAATAATCTTGGCTGCCTTATGTTGTTGTTTTGAAAAGTGCTGTTGGTACCAGTGAGCCATGACGCATAAGCTTCTCCAATCCCGTTGAGCCATCGTTTCGTCAGGTAATCGCGCCACTTTCGTCTTGTCAAAAATTTCATTGTAAAACAGGACACTTTTTCGTCGCCGATCGTTCAAGATTTGTCGTAGTTTTCGGTAAGTCTTTGTTTTGTCGTGTTGTTCCAACTGGTAGAAGTAAAAACAAAGTCATAAGTAAAATATTTACCCTAGGTCTGTACTCTCACTTTCCAGTCTTACCCAGGTGGTCATGGTTTGACTAATGATAATATTACAGAGTTCATCTTGTTCCAGAATTTCTTGATACCGCATAATGACCTATTGATATTAAAGTGTCAGTGGCATACCCTCCCAAGGTTCTTTAAACTATGTTGTCTCTCTATACTTACAGACAGGTCAGGAATGATATAATGAGAGGCCGTAGAATCCAATAGCTGTGACTGATCATTATGGCACACTGTACAAGCTGCCATTAAACAAGGTATATCAGATCGAAGGTATTCTGTTGAATATATAGGGTTTGAAAGAACAAAGCAGTTAGTTGTGTTAGTAGAGAATCTAAAACGAGGTTTGATAAAATATATTTCTCATTTACACACTTACGTTCTCTAACTAGTTTCACAATGCCATTACTCCTTGATTTTCTGTAGAATGACCTATCCACTTTAATTGTCATAATATTTGTTAGAGTAGAAGAGAGACAGGGAGAATTTGTAAGAAGAGGCAAAAAAAAAAAAAAAAAACCGGCACGATAGCCTTTTTTTTAGGGAGGCGGGGATTGAAATGGTCAAAGGGGTTGAGTGGTGGTGCTGAGACCCAAGACTCTATACTTTGAATGAGCACAAATATATCAAAATACAAAAAGACATATATACCTGATTTATAATAATATGGTTTTAATATAAATATATAAATAATAAACAATTGAACAAAAAAGAAAAGAAAAGACCACACGTGCAGAAAATCATAGGTTCTGATTGCAATTTCCAGGACTTTTAAAATTAAGGTATTAATGATGATGATGGTTTTGTGCCGTATATGCAGCCGCAATGTCTTTTTTTGGCGTCCTCCCTATGATATTTATTTGAACTCTCATTTCTTGCTTTCTTGCTTCCTCTCCTCGATCGCCTTCCTTCTTCCTCTTCCTCTTCCTGGTCATTTTTCTGCTAAATAGAGATCCAATCCACATTTACATATATACAGATCCAACTAGACAAGCATTCACAAGGACCGACCTATTTTGTTTTTATTTTGTAAAATTACTCAATTCACTGTCTCCTTTTTTTTTTCTTTTGATTTCCGCTCGGTTGCTATGAAATTTGCAAAATACTTGGAAGCAGACAGTATACCTGAATGGCGAAAAGCCTACATCAATTACAAAGGATTGAAGAAACGATTAAGATTTGTTGACAAGGTAACCAAGATAGAAACCAAAAAAAAAAGGTGGTCATTCAGCCCTCTCATATGCCCTTTTTTCCTACGTGTTTCAGATTGTCATATATGATATAAACAGCTTTCTAACCCACTCATTTTCTTCTTATTTTGGGCATCTTATCTAGTTTAGAAAGTCCAATGAACACAAAGCGGCTTTAGAATTGGCCAGAATGTTTCAAGATACCACTTATGATGATGACAATGATCAAGATCATGATCATAATGTTTATATTCATCTCAACGAAGAAGATGAAAGTGTGCATCGAACTTGGTGGGATCCTTCCACCTGGCATCTTCATCGGCCTTCTTCTCTATCATTACTACGCCAATGGACAAGTAAAAAAGATGTCATGGACACTACTATTTCGCCTCGCCCCGGTAAGAATATGCACACAAACGTCTTTTTTTTTTCCGGACTTGTTTCTAATACCCGCTCCCTTCCCTCTTTTTTTTTTTCTATAGTTTCATTTCACAGTACAATGACACTTTCTGTATGGGACGAAGTCCTTCTTCATGCCAATGAGTCGGAACGTTTATTTTTCGACATGTTGAACCAAGAACTCGATAAAGTGTCCCTGTTCTATAACGGTACCAATTTAAAACACAGCACTCTCTACTGTTTCCTTTTTTTATTTTTTTTATAACCTATCCTATATTTGTTCATATGTATTTTTT
This sequence comes from Absidia repens, assembly GCA_002105175.1. Lineage (NCBI taxonomy): Eukaryota > Fungi > Mucoromycota > Mucoromycetes > Mucorales > Cunninghamellaceae > Absidia > Absidia repens. The sequence goes on from MCGE01000007.1 coordinate 1,220,111, forward strand.
TTTTTTTTTTTTTTTCTAGAGAAAGAAAAAGAATCTCGAGTCAAATTTGAATCCGTGAAAATGCAAATCAAACTTATAGCCGATTATGGACGTTACCTGCTAGAAATAGGAGTAAGTACCATGCCATCATCATTGCCTCTCATCTCACTTTTTTCTTTTCTTTTCTTTATTCAAAGCCGTCCATGACTCCTTACCCTTCATTATTTCAATCCCGCCAATATCGATTATCCAATGTACCTTCTTTTATTGGTCATGCTACCGACCCTCATATAAGCTACAGTGTAAACCGCGAGTGCCTGGGTCATTTAAGAGAGGTGGAATGTAGTTTCTTAATTGATTTCTCCCTTTTTTGTTAGGTTGCCAGAAATCGATTAAAGAAGGCATTGACAGAATTTTACCGCAGTTTAGAATTTCTAAAATCATTTCAGGTACCAATTCATCATAATAATAAATGGGGGGGGGAGGGTACTATTCTAATATATATTTTTTTCTCTCCCCTTTGTAGATCCTTAACAAGACGGGGTTTGAAAAAATACTCAAAAAATTTGACAAGACTGCAGGTTGGAAAGCCAGCGGTATGTATGATCAACAAATGAAAAAATACCATTGGGTGACTTCAACATGCTTGGACGACATGACAGATGAAACTGAGAAATTATATATCAATGAATTTGCCGATGGTCATCGAAGAAGAGGAATGCGGAAATTAAGAGTACCTGAAAAACAAGATGATTATAATGCCACTACTTGGCGTATTGGTTTATTTTTGGGTATTGCCTTTTCTCTTTTATTCCAAGCTGTTCATTTAGGTATGTGAATAACAATCATTCCCACATCTCTCTTCCGCCCATAGCGTTGCTCATTTTATGTGTCTATTTTAAAAATAGGCTTTGATCCCAAAACATTGCATCAGTTGCCTAATGTGCATACGAACCTTCAAATCTATGCAAGTTTTATCCTACCCATATTATTTTGCCTTGGTTTCTCACTAAATTTATTGATCTGGCATCGGTCTCGAATTAATTACAAATTCATTTTTGAATTGAACCCCCGCCAAAATCTGGATTATCACCAATTTGCAGAGGTACGCATGATCCTTCCCGTCCCCTCCCCCCCTTTTTTTTTTTAAAAAAAACAACAACATCCCCTAGTCAAGAATGTTAATTTTTTTTTTATTTAGCTTCCAGCCTTCATGTTGTTACTAAGCTCAGCAATCATGTATGTTGACTTTTCACAATGGTACGGCTCAGCATTACCCTCTGAACTTTGTCCCATGGTACTGTTTGTCAGTTTATTGTCGATCATGCTCTGTCCCTTTGATGTCCTGTACTTTTCCGCTCGCAAATGGCTCGGCGTGGCTCTTGGTCGTATTGTGTTAAGCTATTGTTTCCCTGTGGAATTTCGAGATTTCTTTATTGCTGATGAACTCAACAGTTTGTCTTATTCCTTCTGGACCTGCTCCTATTTTTTCTGTGCTTATGGCTGTCATTGGGTGGGACTTACGACTCATTGCAACCTTTCCACATCATGGCTGACGCCTCTTTTGGCCTCGTTGCCTCCCTGGTGGCGTCTGTTGCAATGTTTTCGCCGGTACAGGGACTCGAATGAAAAAGTTCATTTAATTAACGGTGCGAAATATACCAGTAGTATTTTGGCGACTTTGATGAATGGCATGCGGAAAATCCATGGTAAACCAAAAAAAAAAAAAAAAGGAGACAGAATGTATTTTTAAACACAGCTTCTTTTTTTCAGGAACACAATTGACTTTATGCCTATGGATAGTGATCTCTCTCATCAATTCATGTTATACGTCTACATGGGACATTAAAATGGATTGGGGATTGATGCAAAAACAAAGTCAGTATCGGTTTTTACGGAATGAACTTGTATTTCATCGATGGGTAAAGTATAATGCAGTCGTGGTTTCCGTTCGCGGCGTTTAATTTTTTTTTTTCTAGGCATATTATTTGGCTATTCCTATCAACATTGTCCTACGCTTCTCATGGACATTATCCTTAGCTCCTCTTGGTATCCATGGTGATATTTTGGGATTTGTGGTAGCCATACTCGAAGGAATGCGACGAATTCAATGGAATATCTTTCGGCTCGAAAATGAAGTAAGGGTTAGATGAGATCAACTTGCGTCGACTGTCAAACCTTAATTTTTTTTTTTTTTTTTTGAAAATAGCATTTGAACAATTGTGGTCAGTACCGAGCCATTAAGGAAATTCCATTGCCGTTTGCCATGACGGATGAACACCATGATCAAAGTAAACTCGACCAGCATACCTATGAATCCCAGCAGCACAATGATCATAATGTAGTCATGATCGACCAGCAGCAACAGCAGCAGCAACAGCAGCAGCAAAAACAACAACAACAACAGGTCAACAATAGACAACAACGACAACAACCTTTCTATGATTCCACTACCTCCATCACACAAGACAGACCTCCATCGTCGCCCATTCCGACTTCAACAAGTTACCTTCATCGACCTTTATCCAACTCGCTCCGCCATTCATACCATGATGCCGCGGGCTCCTTTTATGGTAAACGCGATTTCGAGAATAAACATGATGGCGAAGACACAGCCGATTTCCTTCAGACACGCCATCGTCATAGCCAGCAGCTTTCGGCTCAATCCTCGCCACTGGATCATGTGTTGACACACATCAGAAGTTTGGGTGCTTCGGCCGACTTCGATGTCAGTGACACTGAACATGAAGACGATGATTTAGATAGCGATGATGACGATGATCAATAAATCTTTCTATTAGGCAGTGGGAAGGATGATCTAAAGCTCGGTTTCCTTTCTATATATATATATATATATATACACATTTATACATTATTCAAATAATAAAAAAACTCTCTGGTGCTCCTTTGAAGCTTTCGGAAATCATGGATATACTGGGTCTCAAAGTGGGTGGTTGGAGTATGGGTTTTGTTGGGAGGGGATTAGATGTCTTCAATGCTGCTCGGGTTTTTGGTGTGGGGAAAAAAAGATAGCTCTGATGTTCAGACTCCGAAGCACATGAGTTTGCGTAAATTTAAAAATTTCCCCTTGTCTCTTGTTTTGTTTCTTTTTCAGAACTTCATCTTCAACGAAACCATCAAATGAAATTGCTGGCAATCATGGATTAGTGTTAGAAAGTGAATCAGGGGCATTTTGAAAAATGCAATGTAAACATCATGGGAAAACCCTTTCATTTTGGATTCGTGATTTGGACCACCTTTAGATTAGCAATCAACTTGGCTTTGATGTTATAGAAACTGCCATTAGATTACGTCAGTGTTAGTTGTCAAAGTTTATATCTGCATTACTCTTTCTCATATATTTATTTCTCTGGTCGAATGGGGTAGTCATTCGTAGTAATAAAAACCTGTTTTGTGTATGTATGTATGTGTGTACTGTATGTGTTTATATGCTAAAGTATAGAGTTAGATAAATATACAACTTGCCACTGCAGAAGAGGCTATTATGTGTGTGTGTGTATGTGTATGTGTTGTGTGATAGTAAAAAAACGGGGGGGGGGTGGTTTTTTTTTGCCATCTGTGATTTCACATTTTGGTAACATAGCCTCTTGCCGCAAAACATGATCGATGAAGTGAAAATTAACGACGACAACCGCGCTTGCTAGCCAGTCATATGACTAGTTGTATCCACATACCAGATATTCATTTGCTTTGAAGAAATCACATCCAACCAAGAAACGAATCTCTTACGATCAGTAACAACGGGTCCTCTCTCAGAGATGGCGTGATAGTGGCAAGATAAATCGTTATTCAAGGAAGTCTTAAGGTCTGGGACATACGTGGCTCTATCATATGTGCCTTCCAAATTAGGAACTTCCACATTAAAAGCTCTTTGACATCCAATACATCTTCCCTTTTTGCGATACTATACTCAAAAAAACAAAGGCTCAGCAACGTTCGGTATAGATAAAGATTGTTTTTTTTTTATGTATCCTTATATCCTTATATTTTAGTGTTACTATTATTAGTATTCTATTAACTTCATTATTTACAACTATTTGAAATTCAATAAAACTCGTCATCTCTTATAGATATCAGATATGTAGCTCCAATGATGATTGCATTTTTTTATTATAATAGTAGACGAACGGAAATCAGAAGAGTGAAGGTTTTCTTTCATGTTGGTCATTGATTGGGGGAAAATGAGAAATATGAGATCAGTGGTGTCTGACGATAGGGCAATAAATGACTGTACCTGAAAACCACTGATGGAAGCGGAGTTGTACGATGGTAAAAAAAAAAAGAGATCATATTTGTTATAGTCAATCGCACAAAGCATGCTAACAAAGAGATATCAGAACATAATCCAAATGCAATTATTGAAAAACAGCAGAGAACCAAATGAATAAGGGAAAAAAGCATATCCGTTATAGATCTATAGAAATTACTAAGTGTGCGTAGTCAGCGAGCTAGAATCGAAAAACGTGAAATTTCAAGATACTTGCGAAAAAAAAACCCGTCATATAAGAAATAAATGCTGTTTAACCCCAGGAAAAATTTACAGCATATTTTGATATTGTATGTGATGTGGCATATTGCATAGGTAAACAAAATGCGAAACGATGATAAAAATGTAAAATAAAACAGCAAGCAAAGATTTGCAACGGGTTACTGAAAGATGCCATTCTACCTTCATGTCTGAACCCTATTTCCGTAATTTAGCCCGATACAGGTTAAACACAATTTTCACAACCCTATTCAGCATCCATGCTCCCTGTTTGACTGAATTGAAGTCTTTTTTTTTTTTCTATTGGACCCGTATTTGCCACCTAACTAGTTAGCCTTCTATCTCTTCGACAGATATAGAGTACCTGAGACAACATCACCAAATAATAATCCTCTTCATGCCAACCAACACCCATTCCCATTGTCATCATATCATAGTAAAATATGCAATGTTGAAAACTATACCCTAAAAAACAATAGCATGGCGAATAACAAATAGTAATATGATAGTTTATTTATGTAGACAATAGTAATAGTAATAATGATGATGATGAATAAAAAAAAGATAATGAAAGTACAGTAAGGAATTCTGAATGTAAGAGGTGGGGGGGGATTGGGCAATAAAAGTAGGATTATATACTAAGTGGAGGTAGATAGAGTAAAATAGACATATAATAAAAAATGAAAAAAGTAAAGGAAGAATGTACAAATAACAAAAAGTGAGAGAGAGGGTCTGTGTATGAGAGAGAAAGAGTGTGTATTTCAAAAGAAGGATTCCAAGAGCTGGTTAGTAAAATCATCGACGTTTTCCATCTTGATTAATCCATCTTGCTGAAGCGTGCTTGAAGGCAAGGAGGGCGATGCCAAAAAAGAAGAAGATTCAAATAGTTTCGGGTGATGCATAGGCGACATGTCACTGGTAGAGGTGGGGTTCAGATTGGCAAACATAAATGCATCGTGAGATACGTCGACAGAAGCGGTGGGAGGAAGCATCAATGCACCACACATTTCATCCATGGTCATCATGCTAAATAATTCAGACGAGGGGGGCTTGGTGAGCACGCCACACTATTGGATCCACTACTACTACTACTACCACTGCCACCAGCGCTTGCTTCATCAAAAGAGAGGAGTGATGGGTGTAAATCAAGCGAAGGGGACATTGATGTATTGCTAAGATTGTTGCTTGCTGTAAAATCCATCATCGTCAACGTCTCATCGGCCAGCGATAAGCAATCGGAAAAATCCAAAGAGGCTGTTGTTCCACTCATACACGACATTGCTGGTGATAACGAGGATACTGGTGGTGATGGTGATGGCGAGGTGCTACTAATTGTCTGCTTCCTTCCTGTTTCTAGGTCCTGTGTCGGTTGTGCTAACGTCGCAGTCGTTGGTGTTGATATTGTTGTGGTGAATGGTGAGGGAAAAATGACGTGACGACTTGAATGTTTGCGAGGGGGCATAGATGGCATAAATTTTGCACGAAAAAGATCCATAGCACGCTGCAACATGTTTTTCTTTCCTGCCAATAGCTTGGGATTGAGCCAGGCCTAATCAAAGAGCCCAGAATGAGTTTTCCAGTCCATTTCAATATTCATTCTCTCTCTTTTCATTTGTTTGCCTTACCAATTTCCATGCCAGCTCGTTACATATTTTTTCTTCAATGAAACGAGAGCGACCATTCGAAGAGCCAGAAGTGGAGGAAGTGGAGGGAGGGTGTAACAAGTGACGAGGAAAGGGAGAGTTGGCCAAACGGAAATCATACGGGATATAATCTAGAGAAACGGTCTCCACATGGATCTTAATACGACATTTGGCGCCTGTTGCAAGATCCTCCATAGTAATGGTTTTGGGTTGATTTGTTGGTTTGATGATGGTGGTATCTAGGGTAGTTGGTGTAACATACGGAGTGCTGGTGGTGTTTGCACAGGAAGTAGCAGTGGTTGCCAAACAAGTCATGAGATCCATTAACCCCGCCTTCTCCAGTTGTTCAACATTACCGTCATCGTGTTGCTGTTTCCGTTTTCGTAGTGTACCATTCATGAGTTTTGCTTGCCGTGCCATTCGACGAGACCGCATACTTGGATACCGATTTCGATACGAGTCCACGGCACGTTGAATCAACCCGCGTTTGCCAGAGATTTCATTTTGATTCAGCCATGCCAATTTCCATCCCAATACATTGCATTCCGTTTCGTAAGCCCACCGATTGCCTTTGTATTGTTCCTTTGGCAGATTTGCCCGGGGATATACCTAGATAAAGTAAAAAAATTAGAGTTTAGTTCGCCTAATTCATTGTCACTATTTGTTGTTGTTTTGCGTTTCCCTTCTCTCCTTAAAAAAATTTCCTCATTGATCCTATAGCAACTTACACAGTTTTCCGCCTTGAACTTGTCGCTAATATCATCCAAGTGAATTGTATCCAAATCTGTCCGCACTGTATAGGTTTTCATCACCCGATTGTGAGAGTAGACAAAGGAAACCCATTCCACACCATCCTTGATTTCAGCCGTTGTAGTCAATTTGCCATGCTGTTGATTTGATAACGCGCTTCCAGAAATGTCTTGCTCTTGCCCTTGTTGCTCTTGTCCCTCTTGCTGTTGTTGCTTTTGTTGTTGTTGTTGCTGCTGTTGTTGTTGTTGTTGTTGTTGTTGTTGTTGTTGTTGTTGTTGGATAGAGTTTGCCACAACATTCGCCATCGCTGTAGCTAAAGCATTTGCAATCGTCACGGCCACAGAAGAAGGAGCAGCGGTAGTAGAAGTAGAATTGACAGCAGCAGTCGCGGTAGCAGCGGTCCCAGCAGTCGTACCAGCGGCAGCGCTAGTACCAGTTGCCAGCGGCATTGCACTTTCTGGAGTGTCACTAGGAGAAGTGGGTGGAGTAGCAGACTTGTTCAGCTTCCTTTTCTTGACACTGTTGATGGTAGCTTCAATCAGTTGCACTTGTTCCGTGGTTAGGCCATCCAGGATGCTTTCAGCTTTTGAGGGCGCATTAATAAAATCTTGAAATAGCATTGATGTTGAGCTCATAGTGAGTGTTTGAGTGAGATAAAGATAACAATAAGGGAGGAAAGGGGTAAATTGATGGTCTATACAAAACGAAGGGTTTTCAAGGGTGTGTATATCAAATAAGAGACAACTATGTGTATACGAGATCAAAAGGTTGGTGTTGTCAAGGCTTGCCTAATATAATAGAAGGAGAGGGTAAGGGCATAAAAGAAATAATAAGGGAGAAGAGAGAGACAGAGAGAGTATGTGTATATATGTACGAGTATATATGGAAATATAAAATGGAAAGAGAAAGAAAAGTAAAACTGAAAAAAAGAAGAGAATAAATGGCGGCGTTTAAAATCAAAATAGAGTGAATAGGGAAATGCTTCTTTGTCAGAATTTTAATTACCGTTACCATCAGCGTGATCGGTCGATTTTTAAAAAAAGTGGAATAGCGCTTTTTTGGATTTACTTTGCGGGACCAAACTAATTCGTTTATAAAGATATGTTTTTTTATTTTCATTTGACTGTAAAGTCACTTTGACGAAATATGAACAGGTCGCTCGATTTGACCCTACAAAGGTAGTTGAATTCCTTGGGTACACAACCCGGAGCTTCCGTAATAGGCCGACTTCCGCCTGAACTACTGAATTTAAATTAAACATTTCAATACAAATAAGATTATCAGCGGCAAATTATTTAGCAACTAATCAACAACCTTGCATCCCCACCTTCGTTCCCGTGGAACTGATTGCGATAATAATAGCCCTGTTCTGGTTGATAATATCGTTTATTCTGCGAATGAAAAAAGGGGAGAAAGAGAGAGAGAGAAACTCGACCACTCGTCAATGGAGCAAAACAGCAGGAGAAAAATACATATGAAAATACAGTCAGTATTGGTCACCAGGAACCATTATGGTACTTTTTTATATTTTTTTTTATTCAGCTTCATTTCCTCATTTGTAATAGATGTAGATAAATAGGTGACACCAATACCATGACAAAAAGGTATACCTATACTTATCAGCGTTAGTAGAGATTTCTTTCCGTTCTACAGCACTGGAGATGATCTATTTTGTTCTTTTGTTCCAAACATACAATTTTCATCGATTCCCCGCAATCATCATTTCCGAGTTTATCCAGTAATCTGGGGCAAAAACTGGACGAACAATTTCCGCCTGTATTTCCACTATCATACATAATGCTTCGGTATTTTTAATTATCCTTATTATTCAGGACAATAAAGTAGATAAGTACGTAAATAATAATAATAATAATAATAATACATGCTAAGCGTGTATCTAAAGGAGAGGCGATCAACTGAAATTGCTTGAGACATATTCCAATCATATCTTATAATAGAGTCATATTTTGTAGTCACTGGCCCTTTTTTAACATCTCTGGCGCAGAGAACATAAAACCTCATTATATTTCCCGCCTATGCTCAGCACCCAAACTTCTAATTTAGGCCATCGTTTGCACTCAAAAATCAAAACATGATTGCCATGTCAATAGCAAAGCTCAAAATGTGCCTGAAATAATGCTTTCTTATTTCAAGCTGGCGATCAGTGTCTTGCCTACACTGACAGGGAACGGCGCGAGTCTAATATTTAATCCCCGATGGGCAAAAAAGTTCCTGGGGTTGTTTTTCCACTGGCCACTTTCTTTTTTTTTTTTTTTTTTTTGTTTTTTAGACAAACGATGCTCAGATCGATCTTGACTTCTACAGCTCAAGGTATCCCTACATCTCGACGACTTTACTCTTCACCTGCTACTTCTCGCTTTTTAAACGATTTCATGTCAACCAAAGAAAAAGGCCCAGTTCAATTATCTATTGAGCACAAGGTATATATATCTCATTTTCTCACTCCTCTCCCTTCTTTTATTTTAATTCTTTCTGGTTTTATAAAACATATAGGTAATGGAAGCTCTGGAACCTACTGTCTTGGAAACTATCAATGAATCCCATCTTCATGCTCACCATTCTGCCATGAAAGGGGTTACTAACAAGGAAACCCATTTCAAGTAAATCTACAAATTTCAAAAAAGTTCAACCACAACAATTTATTCACTCATTGATTGCCCTTTGTTCATTAGGTTGACTGTTGTATCCGAAAAATTCCAAGGAAAGGTATGTAATATGTAGTGACTAGATGCGTAGAGGGGGTTCGGTTTACTCACAATAGATCTCTACTCTCGGTATAGACGCTGATGCAACGTCATAGATTAATTTACGGCCTACTTGGCGATGAACTTCAACAAGGCCTACATGCCCTCACCTTGAAAACAAAAACTCAAAATGAATTAGATAGTAGAAAATGATGTTGTTGATGAGCTACTTTGGAATAATTTTTGTGAAATAAAACTGATTTTTTTGGAATTTATATATATATTTGTTATGGCTGACTAATGGTAGTTTGGATTAGGGGGTTGACGCCGGGTATTTGTATCAATCAGTCATGATTAGCGTTTGATATTAATTGCGAAGGTAGTGATGGGAAAGAGGGATGACGTGCGTAGTTTATAATAGTGATGATCCTTGATTGGAGCATTGATGGTTGGAATTGGTATGATTTATGTGAGTATTGGTCAATGCGGAGGAAAGGGGGTCGAGTGGGAAATAGAAGGCGATAACAATGGGGGCTAGAAACTGGGGTAGCTTTTTTGGTACACATGATTAGTGTAGTCATGGTTACTATTAAGTGATGGAGGGATATTACGCACAGTATGCATGAAGTGATCCGCATTGACAGTTATTGTTTGCATGAAAATGATAGGCAATAGGGAGAAGGATATCGGGTCATCGACGGCAAAAATAGATATAAATAATCACAGTGATGAAGTTCATGCCAACATTTGTTTGTTTAGTAATTATTCTAACCACGCATAATAAAAATAAAGATAATGACAGTATATTGTGGAATAAAAGACGTTTTTTTATTAGGATATCAGTAAAGTTGGACAAAGAATAACAAGTAGTAGGGTGTGAGGAAGTAGTAATTTGACATAATAGGTATATAATAAATAGTATATATATGAAGGAAAAAGAGAAGGGGAAGAAGGGGACGAATGTATGAATTACAAAATGATACAGGTAGATGATGAAGTATCTTGGTTGGTCTTCAAATGCACTAGAATCACAATGATAAAAAGTCAGTAAATTGTAGTTCAATCATTGTTTTTTATGCCGAAAGCTATATTATACACTACCTGAGAGAGCCACGCGTCCAGCTTGATCGAAGACTTCACGTATGCCCCGATTGTGTTTGGCAGAACATTCTAAAATTAAAAAAAAATTGAGTTTTTAATTAGTGCATGAATTATTCACTTTTTTTTTCATAAACTTACCAAGGTATCTAACGGCATTGATATTTCGAGCCACGGTCAAACCCTTCAAGAGAAGAAGAGAGTTAGAGAATCATCCACGAGGAGGGAGGCACAAAGAAGTCAACAAGGACAATCAACCACAAGGACAATCAACCAATAAAGATAAAAAAGGTTAATATTTGAAAAGCCGCATAGCTAATACTTTTCATCCAGAAAACAAGCTAACTTACCTCTTCATACATCACAGGACGATTCTTCATTTTTTTCAGACGTTGTTCATCATCACGTAAATCGCATTTGAGAGCCACCAGAATGATTTTTGCATAGGGACAATGCTCAGATACTTCTTCCATCCAACGGTTGGGATATTTTCGAGTGAATCAAGACTATCCACAGCGTAGCACATCATCACTACATGTGTATCAGCGTAGGACAAGGAGCGTAATCGGTCAAATTCTTCTTGGCCTAAAATATAAATATAACATAACAAGGGATGTGATATCCGTTACGAAGTAGTACGATTTTCTTATCCTTTACCTGCCGTATCGAATAAAGATAGTTCGAGAGTATGTCCATCTACCGTCATTTCATGAACATAGTTTTCAAAAACAGTTGGTTCATAAACCTGTATTAATAATAATAAGTATAATAGTTTAGTTAGTATTTCCTTCTATTTAGTAATAAGACAACGAGCCTTTTTCCTTTTTTCTTACTTACCTCGGGAAAGACACCTTTTGTAAAGACGGTCAAGATGGAGGATTTTCCTATAGAACCGTCGCCTACCACAACAAGTTTTCTATGAATAGGCTTATTATTTTTGCCACAAGGAATCATAACAATGATGTATATATTTTTGGAAAAGATGGGAAGAAGAGAGAGAGAAAAAAAAGGGGAAATGAGCCCCACTCCACAGTTATAGCGGTTTTGAATCGGCATTTCAATTTATTTTTGTAGGATAAGCCATCTTTTTTTTTCTGTTTCTTTTTACGTTCCCTCCCCCCCCCTTCTCTTTATTATAGGAACTCGTTTTTATAGAAACTATTGATCTTTTTAGAATCGACTGCCTTTTTTATATCTAGTTTCATTTTTCCTTTTTCTTCTTCTTCTTTTTTTTTGTGTGTGAATATCACTCAACAACTTTTTTTTTCTTATACATATCTATTTATTCCCACTACCATGTCTGCCCCCGCCGCTCCCGAAATCTCTTCCAACGCCATCTATGTTGGTAACCTTGATCAGAGGTATGTACTATATGTTTTTTTTTATCTGATACGCTTTTACTGTATTATACTGACTTGGCTTCGTTTATTATTTCTCTTGAAATAGAGTAACTGATACTATGTTGCAAGAAATCTTCGCTACTATTGGTGTTGTTGTTCAAGTCAAGGTGGTAAGTACACTCATCATATATTACAACATCGCAGTATATTCACTTTTGTTATTGTTGTTGTATTTTTTATATAGGTAAAGAGACACGGTCCTTACGTAAGTTATCATTTGAGCTTTTCCATTCCTTTTACTGTGGTAGTTAATCTGATGACCTTTATATTTTGATTTAACAGTCTGGTGTCAACTATGGCTTTGTTGAATACGCTGACCGTCGTACTGCTGAACAAGCTATCCAAGACATGAATGGTCGTAAGATCTTCAACCACGTAAGTAAAAAATTTACCCCTTTTCTGTAAACGCGAAAGAGTCTACTCACCTGCGTGTATGTGTTTATTTTAAAACAGGAAATCAAGGTGAACTGGGCTCAAACTGGTAGTGCTGCCAAGGAAGATACCTCCAACCACTTCCACGTGTTTGTTGGCGATCTTGCCCCTGAAATTACAGATGAAATGTTGGTCAAGGCTTTCTCCGCTTTCGGTACCATGTCGTAAGTAATTATATATATCTATGAAACACTGATTTGTTCTTGTAATCTCATGGCTAATTAACTGTGTTTATTTCGAATTTGTCAGAGACGCGCATGTTATGTGGGATCCTGTTTCTGGAAAGTCTCGAGGTTTTGGTTTCGCTGCTTACCGTGATAAGACCGACGCTGAACAAGCTATTGCTACTATGAACGGTGAATGGTTGGGTTCTCGTGCCATCCGTTGTAACTGGGCTACTCAAAAAGGTAAGAACGAGAAGAGGTTTTATTATATATTGGTGCTGACCGTTATCTTTTTTTTTTTCGTAGGTCAAACTGCCACTCCTCCTCCTCAACCTGGACAACAATTGCCTTACGAAATCGCAGTTCATCAAACACCTGCTTACGTGACTAGCGTTTATGTTGGAAACTTGACACCCGAAACTACTCGTAAGAGACAGAGACAGAGAGAAAAGATAAAGTAGATTATTGATGAACTGAATTTTATATATATTTTTTTTTACTGTTATAGAAAACGATCTCTTGCAACCTTTCCAACGATTCGGTTTTGTCCAAGAAATCAAGCTACAAGCTGATCGCGGTTTTGCTTTTGTCAAGTAATAAAAGAGACTTAATAATGGGATGCGTAGAAAAATAGTAATATCACTTGTGCAGAGAGAGAGCTGACATTTTTGACATTTGTTTTTTACTTTTCATAGGATGGATACTCATGAAAATGCAGCCAATGCTTTGGTCCAGTTACAAAATGTCAACATCCAAGGTCGTCCTGCAAAGGTAAGAAAATAAAAAAACGTGATGATTTGGTGAGTGATGGGTTACTCATCATCATTTCTAAAAAAATTACGTTAGCTCTCTTGGGGTAAGGATCGTCCTCCTACCGGCTGGCAATCGCATGGTGGTGGTTTCCAACACCAACACCAACAACAACAAAACTGGCAACATGGCAATGGCCACAATGGTCAAATGTACGGTCGTGGAGGTAAAGTACCAATGATCAAAACGAAACAAAGCAGTACAAATATGATCACAATGTTTTGACAAATTTTTTTTTTTTTTTTCAACTTATCAAGCTGCTGGTAATGCTGGCGCTTCCGCTGTCCCTTGGGGTCAATCTGGGCAACAACCTTTATACGACCAATACAATGCTGGTGGAAACATGTAAATTGCCCTTGGGTGAAAACTTGTGCGTTTGAATGAATGGTGGAATATATTTTTAGTTTTGAACCTCGCTCTCCCCTCCCCCCGACCCCTTCCCCACTTCTCCCTCCTTTGCATTAGTGAATTATACTTTTATCATTTATTTCTCGTTTTTCCTTCTTTTTCTTTTCTTTTCTTTATTATATTTTATCTTCGATCTTCAACAAATCATCTCCCTTGTTTTCTTCTAGTTTTTTTTATCTATTCTTTAAATTTTTATATCATGTGTAAATAATGATCTTTGGAATAAAATAAAAGAAATGGAACTTTTATTGTCATGTATTCTGTGCACGATTATTGATTTATATAGTGTATATACGTTTGTGTGCGTATATATGTAAGTGTGTATGCTGTTTATAAATTCTTGATCCTCATCAATGAAGCGTATGCAAATGACCAAAAATTCAATGCCCATATCTCCTGCGATTCTGCCATAATATCGATCCACCACAGAAATATGACAAACGCGAAGACCACTGCTTTGGCAGCATGAGCATACAATTTTGAACCAATGGCAGGCCGAAATGGGTGAAGCGGGACTGGAAAAGTTATTTCACACGTCAGAGGTGTGTTTTTCTATAAACGAACTGCGGGGCCAAAATTTTTTTTCCACCTTTCTTTCTCTCGTTGTTCACAGATCGTTCTTTTTTTTTGTCATCAAAACGTCTTAACTGTTTTTTTTGATAACTGTAAAAAAAGAAAGTGTCCAACATCGTGTGCTTGTTTTGACGATTACTTACATCTATCCTTTTTATCTATTTGGCAACGACAATCAATAAACAACAACCACTACATCTCGGCACAACGATCAGAAATACAAAGCGTTCTTCAGCAACTCAACTATAAAGATGAACGGACATCCTTTTGCCTTCTCATCAGCACCCTTACGGCGTGTCGATGCTGTCCAATTTGGTATCCTCTCACCTGACGAAATCGTAATAGCAAAAGAATAATCGATTCACCAACTATATCGAAAGTGAAAACTTACCTTTGTCGTTTTTTTTTGTTCTAAACTCTGTTTATAGAAAGCAATGTCTGTGGCGAAGATAGAATTTCCTGAACTATACGACGAAGGTTCTCAAAAACCAAGGGCATGCGGTTTACTAGATCCGAGAATGGGTACCATCGATCGAAATTACAAGTGTCAAACGTGTGGTGAAGGAATGGCCGAATGTCCTGGTCATTTTGGTCATATTGATCTTGCAAAGCCCGTTTATCATATTGGTATGTTGTTATTCATATCCATTATGATACATGATTTGCTAATCTCTCTCTTTTTTTTTTTTTTTTTTTTTTTATGTTTATTAGGTTTTTTGACCAAAGTCAAGAAGATTCTCGAATGTGTTTGCTTCCACTGCTCGAAACTCAAGGTTGACGATGTAAGTAGAGGATTTGGCTTTGTGCGTGTATGTATGTGTATCATAGACCTTATCTTTTTTCTTCTGTATTTGTAGACAAATCCCCGCTTTGTACGTGCACGAAAAATTCGAGACAAAAAAACAAGAATGAAGGCCGTCTGGGAACTCGCAAAAGGGAAGATGGTGTGTGAAGGTGGCGACAATGACGACAATGGCTTGGAGGATGATCTGGATGAAAGTCGCAAGAACCCGCATGGTGGATGTGGAAACAAACAGCCCCTCATACGAAAGGATGGGTTGAAACTCTATGCCCTTTTCAAAGCTAGTGGAAGTGATGTAAGGAAAGAAAATGGTGAAAAAAGAGATATACTGCTATACACAGTGTACTCACTCTATCTGTCTATTATTGTAGGATTCTGGCAACGATGGAAAAACTCTCCTTACAGCTGGCAAAGTACTTCAAATTCTCAAAAACATTACCGATCAAGATATCCGGGATATGGGTCTTTCTGAAGAATATGCGCGTCCCGAATGGATGATTACCACTATTTTACCTGTCCCCCTCCACAAGTACGTCCCAGTATTCAAATGGATGGTACCAGTCGTGGTGAAGATGATTTGACTCACAAACTCTCTGATGTACTGAAAGCTAATGCAAATGTCCGACGCTGTGAATCTGAAGGTGCGCCTGTACATGTGGTTCAAGAATTCGAACAATTACTACAGGTAAGAATAAACTTCGAATATTATTTGGAAGGGATATCATGCTGAATCAGCTGCAACGATGACATACTGACTTGTTAAAAAACATTAGTTCCACATCGCTACATATATGGATAACGATATTGCCGGTCAACCTCAGGCTTTGCAGAAATCTGGAAGACCTGTAAGTGGTTTTTTTTTATTTTGTGTTTCTTCATTGCTTTACTGGTTTTGCAGATTTATTTATACTCGTTGTCTCACTTTATATATATATATATATATATTTAGTTGAAATCCATTCGTGCAAGATTAAAGGGGAAGGAAGGCCGTCTTCGTGGCAATTTGATGGGCAAACGTGTGGATTTCTCTGCTCGTACGGTTATTACCGGTGATCCCAATCTTAGTTTGGACGAAGTCGGCGTACCTCGAAGTATTGCTAGGAATTTGACTTACCCTGAAATTGTTACCTCATACAACATTGACAAACTTCAGGCATTGGTGCGAAATGGACCTTTGGAACACCCCGGTGCCAAATATGTTATTCGTGATAACGGTGAACGTATTGATTTACGGTATCGCAAGCGTGCTGGTGAAATTCCTCTCCAACTGGGCTATCGCGTAGAACGCCATATTGTGGATGGTGATGTGGTGATTTTCAATCGGCAACCTTCTCTTCACAAAATGTCTATGATGGGTCATCGTATTCGTGTCATGCCTTACTCTACCTTCCGTCTGAATTTATCCGTGACTTCTCCTTACAATGCTGATTTTGATGGTGATGAAATGAATCTTCATGTTCCTCAATCTTTGGAAACGCGGGCCGAAATCACGGAAATTTGTATGGTACCTAAACAAATTGTGTCTCCTCAATCGAACAAGCCAGTCATGGGGATTGTGCAAGATACATTGGCTGGGATCCGAAAGTTTACGATGCGGGACCTCTTCTTGGAAAAGGATTTGGTGATGAACATTGTGATGTGGGTGCCTGACTGGGATGGTTTTATTCCTCCTCCTGCTATTCTCAAGCCAAAACCAATGTGGACGGGGAAACAAATTTTATCAATGGTCATTCCAAAAGGTATCAATTGTCAAACATTCTACTTCAGTCATCCTGATGACGAAACTACATATATCTCTCCTGGTGACAGTCGGGTGATTATCGAAAACGGCGAACTCATGTGTGGTATTGTTTGTAAGAAGACGGTGGGTACTGCTGGTGGTGGTCTGATTCACACGATTGTCAATGAACTTGGGTCGGAGGCTGCGAAGAATTTCTTGACTGGAACGCAACAGGTGGTCAATTATTGGTTATTACAAAATGGTTTTAGTATCGGTATCGGTGACACCATTGCAGACAAACCTACCATGGCTACAATCACCAACATCATTGCTCAAGCGAAACAGAGGGTACAAGAAATCATCAACACTGCTCAGCAAGACAAACTGGAAATTCAACCTGGTATGACACTCCGTGAATCCTTTGAAGCCAAGGTGAATCAAACGCTCAACAAGGCTCGTGACGATGCTGGTAAACTTGCTCAAACCAATTTGAAGATTGATAACAACGTGAAACAAATGGTGATGGCTGGTTCCAAGGGGTCCTTTATCAATATCTCTCAAATGTCTGCGTGTGTGGGTCAACAAAACGTCGAAGGCAAACGGATTCCATATGGCTTCAAGTTGCGTACCTTACCTCATTTCTCCAAAGATGATCACAGCCCAGAAAGTCGTGGTTTCGTTGAAAACTCCTATCTTCGTGGGTTGACACCAACGGAATTCTTTTTCCATGCTATGGGTGGTCGTGAAGGTAATCAAACTTTTTTTAAAAAAGGAAAGCGTATTATCAATATTTTTGACTAAACATTGTAATTTATTTTGAAAAAAGGTTTGATTGATACTGCTGTTAAGACTGCTGAAACAGGTTATATTCAGCGTCGTCTTGTGAAAGCCCTGGAAGATGTCATGGTCAAGTATGATGGTACTGTGCGAAACTCTCTTGGTGACATTATTGAATTCTGTTACGGTGAAGATGGTATGGATGGCTGCTCTGTTGAAAAACAAAAACTAGTACCTCTTCGATCATCTGACAAGCAATTTGAAGAACGTTATCGTGTTGATTTGGCTGAAGGCGGATTCCGCAAAGGTGCTTTGGGCTATGATGTACTCAAGGATATCGACGGCAATGAAACCGCACAGCAATATTTGGATCAGGAATTTTTGCAGCTCCGCGAAGACCGTGATATTATGCGAAGATTTATCTTTAAGCAAGGAGATGACAAATGGCCTTTACCTGTCAATCTTCAACGACTTATTACCAATGCTCAGCAAATTTTCCATATCGACCCTCGAAAGGCCTCCGACGTACATCCTCTCCAGATTGTTGATGGTATTTCTTCTCTGGCTGAACGTTTGGTGGTGGTACGTGGCACCGATAAAATATCCGCAGAAACACAACGCAATGCAACGCTTCTCTTCCAAATGCTCTTACGGTCTACTTTTGCTGTCAAACGTGTGGTTGAAGAATTCCATCTCAGCTCTCAAGCTTTCGAATGGTAAGGAAAAATATACTGTTATTGCTAAATATTGATCCTGATACTTATACATACATTTTTTTTCCCTTTTAGGGTTCTTGGAGAAGTTGAATCTCGCTTCTTGACATCCGTTGTAGCTCCTGGTGAAATGGTGGGAACAATTGCTGCTCAATCTATCGGTGAACCTGCTACTCAAATGACTTTGAATACTTTCCATTATGCTGGTGTGTCTAGTAAAAATGTTACCCTTGGTGTCCCACGTTTAAAAGAAATCATCAACGTCGCCAAAAATATCAAAACACCTCGTTTGGAAGTATGGTTGGATGCCGAACGCTCTCGCAATATTGAACTCGCCAAGGAAGTACAGGTCCATTTGGAACATACAACCCTACAAAAGGTCACGTCGGCTTCTGAAATTTACTATGATCCTGATCCTCGCTCTACCATCATTGAAGAAGACGCTGAATTTGTGGATACGTACTATCAACTGGAAGATGACAACTCACCCGTAGTTACTCGTGTCTCTCCTTGGCTTCTTCGTATTGAACTCAATCGTGGTATGATGATCGACAAGCGTCTCAACATTACTGAAGTAGTACAAAAAATCTCGGACGAATTCAAGAACGATCTTCATGTTATCGGCAGTGATGAAAACTCGGAAAAGCTTATTATTCGATGCAGAGTCATGTCGGACGAAAGTGAAGAAAAGGATATGGATGATGAAGATACAAGAACCGAAGAAGATACCTTTTTACGAAAACTGGAATCAAGTATGCTCAGCTCTATCAATCTTCGCGGTATACCAAGAATTCAAAAGGTGTATATTGTGGAACGCAAGGATACCATTCTCAATTCTCAGGGCAAATTTGAACAAACAACGGAATGGGGTCTCGACACAGATGGTATCAATTTACAACAAGTGATGTGCCAGCATGGTGTGGATGAACGTCGTACTTACTCCAACAATACTACTGAAATCATGGAGGTCTTGGGTATTGAAGCTACTCGCAAAGCATTACTCAAGGAACTCCGAAATGTGATTGAATTTGATGGGTCCTATGTTAACTACCGTCATTTGGCTCTTCTTTGTGATGTAATGACAAACCGTGGTCACCTTATGGCTATTACTCGTCATGGTATAAATCGTGCTGAAACAGGTGCTCTTATGCGTTGTTCCTTTGAAGAAACTGTTGAAATTCTCATGGAAGCTGCGGCAGTTGGTGAATTGGATGATTGTAGAGGTGTGGCTGAAAATATTATGCTTGGTCAAATGGCTCCCTTGGGTACAGGTGAATTTGATGTGATTCTGGATGAAGAAATGCTCAAGACAGTGCCTGAAAATCAACGCCATCATCTCATGCCAAACGGTGTTCCCGGTGATGTTCCTGGTTTTGCCACACCTGGACCTGGTTTCATGACCCCCAGCATGGCCACGCCTTATGACACTCGCTCCCCTGACTGGGTTGATTTCTCGGCGCCGTCGACTCCTTCCGAACCAATGTTCTCTCCTATGGGTAATTCTGGTGCTGTCGGTGCTACGATCGGTGCTAGTCCTTGGCGCTCGGATCTCAGTCCGTATGCTTCAAGTCCTGGTTACTCGCCATCCTCTCCATTTGCCGCTTCTCCTGGTTATAGTCCTAGTAGCCCGTAAGTTTAAGAATATATGAAATTTTGCGTGAAAAGGGAAATTGGAATTAAACGTGCCTTTTTTTTTTTTTTTTTTTTTTTTTTTGTTGTTGTTGTTGCTTGACAATAGTTCATATAGCCCATCGTCACCGTAAGTGCTTTACAAAAAAAAAGTTTCATGCAGGTTTATAGCGAAATGTTTATTGACAAACTTTACTTTATTATTTTCCATTACAGATCGTACAGTCCTAGTTCTCCGTAAGTCCTTCAAGAAACATCCCCGCTGGGGCAAGTATGGCGCTAATATTTTTTATTCTGTTTGTTTGCTATCACTATAGTTCATACAGCCCGTCATCTCCGTACATATATAAAATACGCAAAATAGGTGGTTCTCTATATAATTATACTAACGATTTGCCTTTTTTCTATCTTTTTCGCATTTTATAGATCGTATAGTCCTAGCTCGCCGTAAGTATCGCATAAAAAAGGAATTGGTTTGGAAATGAATGAGTGAATTGAACTCACCATCTTAATTTTTTTCTTTGTTACATATATAGTTCGTACAGCCCATCATCTCCGTAAGTATCACAAACCTATGGTCAGATATTGGATTTGGTATTTGATGAGTTGACGCTTTCCCAACCTTTTTTTTTTTTTTTTTTTTTTTTTTTTTTTTTTTTTTTAAATTGTATAGTTCGTACAGCCCATCATCTCCGTAAGTAACACCGAAAAGCCTGGATCAAAGATTGAAAATTTACGCAGAATATGACTAATGAATTGAACCCCTGATCTTCTATGTTTTCTTCTACAGCTCGTACAGCCCTTCGTCGCCGTAAGTATTCAAAAAATAAACTAAAATTAAAACAATCACACTTGCATGTTCTAACGCTCTTTTTTTTTTTTTTGTTTGACATATTATAGATCCTACAGTCCGAGCTCACCGTTCGTATCGAAAAACGCTATGAATAACACCCAGTTACTGATCTTCCTTTTTTTTTTTAATTTTCCTTTATTTTTCATTCTCATTCAACAGATCTTATAGTCCAAGCTCGCCGTAAGTGTCATCATTATTTTTCTTACTATATGTATACGTCGTACTCACTTTCTCTTTTGCTTCTGATTTCATAGTTCATACAGCCCATCGTCGCCGTAAGTGCCATCTGATTTAAATAATCGAGAAAAGTGTCATAACCTTTTCATTTCTTCTTTTACTTCTGTAGATCATATAGCCCTTCGTCACCGTAAGTATCCCAAACCGTTACTTCACGAATGGATCATACGTATGAATCATACTGACTTTATTGTATACCAACTTTTATACGCGTTTATAGATCATACAGCCCAAGCTCTCCGTAAAAATCGAAATATTCCTTGTAGAAAGTGTGAAAAGTGTTCTAACCAGTTTTTTTTTTGTTTAACTCTCAAACATAGATCGTATAGCCCAAGCTCCCCGTAAGTACTTGAATGACATATTTGATTTCGTGATGATTGTAAATAATAACCGATGTTTTTCTACCTTAATATAGATCTTACAGTCCTTCATCTCCGTATGACCAGAAAATAAGGTTATGTGTATATGGTTCATTTACTAACCATGCTTTATTATTACTATTATTATTATTATTATTATTATTATTATGCACAGATCTTATAGTCCAAGCTCTCCGTAAGTAGTCGCTGGAAAAAGGAAAATAAGGTATTAAATGTATTTTGACTAAACTATACCTGTTTTTTTTTTTTGCGTTTTCTTTCTAAATATTCCTGGAACTCAATAGCTCCTACAGTCCATCCTCGCCGTAAGTAAAAAAAGATTCATGCAAAACCGGTGGAATATGAATTGACAAATCCGCCTAATGGTGCCTTTTTTTTCCCTTTTCAAAAAATAGTTCCTATAGTCCTAGTTCGCCGTAAGTATCAAAGCAGGAGAGAATCTTTAGAAGAGTTTTTTAAATTGTTCTAACCCTTTTGCGTAGATCTTACCAAGCTCAAGGCTCAAACACCAACAAAAAAAATTAGTTTAACTTGCCATTTTAGTAGTCTTCTATTATTACTTTTTTTTACACTTTTTTTTTTCTCGTGTTCCGTTCGGACCAATGTTTTTTTTTATATTATTATCATTGCTTTATTCAAAATTCAATGCCAATAAACAAATCGGTTACTCACCGTTTATTCAATATGACGAATGGTGTCTTGGGGTATGAAAGTAGAGGGTGTTGATCGGGGTTGAAAATATGGTGCTGAGGCAACTGGGGCAACGAAAAAAATGTCTGGTGGACAGAAAGATCTTGTTCCCTTTTGATTATGGTATCATTCAAATCTCAGGTAAGAATCAATTGTTTCTCTGGATTCAGGATTACCAACTTTCTTTTATTTTGAAATTGGTAAATTTGCATCATAGTACGATCACATTCAATCTTTGGCATCAGCGTTTCCGGAAAGCACAACCCTTATTTTGCAAGTTTATCAAGATCTGGCACTAAGTAAGCTTTTCCTCACCGTCACTCTACATCCACTTGAACAATACTAATCATGGGACCTGCGCTTTTTATTTATTTATCTTAGACAAATTGTGGAAAACAATTCACGTCATACCAATCCCTAACCTCGACACCTGTGTTTTGCAAGCCCATGAACCCGGTACACCAGAAGACGACCAACTATTGATTATACCCATTCGACATGATGAAGCCCTCTCCACAGAAAAAATAGCTGGTCTATTTCAAGGATTGGATCAATCAAAGCTACAAACTAACGGACTAATGCCCTCGCCTTCGAAGCAAGTTGATACAATATGACAATATATACATCGCTGTACTGATCCTCACTCCTCTTTTTTTTTTTTTTTTTTTTTTTCCTATTGTAGAAGGATCACTCTTGCCATTGTCGCCCGTGATTCAACTGTTTTATACTATCATATCAGTAAAGGCCTATCACCCCCCAAGGAGCAGTGATCCCCTTTATCCACTTCCATTTCCCACCTTTATGTTTTCAATCCTTCCATCTTTTCAATAGTATGATCTTTCCCCTAGTTTAGATACTGAACAATTCCTTTTCTTCTCGCACACAATCCAACCTACAATACTAGTTTCATATCATCCCCCCCTTTTTTTCATTTAAAATAAAGACAAAATACTGATTCCAAAACCGACCCATTATGATATTGTAAAGACATTGTTTTATTTTTTTATTTTTATTTTGCCTGCAAATGCCAAGTCATTTCAATATGATTGATAAAAAACCAAACGACGCAACACACCACCATCATTTCAACTAATACTAAGAAGCATTTTCAAATAATAATAAAAAATCTAAACTTAGTCCAGCTACACCAGTCGTCCTGTCCGCCGTATTGTGTTCCGTAAAGCAATGGTGGTCATCAACGTCAAAAATCCATTCAAGGCACCCCATTCTTGCAACGCTTTCAAAGTATACAATGCCGGTGTGTTGAGGTACGCTTTCGTTTGTACAAACGACTGACACCACGCCGCTACACAGAGGACCCACAACGCCGTTCGTTCCGTCGACAGTCGGCGCTCTTTCAATGCCAATGCCGCCAAGAAGGCCAATGCCAAATGAAGAACACCCGTGCTCCGAAATTGATCTGCCATCAACATGCGGCTGGTCGTCGTCACAGTGATAGAAGACCCACCCGTGTGTTGGAGATTGGTATAACGGGTCACGGAGACATGGGATTTTCCCCACAGTTGTCGAGCTACTAGAAGATGCCCAACCACGTTCAGAGCGAGCGGTAAATTGTTATCCCTGAATATCAAGCGACCCACCGAAGCGCTACATGTTCGCACATGTCCCCACATGATTTGTCGTAGCGGCAACCGCTGTCCATTGCTGCCGGTTCCTTTGTCGGTTGTTGATGATGATGATGATATTGATGGGTCGTTAGTCGTATATACAAGCCGTGGTGATGATAGCATTTCGTCCCGTGTAGATAGATTCCTGTTGTGTGTGTTTTTGGAGGAAGAAGGTTGTGTTGAAGTATCATGTTGTATTGATCGCGGATCAACATCGATAGAAGGAAGAGAAGGTAGTGAGGGTAAAGAGGAAAATATACTGTTGCTGCTGTTGTTGTCTGTCGAATGTTGACTATCGCCTAAATTGTGTGATGGTGAGGCAAGAGATGCATTTGACATATCCAAGGGAGAGTCGGTCATGATATAATATAGTTAAACTGAGAAGAAAGAGATGAGCGAGGAAAATGAAAAAAAAATAAAAATAAAAAATCAATAACCGCCGCATGTGATAAATCTGGAAGCGTCCAAAAAACGATACAGCATAATGCAGAAAGAAAAAAGAAATAAGACTGCTTGGTCTTGTATTTTATTGTCAAAAGAAAAAAAAGAAAAGTAATACAATATGGGAAGAATAAGGTATAAAAGATTTTTTTTTTTTTCTTTTTCATGAGTGTCAGTTGTATGTATAATAGATTAAATGATGGAGAGAAAGAGGAAGGGGTGCAACAATTTCTGCTGGTACAAATGATGGAGGATAATATAAAAAAACATGTATGTAAAATAAATAAAATAATAAGATGACAAACTATCTACGCTGCAGGTGCACTTTGCCCGATGATAAATCCGCTACATAGCAAATCTTGTTCGTCCATAGTCGAGGATAGTGAAGACCCTGGCGATAATAAACATACACGTACAAGTAGACGACGTAAACGTTCGTGAGAGCTTCTACAGCCAGCTATATAATAATATGAAAGCACAATAGTGTATGTTAGCCACCTATATTATGCTTCATGCCCACACATCGTATTGACACTCCCCCAGCTCCCCCCGCCTCTATCCCCTTTTGTACCTAAAGAAGCCCGTTCAAACCAAACAGTAGCTTGTTGCAAATCCACAGGACACCCAAGACCGTTTTCATAGCAGTTGGCTAAATGGAATTGAGCAGAGGTATGATCTTGATTGGCCGCACGCTTGAATAGATTAAATGCCGCTTCTTCATCCTTTTCTATTCCCAAACCTTGTTGCAGATGTACGCCCAGCTTGTCCAGAGCTCGTGTATGATTTTGCTTTGCTGCTTGTTGATACCAGAAGACCGCCTGAGATTGATCCTTATCAATCCCAATACCATTCGCATAACAGAATCCTAGATTACACTGTGCCCATGGGTTGTGTTGCCGTGCAGACTTGTGATACCAGAAAACCGCCTTGACACTGTTCTTTTCGACACCAAGTCCCTCTTCAAAACAGAATCCCAGAGAGTTTTGAGCCAGTGCATTCCCTTGTTCCGCCGATCGATTGAACCACTTGACAGCTTCGTGTTGGTTTTTGTCCAAGCCAATGCCATTGCGATAACAGTAGCCAAGAGAGAGTTGGGCTGGAGCATGATTTTCTTCCGCGCTGAGATAGTACCAAAATACCGCTTCCTTTTCATCCTTTGGCAAACCAATGCCATTTTGATAGCAGTAGCCCAAAGAGTGATAGGCAAAAATATTCCCCCGTTCCGCTGAGCGCCGATACCACTTGACTGCCTCCGCTTGATCCTGTTCGACACCAATGGCGTTTTGGTAACAAAATCCCAGATTATGTTGTGCCCGAGCATGTCCTTGCAAAGCTGCCTTGCGATACCAGTAAGCGCCCAGTCGATCATCCTTGTCCACACCAATGCCATTTTGATAGCAATAACCCAGATTGCATTCAGCCCAGGGGTATCCTTGTTCTGCCGACCGTTCATACCACAGCGCCGCCATCCCAAAGTCTTGTTCAACACCAATCCCATCCTCGTAGCAATACCCCAGTGAGTTTTGTGCAAAAGCGTTGCCTTGTTCAGCAGAGCAGCGGTACCAGCCCACCGCTTCCACGACATCCTTCTCCAGTCCAATCCCCTCTTCATAGCAGTACCCCACATTGTAGATCGCTACGGTTTCACCCTGCTCAGCTGCCAGACGGTACCATCGCATAGCCTCCACCTGGTCTTTCGCCACACCAAAACCTTCACCATAACAATATCCGAGAATGCCTTGGCCACGTTCATTGCCTTGTTCGGCACTCGCCTTGTACCATTGGAAAGCAAGTTGTTCACTTTTCTCAACACCTAAAGCGAAAAAATAAAAATAAAAAAATAATCATAAGTCAATTGTAGTTGCCACATTAGAATGATTTTGAGATGTTTCCTACCTATGCCATCGTGATAACATACGCCAAGAGCATACTGACAGGCTGCATCATTGTCATTCAATGCACCGTCTTGAATCCATTGAATGGCGGAGACGGATCTTGTAGATGAGATGGGTGAAGAAGGGGGAGACATGTCTGGTAGTGATGATGATGATGCTGATGACGATGATGATGCTGATGATGCTGATGATGATGATGATGAAGCGTATGAATCGAGGCGTAATATACACGGAGAGTAAGAGTAATAGCGTCGTACACGATCCGCCCATTCTTCTGATTCTGCACGGTCGATCTTGATATTTGGTCTACCATATTTTCGTAAAAACGCCAATCGAGCCATGCCTAATCCATCATGCTGTTTGGCTGCTTCCAAATAGTAGTATTCAGCCAAGCCAAAATCCTTTTCCAGACCCAAGCCAAATTCATAACAGAAGCCAAGCACCCCGGATGCTTCGGCAAGCCCCAAAGCCGCTGCTTGTTGGAAAAAGGCAATAGCCAGGGCGGGTTGTTTTTTGGTTTGAGGCATTCGGCCAAAGAGATACTGATTGCCGGTGTTGAATAGGTGTCTAGGTATATCTTCAGGTTCAATGTTGCTGATGGATAACGAGTTGGAAGAAGAAGAAGAAGAGCGCCGTGAGGGAGTCGGGGTGGTCGGAGCGGTTGCTTGTGATGTGATTGTGGGTGAAGGTGATTCATTCAGACAAGAAGGGGAAGAATGGAGGTATTTGGGTTGCCATTTCGAAATGACCAGACGAGATCGTTGTATGATATGAGAAAAAGGTAGGGATGAAGGTGACATTGTAGAAGTTGGTTTATTAAGTGTAAAGGACTATGTGAATTGTGTAGATATATGCCAGCTTGTATAAAAGAAACAAGATAAAGTATAATTTGAGGCAAAAAGGAAGGGGATAAAAAAAAAAAAAAAAAGAAAGGACGTAAGCTATAAAAAAAAAAGGTAAAAAATAAAATAAAAAATAAACAAATAAAAAGGAAAGGAGAAAGAAAGAAAAAGGCACAAAAATAGGCTGAAGGCACGAAAATCATATTGGCCATTTTTTGTTGGCTACTTTTTTTAGGTTCTCCTTTTCTTTTGAAACTCAACGTATCAATGCAAACTCATTACCAATTCAATAACATGATTGGATATTTGATAATTCATTCATCCAGGGTCGAGTACATGTATATTTATGGCCCAATTTTCCTCATTTCTTGCTCCTTACTCTTGCCAAGAACTACATTATCTATTGTCAATAAATACTTGATTCGTCAAAATAGTTTGAATAACAATAAGGAGGGGGGTGGGGGGAGGGACTGCTGGGTGGGTGGGTGAGTGGGTGGAGGAGAGGCAAGCGCAAATTCAAAAGGAACGGGGAGGGAACTCTTTTCAACGCTAAATAGCTTTTATGACAAAGTCCGTTTTTGGAAAGTATAAACTGATTGATTGGATTTAAATATGGATCGTGACCGAATCATCGGTTTCTTTTCCAACCGTGAAGTTTATTGCCAATTATACTCGCTTGTACAGTTTATTAACTTCGAGTTGAGACGATGGTAAAATAAATAAAGACGGTGGTATAATAAAATTGGGATGGGAAAATGAATAAATTGGGATCGGCAAGAAATGTTTTAGGATATTGGAGAAAATAAATTCAGACGGTCATAAAATAATATTGAGACTAGGATGGTATGGTTGGAAGTACGTTAGGATTCATTTTTTGAAATGCTGATATTCAACTTTTTGAAAACTTTTGCAAAAAACCAGTTGCTTGTGCTACTTGAAAGCATTCTGGGGCAAATACAGAGAAGTTCAAAGTGTCAACATTGCTCTGTCATACTCTACCCCTGAGGCAAAATCTACATATAGCTCAGAGTAGCGCCGATCAAAGGAAGCTGGGATTTAAAAGTATTTTGAGTTGACAAGATGCAATTTTTTATGGACGATGGAAACTGAAAATTAGGACGACATTCACATATTTCTGAGACGCCTGTTATGATTTTTTGGGATGATGTAAAATAAAATTAAAACATAGGCGGGTTTATTTCTAGACGCTCTGAAAAAAAAAAAAAAAAAATTGAGATGCATCCGAAAAATCGGGATGGACAGCTGCAAATCTCTCCTCAGGAATTTACATTAGCTATCATGTATTTAGGTGATTCCAAAGTATGTGATCCTAGTAGATACTGGAATGTATCCAGTTACAATATCTTTTTAGCCTGCAAAAATTCCCATCAAATTTACCGTCCCAATTTTTTTTTTCCCCACCTCAATTTTATTATACCACCGTCTTAATTTAAAGTAAAAAAATATGAACACCACTCAAAAGATCTATATACCGTACTTCTCAGAACAACAGGTTCGGTAGAACTGGACCGCATGAAATTGTAGAAAGCTTTATCTGGTAATTAATTTAAGTATGGGTCTGGAACTACATTTAACATTATATCATTTATATAGAAGGCGATTATTTTTGTATTCAACCACCGCTTTTTGTTTTTTCCGTCCCGATCTGTTCAGGCACCATCCATAGAAAAAAAAATAGAGCCATTTAGTTCCGGGTCCATTATAATACCTTTATTGAAAGATGACGCTCTAATAATCCTGCTCTGTAGGTCGAGCATGTCTCTGTCCACAGTTTACACCAAAAATTAGTTTTGGGCCAAATGTGGTCGAACATGCGCACACACAAAAACAGAAAAAAATATAGGCTATGGTGCAGTTCGGCATAACTCTAAAGCAAACCAATATTTTTTATATCCAATTTCAAAACATTAATCTACTGGGTGTCAGGGTGAGGTAGCTGAAATGCAGCTTTCGATGAAATTAGATTACTCCCGCTACCATTTTGCATCATGCAAGGCCATCCATTGTTGCTCAATTCGACTTCAGTTTGAGCTTCATTTTTTTTTCATTTTTTATTTTACCACATGCAAAAAAAAAAGAGGGTGGGGGAAAAATTAAACAAACATGATGGTAAAATAAAATCCACGTGGGCGGGATTTGAAATGTGTTATTTTTTTGTTTGATTCCTTCAACTGTCCAAAGCCGACCAAATTGAAATGCCTGAGTCGTTTTGTTAATAATCACTCCAACAAGGTGCCTTTGTTCCTTATTAATTTTACAGTCATGTCAAGAAACACAAATAACCTTAGCATTTTCAATGAGAACCTAAGTGTTTTTCCTTTGACGTTCTTATGCAGTTCAGTTTACACTTCAGAAAAAAATGGAAAAGGGGTAAAACGTCCCCAATCAAATTATGAAAATATCCAGCCATTTATTTAACTTTTTGCAACACAACTCAATAATTTTAAACATCCACCTCATTGACAGGTACAGAAAGCATATTCATGATCTTTTCCAGCATCTGATTGCCACCTAAAAGAGCAATATCGTTGCGTGCTTCCGCTTCCATTTTGGCCAAAAACCGACGACAGTAGGCAAACGTTTTTGTTTTTTCTAGTAGTTGAAGGGCGAATTGCTTAAGTTCGATCGACTGACTCCGTTGTTTGAGAATATTTAGCAATTGCCTGTTGGTGGGATCCGATCGGATGGAATGGATAATAGGGAAACTAAATTTGCCTTCGGTTAAATCTTCACAAAACCCTTTATTGTCTGCGTACTATTATTTTTAATTTGAAAAAAAAAAAAAAAAATGAGAGGGTACAATAACGTTTAGTGGACAATTTTTTGTGAATTGTGTTTTCGTGATTACCGTGCTCGATTGCAAATTCATATAATCATCCCGCACTTGGAAATGTATACCAATTTTGCTCACCAACGCTGTGTAATCACTAAAAAAATAAAAAATGGTCAACGTCTTCGTTTTTTTTTTTTGCCCCCCCCCCTCCACTTTTTGCCTTACGTCTCAGATTCACTTGCCGCTTGCATTAATTTTACAGCTAACCGGAGCAGCCCACCAGTTTCTATCAAAATGATTTTTTTTAATAATCTTATCATTTCCCATCCCCCTCTGATTTTTTTTAGTCACATTACTGTTATCCACCATTTCAAGAAATTCGTCTTCGGTGGGGCATGTTAGGGTATCTCTCCAAAACAGTTCCATGCCTTGCCCACGATGAAGGTTGAGCAGCTCCTCGGTGTAAATAGTCACCATCGTTGGATTATTAAGGGTATTGATTTCATGTAAAGCCAAAAAATACACATAATTGGCACAGTTGATGGTTTGTGGGATTCCATAGAGATGGTGAGCTGCTGGAACGCCACGTCGTAATACAGAATCGTCTTCAACATCATCAATCCTATGTTGTTGTTGTTTTTTTTTTTTTTTTTTAAAAAAAAAAAAAAAAAGGAAGAAGAATGAGTAATCATTCGCTTTACAAAAAAACAAAAACAAAACAAAAAACGAAACAAATCATACAGTAGACTTGCACTGTGTAACATTTCAATCACTCTGGTGATCACTTTGAGGTCCTTTTCAGGCACCTTCAACCAAAGATCGAAAGCTTCAATCATTTTCGATCGAATATCTTTGCCTGGGTGGGCACAAAGATAATGAAAGGGTTCGAGAAGGATCTAATACAATAAATGAAAATAATGAAAATAACATTAGAATAAAAAAAATCCTATCCTTTCATTGCCTGTCTTGACCTTCCACCGCAGAGAAAATGATGTTACAACTAAATCTGTTTTTTTTTTTTTCTTTTTTTTTTTTTTTTTTTTTAATATCGTTTTCTAAGGTGCCTCTTTTTCTTTTATTCAAAATTACCGACTCCTTGTCTTCAGTCTGTGTTGCTGGAGAAGAATGATTAGAAATGCCATTAATATGCTGTTGAAGAGGAGACTTGACTTTTAACTGTGCTGATAGCATAGTGGATAAGTGTAAAAAAAAAAAAAAAAAGAGGAAGAGATAAATAAATTAAGGGGCAGAGAGACAAAGTGCAAGGAGTAAGGTCTTTAAATATCATAAGAATCTGGGACATAAACAAAGCCTGATGACCTTTCAATGTGGCGGTGTGAGGGTTTCTGTTTTTTCCTATCTCTCGTCGTTTTTTCCCATGCATTATATCATGACACGGATAAAGCAAGGTCCGTGTATAAGAACTATACTTTATGGTTTATCATATAGTATGTACTTTCAATGGCTCCACATCTTCCTTTTAGCTCTAGTCCTCACATAAGCTATCCAGAGCAAAACTACACTAAGCACCCGCAGCTTTCCCTTCATCGTCATCACTACACTATATATATCATACCCACAAAGTGCCACATCATCCAAAAATCCACCATCGTGGTTGTATTGTACCACACAATCCCCAAAAAAAGTATGTAAGTATTCTGTACAGGTTTTTATTTCATCAAGAAGTCAAATCAAACTAATACTAAATCAAAACGTATATAATAATAATCAATAATAATAATAACAATAAATCAAATCTATTTTATTCGGCATCAGCGAACATGACCAACGACTTGTTTTCTTCGACCAAATCACCCACGGCATAAAGAACTTGATCAATTACACCGTCCACAGGAGAGCGAATCACATGTTCCATTTTCATTGCTTCCAAGACAATAATAGCTGCGCCCTTTTCCACCTTTTGTCCTGGCTTAATCATCACCTGGGAAATTTTGCAGGGCATTGGAGTAAGCACATTACCAGCTCCACCAGCACTTCCAGCTCCACCAGCCACGTATAAAGGTGTGGGTAATTTCAAGTTCGTGCGACCATGCTACACCCAAAAAAAGAAAAAAGAAAAAAAAGATGAGCCCGTGCATATTCATATGTGCGTTCGGTTGATCTTTTACCTCGTCAAACACCACTACGTCATCATTGTGCAATACCACATTCGAC
Organism: Absidia repens; assembly: GCA_002105175.1. Taxonomy (NCBI): domain Eukaryota; kingdom Fungi; phylum Mucoromycota; class Mucoromycetes; order Mucorales; family Cunninghamellaceae; genus Absidia; species Absidia repens. Next base: position 1,252,156 of record MCGE01000007.1, read on the forward strand.
TTGACTTGCTTGTTGTCCAAAGAAGCAACCAGTAATCCGTCTTCATCCAAATAACTATTCACACCTTCAAAAGTTTTGACGGTATTGTCAGCTTGCTTGATTTCTACATCCACAAGATTAGGGTTGGCGGCATTTGCTTGAGGCGATGTCGTCATGTAAACATCAAAGGATTCACCATTGCTTTCCATTGTTGTGCGTGTTGTTTCTAACGAGTTCAATCGGAGGCTGTTACCGGCTTTTTGCCATGGACTAGCGGGGTCATGTTGGTTGAAGGTCAATTGTTGTTGTTCTTGTAATCGCAGAGCAGTCGCGGCAAGAGCCAAAGTTTCCGCATTGGGTACTTCCGGTGCCTTTAAGAGGTCTTTTTCGAATTGCTATAAATATGTATAAAAATACAGTGTGAGTGGATTGTTCCTTTTTTTTCATATGATCACATAAATATATCTATGTATAGATCGCCTTTTCAATTTACCTGAATAAAGCCTGTTTCTACTTCACCCTTGATGAATTCCGGATGTTCAGCCACCTTCTTGATAAAATCAATATTGGTCGTCAGTCCAACAACCTGGTATTGTTCCAAAGCCCGACGGAATCGGCGCAAAGCATCATTGCGATCTTCACCACGGACGATGAGTTTGGAGATCATAGGATCATAATGTACACTGATTTGGTCGCCTTGAATAAACCCAGTTTCCAAACGAAGATCTTCCGAAGTTTCAGGGGTACGGACACTGAATAATGGACCAGTGTCAGGAAGGAAGTTGCTATTGAAGTTCGATGTTGATAAAACTAACAGTTAGTATGCGGTACAATGATACGTCCAACCCCCCACTTTCTCCTTCTGTGGCGAGGCTTCTTTGACTTACTTCAATGGGTTTTCAGCATAAACACGGGCTTCAAAGGCATGGCCAGTCAATTTCAATTGATCTTGATTCAGTAACAAACGATTTCCAGAAGCGACTTCAAATTGCCAGTGGACGAGATCGGTATCGGTCACCATTTCAGTCACAGGATGTTCCACCTGGAGTCGAGTGTTCATTTCCATAAAGTAGAATTGCTTGTCAATGTTGTCCATAATGAATTCCACGGTACCAGCATTTTCGTAGCCGACGGCACGCGCAGCAGCGACAGCCTTGGCACCCAATTGAGAACGGATTTCTTCAGACAAACCAGGCGCAGGGGCTTCTTCAATCACCTTTTGATGTCGACGTTGGACAGAGCAATCACGTTCAAACAAATGTACCACGTTGTCATGCTTGTCGGCAAACACTTGGACTTCCACATGGCGAGGTCGTTCCAGATACTTTTCCACCAAGACCTTGTCATCACCAAACGACTTGATGGACTCGCGACGGGAGGATTCCAACATTTCTTCGAACTCCCCAGCATGACGCACAATACGCATACCCTTGCCACCACCACCCTTTACAGCCTTGATCAATACTGGGTAGCCAATCTTTTGAGCCTGGTCCTTCAAAAATCCAACATCTTGATTTTCACCATGGTAGCCAGGAACGACGGGTACACCTGCCTTTTCCATAATGAATTTGGATTCACTACCAGAACGAGAGAGAGAGAGAGAAGAGGGAGGGGAAAGATATGTATTAGTATCTGAAGATAGTAAAATCTATATTGTCAGTGTATTCCTTTGATTCCCATCTTACCTCTTTGAGCCCATGGATCGCATAGCATCACCAGAGGGACCAATAAACGCGAGTTGTTGGCTTTTGACACGATCGGCAAAGTCGGCATTTTCAGATAAGAATCCATAACCAGGATGAATGGCCTGTTAAAAGAGAAGAGAGAGAAAGTGAGCGATATTGAGTGGGTTGTAAATTCAATGCAATAAAAGCGGCTTTTTCTTACTTGAGAGCCAGTCAATCTAGCGACGTCAAGAATCTTGTTGATGTCCAAGTAACTTTGAGCGGAAGGAGCAGGACCAATCAAGTAGGCTTCATCAGCCTATGAACGAGCGAAACAAAAAAAAAAAAGTTGAGCCCGCTGAGAAAGTCTGACTAAGAAGATATGCAATGTTACTGAACTTACCATCTTCACGTGTTGTGAATGAACATCAGCTTCACTGTAAACAGCCACCGTCTTGATGCCCAACTTTTTGGCAGTACGCATGACACGGCAGGCAATTTCACCTCTATTCCGAACACAGAAAAAGCAAACGTCAGAAACATTGTAGCCAGTAGCCTTGTTATTTAAAGTAAATATTACCTGTTTGCAATCAACACCTTTTCGAATAAGGCATTGCGTTCTATAAAGAGAGAAGCAAAAAAGTGAGTTAATATAATGAGGGCGTACGACAAGCTTTTTTTTTTATCTTGAAAGTTACCTGGTTGAGAAGAATAGTAGAGCTTTGTACACGTGAGCTGAATAGGGTAAGTGCTTCGAACGCGAACTACAGGAGTTGCTACGTTTTTAAATAAACGAAACATCAAAGGATAAATAAAAAGAGAGTGAGGAGAAAAAGAGAAAGAATAACAAAAAGTGGGGAAAAAAGAGAGGTTTGATAAAAGAAAAAGGGGGCGGAGACATAAAAAGATAAAAAATCACACAACCCGTGGGAAAAACTGGGCGACCCCTTCAGCAGCTTCATTCAGTTCCAAGTCACGCCCGAGACCACACACTTTGTCGGTCGGTACTGCACTGCCGCGCACACTACACTGCTCACACAGAAACCTTGCAACCTTTCGGCATATTCAACCTATTCCATGCAAATCAATCATTCCGTCAAAATGGTATATTTTATTCAGATCAATCATAGATATCAATAAGTAGCTAATATACAATAAGCATATCATTCATTCCTAAGATCCCAAAATCAAAGATCAAAAAATAAGACTACACTATTGGGCACAACCCTTCCTATCACTTTCACTATGCACACACACACGCACACACACACACACGCACACACGCACACACACACACACGCACACACACACACACGTCAAATAATTGATAGCAATGATATAGTAGAACAGTACCACGCCATCTTCAAAACATATCCTCTCCCTCCCAGCACTACAAAAACATATCAATCAATAAAATGAGCATATAATAGGATGTATGATAGATAAAATAAATAATTTATTTCTTTCCACTCTTCTTGATACCACCGCTAACTATAAACGATCAAGGAGATAATAACAAGTCAGTTCATTCATCCTACAGAAGTTGATTCTGATTATATACTTACGAAGAGGACCCTTTCCACCAGCCTTAGCTTGCATTTCCTTCAACTTTTTGGCATCTTCTTGTTGCTTCTTCTTGAAGGCAATGTCTTCCTGTATAAGTGAAAAACGAAGTATAAAAATGAGAATGACAAAGATAGTCAAGATATGATCACAAAAAGAAAACTTACATCATCCATATCAGCGCTCTTCTTCTTGGATTGCTTGAGGGGCTTGAGTTTACCACCTATAGAAGAATAAACAAGTTGCTCTTAGTTTTTTTTTTCTTTAAACATGCAATATTTATAGCAAGATTTGAAATACCTTGACGACCAGACATGATTATTGTTGTTGTAGTGTTGATAAAGAGAAAAGAAAAAGAAAAAGAAAAACAAGAGAAAGCCAAACAAAATAAATATACAACAATCAAAGAAAAAAAATATTTTTTAAATCCCGCAAGCCACCCGCTCGACACGCGTAATTTGACAGGCTCTCCTCGAAAGAAGATTTTCCCGGCGCCCCCCTCTCCCCCTATTTAGGTGCTGGAATCATACATATCGTATTATAATTTATCATACCAAGAAGAAAAATCGACTATTCTTCAGCGCGCATTCAGATGAGGTCAACTCTGATATAAAAAGGAGAAAATTTTGTTTTGATTGCTACAAAAACGGATAAAGCTCTTTGAAACTCTATTTTAAATACCGTCCCCTTCTTCTTTATTTTTTTGGTCTCTTCTCTTTTACAATCTCTTTTATTCTCGCAAATTCGATTTCGTCCACTTTCTCTTTGTATTTTATTTCCATACGAATAACTACAATCAGCAAGGTATACATATTTTCAATACGAAACTGGTTGGACGTCTGCTAGGGACGAGTTTTACTGATGTTACGTATATATTCTTTATTTTTCTATTTAGGTATTGAAAAGGCACTTTGACCAACTGGCTTCCCCTCTTTCTCGCTCTCTTTCAAACGTCCTATCCTTACTTCCAAATTTACAACAAAAATACCTCTCATTAGTTTGAAATAGGTAAAAATAAAAGGAACACAATGTTTGACGTTCCTAATGCTGAAGAAAACATGTACTGAAGGGGTATTTTTGTTTATTAGGGACGATGGTACAACCACGAACTGTTTCTGTACGACTGGACGACCTGCTTGAATCGTATGTAAAACCACGCAAGAACCAGAAACACGTTATCTACACAAAATTGGCCGATCTTGTCAATGATGTACCTGCCAAGCTTGTGCAAGAAAATGTGCAACACAACATTGTTAAATACCGATTTGCGCCGTTCCTTGTGGATGATACCGACGACGTTTCCACTGTTTACATACCCTCACCACAGCGACAACAACAACAGCAGCGGCAACAGAAAGAAAATAAAGCCAATACTTTATTGGATGGGGTGATGGAATCAGAAACATCGGGCACTTCAGCACTTTCATCAGGATGTACGGACGATCTTATCACCTTTGGAAGCGAAAAACGTGATGATGATGTGACCACGAAAGAAGATTTGATTTCGTTTGAAAAGGAAGAGGACAATGTACCGACATCTCCTATGAATACGGAACCGGAACGACAGCAACAGCAAGTCAAAGGCTTTATTACCACTGTATATAATACACCAGTATCATATTATTCTCCACAGCATAGCACATCTTCGTCAAAAGCTGTCACCACTACAGTTTATCGCCCATCAGCGTCGTCTTATCCAACGCAGCGTACCAACCATACAAATGTATATTCGTCCTCGATCAAGGTGCCTTTATTCACTCCACCTCCACACCATACTCCGAGTTCCGAGTCGCGTCTTTATCAAATTGGGATTATGCAACCAGTATCGCAATCATCATTTTATCAAACACCAACAAAAACCCCCGTCACCATCAAACCAGCTCCGGATCACAGCGAAAATACCTTGTCAACAACCAACAAGGCTTCCTCTTCTGCTTCTGCTCCGGCTCCTATCGTGAAAGCGCTATCCACTGCTGGTGACACCACGAATTGTGTCACTGAAAAGTTGAGTAAGAATCCATTATTCCGACTACCAACAAAAACCGTTGTTACCATTAAATCGCCAGTCGAAGTCGAAAAGAAGAAAGCAACATCACCATCATTCAATGTCAATGCAGCACCATTTATTCTGCCCACTTCTGTTCCATCATCGCCATCATCAACATCATCATCAACATTCAATGCCAATGCAACACCATTTATTCCTCCAACTTCCATTCCATTATCATCATCATCATTCAATGCCAATGCAACACCATTTATTCCTCCAACTTCCATTCCATCATCACCATCATTCAATGCCAATGCTGCGCCATTTATTCCTCCAACTTCCATTCCATCATCACCATCATTCAATGCCAATGCTGCGCCATTTATTCCACCCACATCTACTCAATTATCCAACTTCAAACCAACTCCAGCTACACCAACCACGGACGAAGAAAAGGAAAACGACTCCTGTACTCTTTCCTCATCTTCAGCTGTCTACAATATCAATGCAGTGCCATTTATACCAACCACAACCAACCCTATTGACGAAGAACTGATTCCCATTAGCACCGACAATGACGACATCGTAACAATAGGAATCACCTTGGACGAACTGACAGCTTCTATTCCTGCCACCATCGCAAGTGTTGATGGAGCATCGACAAACACCTCCTCCCCTACAACGCTCAATGCCGAGGCAACATCATTCACTCCCAGCAACAGCACTTGCAATCCTGATGCACCAGCTTCCAAAGCTACTGTGTTATTGACGACACCCTCACCGACTGCTGTAGTTCACAACAACAACAACAACAACAACAACAACAACAACAACAACAACAACAACAACAACAACAACAACAACAACAACAACAACAACAACAACAACAACAACAACAACAACAATGTGGAGGATGATTTGATTTCTTTGAATGTCATGGCAATGCCCTTCACGCCATCATCGTCTACTGGCAACAACACCGATGAGCATGACGTTCCGCCTCCCTCCACCTCGTCTATCCACATGAATCCTTCAGCACCCATATTTCAGCCACTATCAGTGGCGGCCGGCCTGTCACCCTCTCTCTCATCATCGCCTCTTCACTCCTCATCCACATCGACGTCCGTCAGCTCCACCACCGATGACATTGACTGTACACACAACCCCACATCACCAAAATCAGACACGTTACCCACACCAACCGTTGCCACAGGACTCAATAGTGTGGGCTGGTGACTTGGCACACCTCACGACCGATGATGATCATGATCATGATCATGATCATGATATAGCGTTTTCCCTCGTGTATTTTATATAGCCATCTCCTCTCTCCTCCCGTCACTATTTATTCCAGATCCCTTAGTTTATTACGCTCCTACCATCACCCAATAGTCAACTTTGTACATTTCATTTTTTTTTTTTTTTTTTTACTGGAATAAAAAAATTCACCCTCTTTTCTCACCTTCTATTATCTATGTGTAAGCGGGGGTTGAAATATGGCGGGCGGCGGGATTTTTTTCAATTTTTTATTTTTTATACACTTTGGTTAAAACCTCTCTCCTCCCTTCTCATTTTTTTTTTTTTCAAGAACATATAGATTAGAAGACATGGGCATCCTATTCAGTGGGTTATGGAATAAATTATTTTCAAAGGCAGAAGTCAAGATTATCATCGTTGGATTGGATAATGCGGGCAAAACGACCTTGTTGTATAAACTGTAAAGTAGACCAAAAAAAAAAAAAAAAAAAAAAAAACTAGTGTGACATTTATACTAGATGACTGGACTTACTCGCGTCTTTCTGGCTTTTCATAGATTGATGGATCAAGTGGTGACAACAACCCCAACTATTGGAAGTAACGTTGAAGAAATACAATATAAGAATATCAAGTTTATGATGTGGGTAAGGAAACAAACTGGAAAGAGCTTCTGGTAGACGGACGGAATGGGATGAGGCGGGGGCAGGGATTGAATGTCAAACGGCAGGAATGGATGGAATTGGTTTGATTATGCTGAATGGATGGGATGATGGCGGTGAGAAAAAAATGGCCAACTGTTGACTGTACCTACTTTAAAAGGATAATGACGACACGGCAGGTGGTTGCGCTGTTGTTAGCGATGATTCAATATAGTCTAACAGTTTTTTTTTTTTTTTTTTTTGGCAATAGGATATTGGTGGGCAAGAATCTCTACGAACGTCATGGAAAACCTATTTTGTGGATACAAAGGTAAACATTGTCAAAAAAAAAAAAAAAAAAAAAAAAAAAAAAACTACGGGGACGATATTTAACTGTTGTTGTTTTTTGGATACGTGGGTGGGCTTAATTCAGGCTGTGATTATGGTGATTGATAGTACAGATGCCAATCGCTTACATATTGCAAAACAAGAACTACACCAGATGATGGAAAGCGACGTAAGTATAAAAAAAAAAAAAAAAAAAAAAAAAAAAAAAAACCAACCTGGATTAGGTTTAGCGACAATTATAGCGGACAGTGATATTCATGATAGTATTTTTTTTGGTGAAACGGATGGCTGGTTGATCTGGAACATAGCAATTACAAAACTCAAGTTTATTGGTGTTTGCAAATAAGCAAGATGTCAAAGGGGCACTGTCGGCAGCCAAAATATCTGAAGTATTGAACCTTACTAGTTTAAAGGATAAGCAATGGCATATTCAGGTAAGACAAAATCTAGCGATTGAAAAGAAAAGGAGGTAGAGACCCATGGAATTGGTTCTTAATTGTTATACAAAGATGTGTTGATCATGGACGGAAAGCAGAAAAAAACGTGATGTAATGCAGTACTAATAATCATATGGTTTATTTAGGCATGCTCGGCCCTTTCTGGTGACGGGTAATCCACTCAAAAAAGCAGGAGAAACTAGTCGGGAAATATTGCGGACGAGGGAGGGTATGGTGATTTGAGTACTCATGCGGAATTGATTTTATTTTTATTTTTCATAGGCTCTTTGAAGGATTGGATTGGGTTGTATTACAAATCTCAGGACAATGAAAGTACGATCAAGCATTTGCGTAGATTGACTCTTAGTTTAGCTGTAGACTTTTTTTTTTTTTTTTTTTTTAACATTCACTTAGTATATAGTATACCATCGCCACCCCTATCGTCTCCTGTTATCGTTACTAGTATATAGTCGATTGTTTTTTGCCGTACTCTCCTATTTTAAAACTATTATTAATAAAAATTATCGAAAACTATCGATATCTCCTTAAAGCATAAATCGTTCGTACCTTGATATGAAATTGTGTGACACTACCGATGTAAAAAAAGAAAAAGGAAATCAGAAGCAGACCCTACCCAAATTTGCGTCAAAACGAAATCAATATAAATATGGCCCCTTATTTGCTCTCTTTTTTCATTTCTCTTTATCATTTCAATGCATTTCATGTCGGACAAAAAAGCAATAGTGATCTTGTTATGTAAGTTACCCTTGATCTAAGCGCATGGCGGATCCTAAAAATTCATATCGCCATTTTTATCGCTATTATTACATACATGGTTAATCTCTTATTTTTTTTTTTTTTTTTTTGCCATTAGTCGTTTCTGTGATTAACTATCTGACACTATGTATTGCAGCCGCCAACACATCGTACAATGTGATTGCCTTAGCAAAAGATAAACCCGTGACAGATATTGGTGTGATGTTAGATGAAAAGGACGTGTACCCCATGAAGCAAGTGACTCCTGGAAGCCTCCTCTACCAAGTCAATGCGCCCAAAGCAACCACTGGCTACAAATATGTTCACATCAACCGAAACACTCAAAAAATTGAAGAATCAGAACCATTCGTACGATCTCCTCTTACGGACAAGGACGACAATAACGATAATGACGATGCCACGGAAAAAAAGGAAAATGACAAGGGTATCAATGAATTCTATGGCCGATCTTGGACTTACCGTGACGTTAAAACGTTTGATCGCATTGATACTTTCCCCCAAGATTACAATCGAATTAGTGCAAAGCAGCTACATCCCGCTAACGAAATCCCAACAATGCATATCCAAGCACCAGCAGCTGATATCGATCGTTTGCATGGCTATTACCTGCAAGATATTGATATCAAAGCTAATATGACGTATATAACGTAAGTAATAAAAAAACAAAAAACAAAATGGCCATTAATATTTTAAATGATCCCTTATTAACGAGGTATACCTAATTTTCTGACTGGATAGGTCAAAAAAAGTGCATCACTTTGTTGATACCACTTTTAAACTTGGAGGACGGAGCTCAAGATACTTCACCAAGTTTGCCTATAGTGTCAAGCTTCCCAAGCATACCAACATTGATAATTATCGTAAATTGAAATTACGGGCCATGTCATCAGATCCTTCTTATATGCGTGAAAAACTGGGCTATGACATGTTGGCTGCTGCTGGTCGACCTTCCACAAGGAACACTTATGTTAGGTATTGCCCAGTAGGACGATAGGAATTTAATTTGAAATGCCGCCTCCTCATTCTTTTTTTTTTTTTTTTTTGGGCAGACTTTTTATCAACGATCGAGCTGTTGGATTATTCACTGTTGCTGAAAAATATGATGACAATTTCCTTCGAAACGAATTTGGTGGCGGTAGCAAATCATACAAAACAGGCATTCTTTATGAAGGTGAAGGCGCAACCAAAAGGCGTCATGCTGCCGATCTGAGTTACCATGGCGATGCTGCAAGCTATTATGAAGGAAGCGCTTACGAAATTGCCGAAAAGCCCAAAGTCGGAAACAACAGCTATGATGCCCTGATTGCGTTTACAAAGTTCATTGATGACCAACTCAAACTTCAACAAAACAAATCGGTGGACTTGAACTCAACCGTAGATGCTTGGAACAAACAGATCGATGTCAATGGATTCTTCATAAAGTATGTCAGCGTAAGGGGATCAAAGCATTGATCAAACATGAACTAACCAAGTGCGTTTGTTTCCTTTGTAGTATGGCATTTGACTTCTTAGTTGGCAACTTTGACGACTATCTTCAGAACACCAACAATTACTTTCTCTATTTGGAGCCCCGCACGGAACGCTTTGTGTACCTTACATGGGACTTGGATATGACCTTTGGCAGTGGACCTGTCAAAATGCGCAAACTACTCCAGGGGGATTATCGCAAATATGCTGGGATGAGCAAACGACCATTAACCAAAGCCACCCTCATGACCGTGCCTTACTTCCGTCAAGTCTTTGAATCTCAATTGCGCACCATTGTCCATCAACTCTTCCAACCCAGTGTGGTGAACCCCATCATTGATTCTCATGTCAACTTTATCAAGGACGATGTGGCATGGGATCGATCTTTACCTCGTGAACGAAAGGGTGCCAGCTTCTTCCCCTTTGGTGAACACAATATCGACAATTGGTTCTACAACAATGCCACCGGCGAAACCGTCTCTCTTCCAATGACCTTCAGTGTGATCAACTCTGCCGACTACCTCATCCGTACCAATGCTGATATCTCCTTCCAGCGTGCCATCGAAGGCCCAACCCGTCATTCAAGTTTGTATGCCCTCAAGAATTGGTTCAAGGAAAAAACAAACAAAGTCCTTCCCTACATTGATTCTCCTCCCACCTCCAAATCAAAATAGACATATCATTTCCCCCCCTCTATAGCATTTTTTTTTTAATATCGTCATTTATTTATTTCATAGTTTGTAGTCCTTTAGCATTCTTCACTCCCCCCTTTCCTATCCTCCACAATTTTTTTTTTGTATCTTTAATAATAAAGGTTTATTGTGATTCTTAGATTTTATTAATTTTTTGATTTTGACTGATCGATACCCTCTTTATATTGTTATGTTATTGTTGTGTTATTGTTGTGATTAATATGGAGCTGAGTATTGATTATCATGTGGAAGTTGTTGAATGTGTTGCTGAAATTGAAATTATTTACTGCAAGATGATATTAGCTGGATACTTTGGAAGAGCGGGATACAGTGATCATTTATAATAAGTCATGGGTAGATGGAAGGCATACAGTATAACAACAGTAATGATATTCTTGTGATCTTCCTCTGTTACTTGACATTGTGACGTTAATGATTTACATCGGATGGTTTCAATTTTTTTTTTTTTTTTTTTTTTTGACTATGAGGAAACCATGAATCGTTACATTAGTATATGGTGCAGTTCAGCAAGAGTGTAATAGAAATTGAGCCTCCCAAAAAAATGTTAGGGACGATGTAGTGCGCTGCAATCATTGTTTTTTATACCTAATATGAGCTCATCGCTGCTTACATTCGTATTCCCCTTTTTTGCTTTTTTTTTTTCATGCCTTCAACACGGTCTATTTTTTTTTTAAAAAAAAAGCATCCCTCTCATCCCTGTCTTTGATGCCCAGCCAGTGATGTATTTTTCAATATAGTAGAAGATGCACGGGACACAACAGTTGATCGAAGTCGGCTAATACCTAATTCTTTTATTTTTTTTTTTGCGCACACCATTTTTTTTTTTTTTTTCGGAATAGGCACATGCACTGTACTATACGGAGTGTGTATAGCCATTCGTCAGGAAAATGTAATCAATCATATGAGAGGGGATATGTACAAAAGTTACGAAGACAAGAAAGATTTTATTCAGATACTATGACGTCTGTCTAAGGGTGAGCTATTTAGGGTGTGTGGGGTAGGGGGAAGGAGGTATTTTTCTGCAGAATAAATATACTGTATGATAAAATACTCTAACGGGAGAAGGTACGTTATTCTGCGCTGAGTGACAAACTATTCTACTGTGAAGGAGTAAACTAAACGAGACTGAGCTACCTCATCATGACCGCCCAAAGCGTCAATAGAAGAGAATCATCATGTTGTTTGTTGGAAAAAGAAACGGAAAATATAAGGGGAGTTTCCAGTTCTTGCAATTGACAAAAAAAATTGCACGCAAGGACAATCCCAGAAACCAGTTTAAATCCCGCCCACGTGAATATTTATTTACTCCTTAATTTTATCTTTCTCGCTCTCCTTTTTTTTCTTTTTCTTCTTCCTTTGAGGTTATGGTGATCTTAGATTAATGTCAGGACTAGTTTAAAAGGGGTTTCAGCTCAGGGATTACAAGATGCATGGGGAAACCCTTCCATTTTGGATCTCGGATCTGAAGGTACCATTAGTTTGCTTTTGGGATTCCTCAATAGCTTAGTTTAGTGTTTGTTTGACCATAGTTTGTAACTCCATCTGAATAAAAATATGACTATGTTTACAGCCTTCAATAAAATATGTCCCATTAGTCTCTCGTATGTCTTGTACAATAGAGTCTTCTTTGACTGCCATCATCTCTTTTGATTGATGTTGTAACCGTTATTACACTTCAATAAAAGATGTCCCTTAATGTTTCCCTAGTCTTATACTATACATTGTATTCGCCCTTGTTATACAATTCTCGCTTTACGTTAATACCCGCCACTCTTCAAATCTCACAAAAGACTCTGTCATTGGTCCTCCAATAGATCCTTCTGTTGCATCACCTGTTAGAATGAACCCCTCGTCTTTAGTTTTAGTATCCCCCAAATATACTACAATAAAATATGCTTTCTTATTTATTTACTATGCTCTGACTCTTAGGATAATAAACTATGTCACTATTGTAGTTGTTTTGCGGCTACCATCCACCCACTTTCTCTCTATAGACACTGGGGCTAATTGATAGGCTTAGATCATTTATAATCACAGATAACCATATTTTCCTCCTTGGAGTATCAAATAAAATGAATTTAAGTGGTGCTGGGCGTGTAAACGCTGCTATAGAGTATTTTGCATTGTTTTCTAGCTTATCTAATAGCTTATCTAATGCTTACTTGCTGAATTACACTATACTAACGCTATCAAGTTAACAACTTTACGAATAGTTTGAAAGAAATGTACTTATACTAGGACTACATTGAATAATAGACTGACTTTGACTTATGGGACAAAGCGTTCATGCCCTAAAGCCAAAAAAAACCATAAAATTTCAACCACTCTTTTTTTTTTTTTTTTTTTTTAAGGTAGGAAATACCCTCTCATTAAAGTCAGGGTCAAAAAAAAAAAAAAAAAAAAAAAGTAGTTAAGACATGTAGGAATTGAACATGGTATACATTGATACACAAAGAAGGCCTCTGTATCAAATAAGGTTTGGCAATGGTAACACCCGCATGGGACAATCTACTTGGGATCAGTAATAGGGCGTCGCTTCAATAGAAAGATCGGGAAAGTGACACCAAACTATTATTATCATCCAAAAAACGTATAGACTAGAGAGAAAAAAAAAAAGCAAGGTGTACGTAAAATGCCCATTGAACGCCACTATATTTTTCAAATGTCGATGACAAAGATAATAAATGATTTAAAACTAACAAGACAAATCAAAAAAGAGAAAGAGACAAGATAATAAGGATGATGCTAGTAAATGAGAGGGGTTTTTTTTTTATTGGACAATTTTCAATATGATCATAAAAGTGTATAAATAAATGGTGTAGGAACGGAGGCGGATGTAAAATAATAATACTAATACTATGTATTGCGGCAGGATTAATGTCAAACGTATATAATAAGAATAATAACAATAATAAGGAGCATGGAGGAGGAGGAGGAGGAGGGAAATCCAATGTACACAAAACACACACGAAGAGTTTCGGTCTACCCTATCTTATCCATTGATTGGTCTGTAGCGTCGAGCAGTGGATGCGCCGGTCGAAGAAGATCTTGACACCGATGAGGAGTTCCATTGTTGTTGTAAATGAGTACCGCGCGAAGGCTGCCACATACGAGGATTGGTGGATGGTGTTGTTGCAGCGGTAGTGGTTGAGCGACGCACAAGTGGTGAATCACGCTGTTGCTGTAGTGGTGGCGGTGGTGGCGGTGGCGGCGGTCTACGAGAGGAGGAGGAAGCTGTCCTTGCTGAACTATGCCTTGTGACTCGTTGTGTTGGTGAATAATATACACCAGGCTGTTGTTGTTGTTGTTGCAAATGCCGTGACGATGATCTTTCATAATCCATATACCGACCTGTCGACCATGGCCGTTGAATTTCCTCGATCTCTTCATCATCATGAGCGTAATAGTAGTCCTCCCCTCCTCTAGGGTTGTCCGCGTTGCCGTCTTCGTCGTCATAGTAATAATACCGGTGTCGTCGATCGTTTCCTCTGTATTCGTACTCCTCCCCTCCTTCATCGTCATCGTCCATTGCTGCTGGCATATAGTGCTGTTGTCTTTGTCCGCGATGATGATGGATATATGGATGGTGGTACCTTGGCGTTCTTGGCATCGGTGCCATGCTGACAGTGTATTGTCCATCCTCATCCATGTCGTCGTCGATGACCTCATCTTCCTCCTGACCATAGTCTTCATAATCATGGTGATGGTCGCTGTTATAGTAATGATCAGGATAATGGCGTTGGTCGTATTCACTTTCGTCATAGTGTTCGTATGCCCCGCTGGTCACCGTATCGTCATCGTCATAGTAGTCTTCTTCTTCCATTTCCCGCTCCCGATCGTACATGTTGCCTCTATAATAATGTCCGCTGCTGCTACTGCTGCCTTGATTGTCATCATAATAGCCATCATCGTGGTCGTGATGATCATTGTAGAGTATATCGCCGCCATCAATAGCGTCCTCTTCGTCGACCCAGTGACTGTCCGGAACGAATACCTTGACCTGTGGTTGTGCGTCTGTAAATCGTACACGCCGCTTTCCCTTGACTGATTTTACTTGTTTGCGTTGTACTTTGGGCAATGATGGTGCGGATATAGATGGTGATGGTGCTGGCTGTTTTTGCTGTTGCTGCTGTTGTTGTTGCTTCCTTGGTTTGTCTTTGATTGATGATATCGCTTGTGCTTGGAGGTGTGATATAGGTGAGGTCATGGGTATAAATGTGTTGATAGGTTTGCGCTGTGTATAGGATGAAGAGGGAGATAATGACTGAGGTACTGGTGAAGAGATGGAAGGACTAGACATGGCTTGGAGTTGCTGCTGTTGCTGTTGTTGGTGTAGTTGTTGATATTGAAGCATCTGTTGAAATTGATGTTGTTGTTGAAGCAAATGAGGCATCATGTTATTGATTGGCATCATGGGGTGCGTTGGATTCATCATCATATTTCCAGGATTGGCACCACCACCATAAAACATATTGGCTTGCTGATAAAAATTGTTGGGAAACATGGATTGGCCAAACATACCGGGAGCCGCAGGGTTGAGACCTCCCGCAGTAGTTGCATTGGGAGCAGCAGCCGCCGAAGTAGGAGCGCCAACAGTAGTAGTCGATG
Source organism: Absidia repens (assembly GCA_002105175.1). Classification (NCBI taxonomy): domain Eukaryota; kingdom Fungi; phylum Mucoromycota; class Mucoromycetes; order Mucorales; family Cunninghamellaceae; genus Absidia; species Absidia repens. The sequence goes on from MCGE01000007.1 coordinate 1,267,597, forward strand.
AGGAAGAAGATGGAGTGACGGCATTACGATCAAAAGGAAGACTGGATACCATATGAATGATTTGAATAGATTCCGGTGGTAAAGGATACATGCCAGGTTTTGCCCAAAACGCAGGAAGCCATATAGGAGGATCCCCACGATAAGTACGCCGATCAAGATATAGTACAGGTCGAGCACGGTCCAGCCTTTTGTCATCAATGATAGGTTTGTTTTTGGTGGTATAGGGTCCAGTTACTAAAAATATATACAAGGTGATGAGTTGAAGAATTCTCCATAGTCTTGTTCTTTGAGGTGCGGTAGATTCCTCCGCCCCCAATGAATCCCATATTGTTATTGTGTACTTACCTAATACTATTGGCGCTTGGCCAGTCGAGGTCGTTTCCTTTTTTATTTGAATGGTTGTTGTGGCATCATCAGAACTACAAACATAGTGAAGAAGGATCGGAACTTCTTTTCCATATTCGCTGCTGTTAAATACTTTGGCCGCCAGTGTGAATAATTATTTTTTCAGACAAAGGATAAAATAATATAAATATTTTTTTGTATGTAAAAAGTAGTAACAACAAAAGAAAAAAAAAATTAGTGGGAGGAAGAAAGAAAAAAAAAAAAATCCCCCACTAACATATCTTCCCTCCCCCCCCCGTATTTTTGTATTAAAAAAAGAGAGTTTGGAGCAGCACAGACTTGCTATTTTGGGACTTGTTTTTAGCCGTCTTGTATCATAGTATGATATGATAGGTTTATCGAGATGATCTTGCTTTTCTTTTTATTCTTATTGTAATTTATTATGTTGACAATACAATGACTACGGTATGATTATGAGACAGTACATATTTACATATATAAATAAGTATTGCTTACTATGGTAGGTTGTTGGCGGTCGTATTTTAATATCATTCTTCATTATAGTTTGGACTTGACTGTTGTTCCTCTTGCTATATTATTCATATTCTATCATATTCTATCTAAATATATTAGCTTTTTATTCAATATCACCAGTGAATAATACTACTGAGCTTATGCTAATCCACTTTTCATTTATTTTTTTCAGGTACAGTATCAATCTACAATGCAGCATTCAACGGCCGTTCGAAAGGAATATTTTAAAACGCCGCACACCGTTCATTCATTCGTGACTGACTCCCCACCAGAAAAAATAAAAACCAATAATAAACTACGCGCGTATAAGGCTCAAGTCCGTTTTTTGACATCTCCCTTCTTTCTTTCATCATATTCTCATCTCATCTTGACATTTTTCTATCATCATGGTAAAGAAAACACCCTTTTGTTTTATTTTATTTTTACCATCCATGTACTTACTAATTCCTCTCTTTTATGTTACTCATAGTCCTTAGCACCAGTACAGATTTTCCAAGATCAGGCAACCGAAGAAAGAGCTGAAAACGCTCGTTTGGTAAGTGGATCTTGTCATCTTGCTTATACTGATTTCATCTTACTCAAAGTCTATTTATTTACTCTTTATAGTCATCCTTCATTGGTGCCATTGCTGTCGGTGATCTCGTCAAAAGCACCTTGGGTCCCAAGGGCATGGTATGTCACACATTTTCGTAGTAGAATACTTGACTTTTCACACTCATCGCTTGTTTATATAGGATAAAATCCTCCAATCTGCAACCACTGGTGAAATCCTTGTGACTAATGATGGTGCCACTATTTTGAAATCGATTGCTTTAGACAATGCTGCTGCCAAGGTATTAGTGAACATCTCCAAAGTCCAAGATGATGAAGTGGGTGATGGTACCACATCAGTGTGTGTGCTTGCTGCTGAATTACTTCGTGAAGCTGAACGACTTGTCAACCAACGTATCCATCCTCAAACCATCATCGAAGGTTACCGTATTGCCTCTCAAGCCGCCTATGACACATTGGAAGCCAGTGCCATTGACCATAGCAAAGACCAAGACTTATTCCGTCAAGATTTAATCAACATTGCCCGAACCACCCTCAGTTCCAAGGTGCTTTCTCAAGACAAGGAATACTTTTCAGAATTGGCTGTGGATGCTGTGCTTCGATTGAAGGGTTCTACCAACTTGGAAAACATTCAAATCATCAAGAAGCCCGGTGGTAAACTCATGGACTCTTACTTGGATGAAGGTAAGCAACAAAAAAAAAAAAAGGTTCTTTATATTATGAACCACATTACTGAGCTTTTTTTTTCACTCTGTTTTGTGTTAGGTTTCATCTTGGATAAAAAGATTGGTGTCAACTGCCCCAAACGAATTGAAAACGCTAAAATTTTGATTGCTAACACACGTAAGTTTTTTTTTACTATGAGAAAATGTTTGGAGGTGTAGAAGTATCCGACACTCATGTCTTTTTCTTGTGATATTTATAGCCATGGATACCGATAAGATCAAAATTTTCGGCGCTAGAGTTCGTGTGGACAGCACTGGCAAGCTCGCTGAATTAGAACGGGCCGAACGCAACAAAATGAAGGATAAGGTGGAAAAGATCAAGACACATGGTATCAATTGCTTTGTCAATCGTCAACTTATCTACAACTGGCCTGAACAATTGATGGCGGATTCCGGTATTGCCAGTATTGAACATGCTGACTTTGAAGGCGTAGAACGTTTGGCTTTGGTGACTGGTGGTGAAATTGCATCTACCTTTGAACATCCTGAATTGGTGAAATTGGGTCAGTGCGATCTTATTGAAGAAATCATCATTGGTGAAGATAAGGTATTACATTAGGAAAAACGGTAGGTGGGGGAAGTATTATATGTGCTTATTTATTTGTTTTTGATATCTATCATTATATTAGTTGATTAAATTCTCAGGTGTTGCTGCTGGTGAAGCTTGTACCATCGTTCTTCGTGGTGCCACTCAACAAATTTTGGATGAAGCTGAACGTTCTTTACACGATGCCTTGTCTGTATTGTCACAAACCGTCAAGGAACCCCGCACTGTGTTGGGTGGTGGCTGTTCTGAAATGCTCATGTCCAAGGCTGTGGATGAAATCGCCACCACGATTGCCGGTAAGCAAGCCATTGCGGCCGAATCTTTTGCTAAAGCTTTACGTCAAATGCCTACCATTCTTGCCGACAACGCTGGTTTTGATTCATCTGATCTGGTCGCTCAACTTCGTGCTGCTCAATACAAGGGGGATGCTACCGCTGGTTTGGATATGGTGAACGGTGAAGTGGCCAATGTACGAGAACTCGGTATCACAGAATCCTTCAAACTTAAGAAACAAGTCCTTTTATCTGCTTCGGAGGCCGCTGAAATGATTCTTCGTGTGGATGATATCATTCGATGTGCTCCTCGGTAAGTTACCTTTTTTATTTTATTTTATCGAATGACGATGATCTTACTTACACCAATTATCGTTATGATTATGTTTTGAGTAGTCAACGACAAGGATAGACGACATTTGGCATCTTTTTTTTGTTAGTTTTAGTTTTGTTGGTTATTTAGTTGTAGAAAAAAAAAAAAGAAAATCCTCTCTCCTTTCCCTTCAGAAAACATCATCATTTTATACATAGTCTTTTTTTCAATAAAAAGTGATATATCTCAAGTACTTCTTTTATTATATTATGCATATGCGTTGAATGAATGAATATTTATTTATTTAAACAGTTGGCTTTACGGTAAAAGAAAGATGTGATGGATAAAGGGTGTTTTTGGACAAACCAAGTTCGTTAGCATTATAACTTTGCGGTGCCTCCAACTGCATTAGTTCTTGATATGGTATCAAACATGAACTAGGTGGGCTGAGTAACTTTTTTTTTTTTTAAACTGAGTGAGGCTGTAGTTTACAATATTGCTAACTTGGAAAGAACTGTGATCCTTTTGGGACTTGTATGGGAAAGATATGCGGCATAAGTTAATTGATATGAATAGTAGAGCGCGAATAGGAGCACGTTTAATATTAAATGACTTCAAACCGTCAACCAGTCATTAGACCTCTGAGATGGAGCAAGTAGTCATAGATACTGGAAAAATTGTGCAAAGTACTCTACATCTGCAGGTAACCACACAGCTCAAATCTAGCTTCATTTATATAATTGCGAAACATGGCTATCTTTATTAATAAATCTATAGGCGAGACTAGTGGGTGAATTGGAGAACATGAGTCTGGCAGGAAACTCTCAAAACTGCTACAATAACCACATTTTTTCATAATCAGATGAGTCAGAGTATGGTTACTAAAAAAGCATAATTTATTGAAGCATATTGATAGATATTAAAACTAAAGACGACGGGTTCATTGCGGCAAGGGATTTAGTGGGAGGGGTCTAATGAAGGTAGCATGAAGGAGACAATAAAAGAGTTAAAGAATGTTTAATGCTAATCTAAAGAGAAAATTGTAAAAAGGAATCTGATATAATGTACAAAGCACGAGAAATACTAAAGGGACATTCTTTTATTGATGGCATAGCAATGGTCCGCACTAATCAATAGGGGATTGGTCATTAAAAAGGGATCTATTGCACAAGACATGAGATAGGCTAATGGGTCGGTTTTCATTGAAGTATGTGAAACATGTTTTATTCAGATGTAGATATAGGCTATAAACAAACTATGACCAATCTAAGTTATTGGGGACTCCATGAGCCAACTAATAGTGCTTCTCAGTTCTGAATCCAAAATGGAAGGGTTTCCCCATGCATGTTGTAATCCCTGAGCTGGAAATCCTTCTAAACTAGTCCTGACACTAATCTAAGTCCACCACAACCCTATAGGAGCCACATCATGAAGAACTAAAGAAGGGAAAAAAAAAGAAAATGAAAAGAGACAGAGCCAAAAAAAAAAAGGATGTAAATATAAATCCACGTGGGCGGAATTTAAAATGTTTTCTTTAAGTGGAGGTGTTTTTTTCACAACAGTGACCACCACTATTTGACATCGGCAACACAGTTGTTGCCCTCTATATATTCCATTTAAAAACAAGATGGAGCAATTCAATCTAGTTTAGTTGGCCCCTTTCACTGTAGAATAGTTTGCCACTCACCGTAAATTTCTTGTTTTCTCCCCATTAGACCAGTTTGCTTACCGTATGTTTTCTACAGCATAATTACCACTTCACCCACACACACTCCTAAACGTATCGCTATTAAATATGTGTCTTAAAATTATCATGCGATTACATTGTTTAGTTTATTTTTCATAGTTTGTATTTTTATCTGAATAAAATATATCTTGGTGCTGAAATTCTCGCTTCCTCTGCCAGAACCGACCCACTTCAAATGTCCGTCTGTTTTATAAAAATAAAAACTAATCAAGCCGCGTAACTTTGTTCCTTTTACCTTTACCATAATATTACTTGTTGATTGATTTTGTTGTCAGGCAAACAAAAACAAATCCTTAGTATATTTCGTGAGACCTAAATTCCTTGAACTGCATCATAGGTGTCCCTCTCCCTGATCCCAATACAAAGTCAGATAAATTAATTTCACTGGAGAAAAAACTTCATTACACTCTGTATTTTCCACTCATATTGAGTTCCGATGTGTTAAATAGTTTATGCATGACACTAAAATATACGGAAACTAGAGTTCGTGGTGTTTGACTCACAATGAAGCTCTCAATGTTAACCAAAAGTGCGGGGTCTCAGCTATTTATTTAATACTGCATGCAAAGCCAGCGGTGGGAATAAAAAACGTCGGATTTACTTTCGTAGCAAAAAAAAAAAAAAAAAAATCATCATCGAAACCCTACTAACTTCGCACTAATAAAAAAAAGGCGGCGTCTGAAAATGGTAAAGCTAAGGGACCACCTTGATTTCAACGTTTTCGTGGGGTGGAAGGGTTCCGATCACAATCGATAAAACTTACTCTTCATATTTATGCGTATTATACCTAATTCTTAATGCAGATAGGTATGCTCACTATGTAAACTATCTTTACTGTTCTCCAAAGTTGAACTTTTTGACAGGTTCGACAATCTTAATGAGCCATATCAAATACAGTAAAGATTTTCAAAACCTTAAAAATTTGTTCTCACGCTTTCATATGGATTTGTATAAAGGCTAAGGTTAAATTATTATATACCGTGCATAGAGCATAATGGTTTATGCTAGGGGGGTTCATTGACAAAACTGAGATAAAGATATATCGTAGATAATAATCACAATGGTTTCAACTGATAAACTCCAATTAATTAGTTGGTTATTATAGATAAGACGAGTGAAGAGTAGAGAGGTGGAGGGGGAGGGGGAGGGGCATGAAGTCATAGATTAGAGGGCTCTCACTGATAATTATCAACGATGTAATGGGTTCTCTCAGAAATGTGTCCAACCAAAATGCATGAACCAAATTCTGCTACAGAAGCGGAACTTGAATTTAATGAGATTAAAAATACACTTCTTACCTTTTTTTTTTCTTTTCCTTACCTGGTTATCTCTTGCTCTTTTTTTTGTGCAGTCTATTTATTCTATTCATACTGTAGACATAACAACAGTCGTCCCCGTTTCTTTTTTTTTTTTCACTGTCCTGTTTGAACCAACGACTTTACTAAGCCATAACTCAAGATGGATCTTATCAGCAAGGGTGTGGACATCTTACGATTATCAAGAAACGAACACGATAGGTCATCACCCACTCGATCCACCAGCCCTGCGTGTAGTATGGCAAGTGATGATGGTAAGTGGGTAAAGTATAGCTTTCAAAGCGTATAGTTGTGCATCGACTCACTGACTGACTTATTTTACGTTTCTTACAGGGGCAGCGACGTGTGTCAGCATCACCCCCATCCGCACACCAAGCAACGCTTCAGATCTAGCAGCTGAAGGAATCACCATCTCCTCATTAGACATGACTACACACTGGAATGGCAACAACAGGCACAACGACAACAATGAAAACGACAACAACACCGCATCCAACAACGAGCAATTGCCTTGTGCTATTCATCTGCCATCACCAACTCCTTTCAAGCACCATCTTCATTTGGCTCTTTCACCATGCCATCCCTCACCTCTATCACCATATACTCAACATGAAACCACTGGAAAGCATGACGAAGATTATTTCTCTCAATCCACCTCCACCAAACACAACCCATCTTCGCCTTCTTTCGATCTGTCGAGTGGCATCGATGACTGCATCAACCAGAGTCGAACCAGTAGTCTGACAAGTTCCCCTTCACTGGCAACAACAACACCAGCATTGTCTACCACCTCATCACCTGTCACCATTCCATCCACGCCTGCACCACGCTCACCCAACCGCCCGATTCATACTGTTCGATCGCATAGCAACAAGAAATACGGGATGAGTGCCATTTTCAGCGGCAGTGCCGCTCGTCGACGGTATTGGGGGAAACGGAACAAGCATCGCAAACTTCGACTGGACGATTTCCATATCAAGCAAACACTCGGGACTGGCGCCTGCGGTCGTGTGCATTTGGCCCAGAGCAAATTCAACAAGAAACATTATGCCATCAAGACCCTGAACAAACATGAGGTGGTGCGCAAGAAACAGGTAGATCATACCAACAACGAATTCACCATCTTACGGGATATGTACCATCCGTTCTTGGTCACACTCTGGGACGCCTTTCAAGATGACTGCCATTTATTCATGGTCATGGATTATGTTCCTGGTGGTGAACTTTTTCGTGAATTGCGACGACAAAAGGTAACAAAAAACCAAAAAAAAAAAAAAAAGGGGAAGGGTGGGGGGGTTCCCGGAAAAATTTCAATATTCTGACATCTTTCCTTGTCTCCTATATTAGAAATTTTCTCAAGAAGCTGTGCGATTCTATGCCGCCGAGGTGATTCTTGCTTTGGAATACTTACACGCTAACGAAATCATCTACCGGGATTTGAAGCCCGAGAATATTCTTTTGGATGAACGGGGACATGTCAAGCTGACGGATTTTGGATTTGCGAAACGAGTCCCGACGTATACATACACGGTGTGTGGCACGCCCGACTACCTTGCTCCTGAAATGATTCGATCACAAGGCTATACACTTGCGGTGGATTGGTGGTCTCTTGGTGTTCTGATCTATGAAATGCTGGTGGGCAAGCCTCCTTTTGCCGACACCAATCCGGTAAACCTCTATGAAAAGATTTTGGACTGTCGCATTGACTGGCCCGACGGGTTTGACCCGGTGATCATGGACTTGTTATTGGGTTTGTTGACCCCAAATGTGGCACAACGGTATCGCGGGACAAACAACGATGGCTATCGGGATATTAAACAACACCCTTGGTTCGCCTCTATCGACTTTGACTTGGTCTTTCGACGCCAGGTGATGCCCCCTTATATACCCTCCGTCATGAATGATGGTGATAGTGCCTGCTTTGCAAAATACAAGGAGATCGGTCACCCTTATGGAGCACATCATCATTCGTCGCCACCGTTTACTGATCAACACCGCTCAAAGTTCCCTGCCTTTTGAAAATTCAGTAGACCACGTTTTTTTTTTTTTTTTGTTAGACGCTCATCCTTAGATTTGTTTATACAGTAGAATTTGTTACCCTCTCTCTCCTCTCCCTTATTCGTAGTCTATTATGTAATTTAGTATTCTGTTATTAGTTTTTTAATATACTTATCAATTAGCAAATAAAATCCATCTTTTTATATACATCATGTACATTTGCGGCGAATCGTTAAATGGAGGGTAATTGTTTATCTGTTTGTGTATATTTTTTTTGGTCGACTTTTATATGATACGATACTGATCGGCTCACGGGAATTAAAAAAAAATCGTGATAACGAAAAGTTGACGTTTGATAACCACTTTTTTTTTTTTTTTTTGTGGGTTCTGTTAGTGTACGCTCTCTGCACATCAAAAAGCAAAAAAGAGAATTATTCATTGTACAGCTCTTTGTTTTCCAATGACATGTTTTCAGGACCCAAGTTTTACTGTTTTACACATTGCTTATATATCACCCTATTGTAAATAAGTCGAATAGACTCCACTACCATATGAGAAAGTGTCACTCCTCTCAACAATTTTTTTTCTGGAGGGTGGAGTTTGGATACTGAATACTAGTCATATATTCCTCTCTCTTCCTTTCTTATACCAACCATATACACCGTTTTAGTTACCAATACCTGATCTTTCAGATCATAAATAATAAAGTATATATTCTTTTTGCTTTGGGGGATAACAATTTGAAACATTGAAAGTCAGATGTCAAAAATCCTAATTGTTTGTTTAAAAAAAAATATATTCCTGGGAATCGGGTTCGAGGTTTTATTATACAAAATTTAATTTTAAGGAACTACATGATACTTGTCTACCAAATGGTTAATAAAATGACAGTATAAAATTTCTATAGTCATTGTGAAAAATTGATCCATCCCATGATGACATATCAAGTGTAAACCTAGTTTTCAAAAAAAAAAAAAAAAAAACTCAGCTTCAGCAAGCATGGTGGGGTCCAGTAAATGACTGAATAGGACCTTTCCTGTCCAGACAACCCTTGTTCTATATGAGAATATTTCGAAACATGGCCAACGCGGAAAATAACAAAAAAATAAAAAAAATTAGCCTTTCATCAAGGACAACCCCCCTCCTTCTATCAAGGTTCAAATTCATGCGGTGTTTTAAAACCCGACATAATAATCCGTGTCTCGCTTTTTTTTTTTTTTTTTAATTCTAAAACCGGATTTTCTATTTTCTTTTTTCTTTTTGTTTTCTTTTTACTCAATTGTTTTTATTTTCTTACTTTTTTTTTTCTATTTTCTAAAACGATTTTGATTATATTCACTTTTTCTTCCTTCCCTCCTATCTACATAAAAAACAGATTATGGATTCAAGAGAAAGTAAAGTCAAAAAAATAGTGATTTTTGGCGCCATGGTGGCTTCTCTTGGTGCATTGAACTCAGGGTTTAATACGTCTTCCATCAATATCCCTGGTAACAATGTACGGTATTGCCCCGGTGTCCCCAAAGGTGAAGTGACATACTTCCCAAACTCTCCATTTCCAGAATGTATTCCCATGTCTGACTGGATTTGGTAAGCTGGACTGCATCTCATAAATATCATATATATATAGCACACTCATCTTTCTCTCTTCGTCTTTTTTTTTTATTTTTTATTTTTTTATTTTTATTACATGAATTACTTGTTTGTTTCCATAGGGGTAAGTCATTAATCAAAAAAAAAAAAAAAAAAGATTTGATTCATGGTTCTGACACAAAACGGGTTTCATTTTATTTAGGTGTGGCCACTGGTATGTTTGCAGTGGGCGGTCTTGTCGGTGCTTTAATTGCTGGGCCATTAGCAGAATACTTGGGCCGTCGTGACTCGATGTTAGTGATCAACGTATCATTTATTATTGGGGCCATTCTGTTGTCCCTCTCGACGAGTAGTGCTCAATTTGCGATTGGGCGTATTTTTGTGGGCATTGGAAGTGGGTTTATGACGGTGGTGATCAGTATGTATATTGCGGAGACAGCACCTCCAAGATGGCGTGGAACGCTTGGGTCCCTCTTGCAATTATTTATGACGATTGGTATTTTTGTGATTCAACTGATCGGGCTTGGCACATCTTCGGCAATAGGTTGGCGTATTGTGGTGATGTTGACGATTGTGCCTACGATCGTTCAAATGATCTGTTTACCCATGTGTCCTCGGTCTCCTCGTTGGCTGGTCTCCAAAGGTCGTATTGATGAAGCCCGCGAATCGCTACTCAAGCTACGCAATGGTGATATCGAAGAAGAATTCGCCGACATGGTGGTCTCCTCAACAAAAGGCGGTGGCAGAGATGAAAAGAAACCGGTGCCCAATGCTGATGCTGCTGCTGTTGCGGATGGAATGAACAACGAAAACAATGTGGATTCTGACTCGGCCGCTGGATTCGAACAACATCAAACCGCTGCACCCGCGGATCCCGAAATGGAAGTGTCTCTCAACTTTTTCCAAATCATGCGTATCCCAGTTTTGGCGAAATTGTCTATCAAGGTGATGATTGTCCATGCCGTCTCCCAGCTGACAGGTATCAACGCTATTATGTACTACTCGACCAACATTTTTGAAAACTCTTTCCAAGAAAATGCTCGGTATGCTACGGTTGGTGTTGGTGCGCTGAACATGTTGATGACATTTGTAGCTTTGGCATTGGTGGATCGATTGGGTCGTAAAATGTTGCTGACCATCTCTGCTGCTGGTATGTGTATTTTTGGTGTGATAGAAATGATTGGACTGCTTTATAATGTGGGACCTCTTCAAGTGGTATGTGTATTACTCTTTGTCGCTTCGTTTGCCATTGGCCTAGGTATCATTCCTTTCATTTACACTGCCGAAGTCTACCCTACCTATGCTGTCTCCGGAGCGTCCTCTGCTGCTCTTACTATCAACTGGTTGTGTAACTTTATCATCGGGCTGATCTTCCCTACGCTTCAAAATGCTTGCGGTCCTTACGTCTTTTTGATCTTTGCTGGTATTGCTTTCTTCACTGTCTTCTTCTTGATCATCTTTATTCCTGAAACAAAACAAAAGTCTATTGAAGATATTGGTCGTCAAGTCGGTTGGTACAATGTGGATCCCACGCATGTCATGAACGAAGCTCAAAAGCAACAAGTGGTAGCTGCTCCAGGGGGCGAAACCAAGACCTAAACTAGTTATTTAATTCTTATTTATACTCATCCCCCCTTTTTTTTATATGAACATTTTTTCCCATCCTTCTCTATATTATTTATTACTTTATGATTTCTTTTTATTTGTACCTGTATCAATATAGTCTTTACCTTACCATTACAATAAAAAATTGAAATGATTTCTTTTTGTTGCTTTTTGGCCTATCTTGATCGTAGTTGAAGTTTAAAGACCGCGGGTGGGTTTGACTTTTGTGCATAACCACTTCTTCTCTCTTTTGTTTATTTTTCTTTTCTTGCGCTTGTTTTTTTTTCGTTATCATCATCGGTGTGATTTACCATTCGCGCAATCCCACTGATATATATATATATATATATATATATATATATATCTATATGCTTTTTGGTTCCTTTGCTTCCTGGGCATCCGGTATGTATGATTTTATACTTGATGAAGCAATTGATACTTACCAGTTGTTCATTTGTATATAGAATCATTGTCAGTAACAACAGCTCCTTTTACCATGCGGTTCCCTGGGACCAAGCTCAAATCCAACCAACTTGACGCAATCATACACTGTTGACCTCTTTAAGGCGGAGCCCCTTGTTCGATTTTATGGTAAGAAAAACGCTGCTGTGTTTATTTATTATAGCATATTATGTAACTCATTTATTCTTTGAAATGACATTAGATTGATTGTATGCCATATCCGCCACTTTAGTACACCATGCAGTAGGAGCGTGGTTGCTTAACTGTACTGTAATTCAATGGAGAACACGAATTTACCCCCAAAGAAACACTGAATGTATTTACTCTACAACCTGTCAAGGATATTGGTGTATAGGGTATGTATGTATGGCCACATCTTGATTACTATGACAGCATATTGCCAGAGTGTGATATAGGTACGGGTTGATTTACAGTGATGATGAATCTATTAGAACTTGTTACTAACTGAATTACTTTTTGTAATAGCATGTGGGAAGCAAATGAGGTTACTGCCAAATGATTATTATCCAACTTGACCTCTACCGACAAGGCAAAAGAACATTCAAAGAGGGGGATTGTCATGGAAATGAGGACACAATCAAAACGGACCACGATGAACCAATTCTGGCGTGCATTTTGAAATGACTGGAGCAATACAAACGGTGATACACTGATGATGACTACTTTTTGGGTGGAGGTGTACCTTGCTCTCTTTTTGCGATATGTCATGGATTGGTCATTTCTTGTTTTATAGATATTGGATTCTCTCTCCTCCCCTCATTGCTTTCCCTTTGTAGTTTAGCTTTTGTTTATTAATATCAATAAAATCCTTTTTTTTTTTATTTTGACATTGACCTCATATTATTTGATTATTCATTCTCTCCCTTTATTTACTATTCGTTCCCATCTTTCTCTTCATAAATATGACCTTGGCATCTGCACCTGAACTCAAAGTTAATTTGCATCTGCGGACTCTGAAGTTGGGTGTCTGAATTCTTTTTTTTCCACATCATGTGTATCCCTATTTGGCGAAATTGTCTATCACAAGGTGATGATCGTCCATGCTCTATCCCAGAAGGCCGGGACCAATGCCATGACATGTGCCGCTTAACCTTTATTTTCCAAGACCATGGTTGATTGATGTATAGGTGAACTGATTATGCCCAGGACGATTTTGTTTTACTTTGGCGTTAGTGGATGACAATGATTGGGAACCTTCTTCTAATTGGTGTGTGTGAGTGCATTTTCGTTTTACCTTGGACCTACCTGGCGGAGGTTTATCCCATTAATGCAGTATTTCTTGGGTGCTTGTCTTCACTGTCAAATGGTTGTGTAACTTATCGGGTTTGGTTTGTTTCCATACGCTTGGTGTCCTTTTTGTCTTCTTTATCTTGCTGGTTGGTATTGCTTTCTTTACTATCGTCTTCATCAAACCATCTTTATTCCTGAAACAAGAAACAAAAAAGTTTATTGAAGATCTTGGCCGCCAAGTCGGGTGGTACAATATGAATCCCACGCATGTCATGAATGAATCTCAAAACAACAGGTGGCAGCTTCTTTAAATCCAGATGGTGAGATCAAAACCTAGTTTTAGTCGTATTTAATCCCTTATCATATCCACATAGTATTTACTATATATCTTTCCCTTTATTTTGATGCACAACCCTTTTTTCGGTCTCTTATCCCCCAAACAAGCCTTCTTTTTTTTTTATATCAGCATCACCTTCCTTTTTTTTTTTTTGTTGTTGTAATGAAATTCTTATTATTTTGAAATGTAATCATTATGACCCTGTCTTACTTGACCTTGGCGTTCTCCGAGTCTCTATGCCAAGTCAATCAAATTCAACCTCAACCTATGATTATTTTTTTTTATGATTTCTTTACAGGATCACTAATGACCATCTGAACTATACACACACTACATATTCATTTGAATCATGATGATTATTCTCCTTGATGTTGAATGGCAGTGATGATGATTGTCTTACTACCTTGTCACTGGGAAGAAAATAACCGCCATTTTTGACACCTATCCCTTTTTTTTTCGATTTTCTTTTTATTTATTTTTTACCGATTCCCCTTTTACTCCTTTTTTTTTTTCCTTTAAAAACCATTCTACTTTTTTAACATGACCGTGTCACATATTTTTACTTTGCCAAGACCTGATTCTCTATACTGCTATAAGGTATGGAAAAAATAAAAATTAGTGCGTGTGCGGTGCATTACAAATACATTCAGATTCTCCGTCTCATTGTTTCTCTTCTTCCTTCTTCATCTATTTTATTCAGTGTCTTTTTCAACAGAATGCCTCTTGTCTCTCTACTCCCAACTCCTCCCATTTCTCCAAGTGATGGATCTGTCAAGATGACCTGGCCTCCTCCTTCTACTTCTTCAACTGATCAAGTCCAAACCATGGATGTGCAAATCTTACAACGGTACTTGGATCGTGGTGGCCAATGTAACATTCGCCACCCTGGAACAACACTTAGTTTATTGGCATGGGCTACCAAGAGCTCCTCCGTGCAAGGTATCCAAATGTTACTGAATGAATCTTTGGAACGAAACAACAGTCTATCAAAATCACAACAACAAGCGACTACTACTACTACTGCGGGCATGGTGAAAGAACTCCTCCTCTTCCCTAGTAGTCATGGTGTAACGGCAATTCATATGGCGACTCAGCAAAACTTTGTGCAAGCATTGGCACTTTTCCATCAATTTGTCCAACTTGAAAAAAAGCAACGTCTTTTCCCTTCTGGTCCTTCTTCTTCTTGCTTTCTGGACGACCTCCTGACGAATGATAACAATGACGAATGGTTGAATGTAGTGGATGGTACCAAACGATGGACGCCTTTGCATTATGGGGTGCAAGCAAACGCGTGCCAAGCAGTGGATTTCTTACTTCATCATGGGGCATTTGGGTCTCCGAAAGATCGATTGGGTGTGACACCATTGGCATTGGCTTTAATGCTTAATCATGTGGACTTGGTGGATCGATTGATTCATACATTGGATGACCATGACTTTGTCGTACTCTTACAACAAAAGGACCAAATACAAGGGGATGGCAGGGTGGCTTTATCGAATGATTTGTGGACACTCGTTTTCAAGCATCATTATGACGATTTGGAGGGGTACGATTATATAGCATCATCAACAACAACTACTACTTCGTCGACTGTGGTGTCGCGGGATGAATGGCTTTATCTTTCTGTGTTTTGGAATCGAGGGGACGTCTTGGCACTTTTATTACAATATCACCAGGGTCGGAATAGAAATCAACATAACGGATCATCATCATCATCATCAGCATCATCAATATCACCGTCACCAGCTGTCACGTTACCAATCTCATCATCATCACAGCAACCACAACAACAACAACAACAACAACAACAACATGCTAATAGTACGACTGCGGTCAGGGATCCTTTCTCACTATGGAAACGACCGGAAGATCATATTTTGTTTTATGCTCTGCAACAAGGTAAACTGGAGATGGTGAAGCAATTGCTTGGGGCTGGTTATTCCCCACCTATTTCTCCTTTGGGTGACAACCCTTGTTTACTTTATGCGGCTGCTCATGGCTTTTTGGATGTGATCTCATTATTATATACACCTTCGACCTCCGATGACTGTCTTCAACTGGTTTTGCAGCTCTCTGGTCATCTTCGGTCCCATGTTTTGCAACAATTGAATTGCGTGCTTAGTCTGGAAAAGATCATGATTTTAAACCCTACTGACTTCTCGGCCTTGGCTCTTTAGTTTTACCTATTATTAATATTCCCCTCTTCTCCCCTACTTTTATCCAATGGATCTAATAAAATTCATCATGTCACACAAAAAATAAAATACCCGGGTTTTGCGCGGAATTTGAATTCGTTTTTTTTTTTTTTGCTTTTTTTTTTTTGTCTTGACTTCTCTTGTCTTCTTCTCAATCGCTTTATAAAGGCATCTTCCATGATCTTTATTTATCTACCACGTTACTTTTTATTTTTATTTTTTACAGAAATGAATAGGCTTGGCATTATTATTACTATACACTATATTGGTGTAGGTGGTTGGAAATAATGTCAACCATGGCTTTTTTTTTAAGACTCTCTTTTCTGACGCAGAGCTCCATGAGGGTTATGCAACACTTCAAGGTAACCCCAGCGCTAACAGACACACTAGATGAAAAACACTGCACCATTTTTTTTTCTCTCTCTCTAACACACTTTCGCTCTTTAGAAACTATTGTTGTGTAGGTACCTTTTACTACGAGTTGAAAGGGGGAAAAGTGGACTTGGATCGATGACAGTCTACTTGGACATATGAACGGCGCTAAAGGGGAGGTGGGCACCTCCCTCTCTCTCTCTCTGCATTGTGGTGAAGGGGCGGGGTTTTTTTCGCAATACAATGCCAATGCTCTTTTACGGGTAACAGCACCTCTCGGCAGAATGGAAATAAAAAGGCAACATGGGTTGGTTCTATATGGGGCTGTGTCTCCTTTTTCTCTTCACCAAACAAGGCATCACTGACTTAATTCTGGTAAAAAAAAACAAAAAAAAATACACAGAAAAGGGATCCATCTATGTTTTCTTTTCTTTTTATCTCTAGAAGGATCAAATTTACCTCCCCCATTTATCCTCTCCCGATACTCAGTCTTGGCGAGATTCTATGTTACGTCCGGCCACTTGTTAGGTTTAGTGATTTAGGTGTTACTAGTATTAGAATATATTGATTGTCTTGGGTTATATATTTACTATTTGATATATGAATAAAAATTGAAAACTATTGATTCTTGATTGGATGATCGAATTTGGGATTGTTTGATATACTGTCCTATATGCTATGCTCTGATATCATACTGTGTTTTAAAAATTCAATCTCACCTTTTTTTCTATTCTTCCATCATGAAGGGTCCAATTTTTCATTTGAGAACTATATATACCATATGCGAGACGTCTTTTTTTTTATTTTTATTTTTTTGTTTCTTACCCATTTTTACATCACACATTTTTTTTTTTTTTTACAAACATGAGTCCTATATCTAAATTCAAGGAACACCTATTTTTCAACCAAAGCTATTCATCAACGAGTAAACGACGTCATGACTCACACCTGGTCACCATGCTACAAAGGTATTCTATAGGGTCCATCAATATGGATGAAAATGGTTGCATACTAACGCAAGAGGAAGTTTGCTGTCATCCCATGGACGACACCATCAATTCACCTTCTATTCCTGTGATGTCTTCCTCCTCCTCCTCTTCTTCTTCTTCCTTTTCTTCTACGAACTATTGTACCTCACCTTCATCCCCATTTCCCCGTCCTGCTACCACCTCATTATCCTCCTCCTCTACATCCTCTTTCAAGTCCCGCTTTCGCTCCCTTTGTCATTTAGAAGGTGGCGGTGACAAAAAATCATCCAGCGGCTAGTAGTTCTTTATTCTTTCCTGTAAATAGTTATATCATTACATACAATTTATTATTATTATTATTATTATTATTATTACTGTTATTATTTTCATCGATCATCATCTTTCTCCATCCATTATGTAAATAGTTTTAACCCATGATCTCTCTTCTCCGTCATTAAAAAAAAAAGAGTAACGTCATTTTTTTTTTGTTTCTAAACCGTATATTCTTCGAAGTTGGCCTTTTCGGGCATTCTATTGGGTATGTATAACGAAAGGGGTTTCGAGTAGGTTTTTTATTAAATATGTATCTCGATTTCCACCCTTTTTTTCGCTTGATCTTTTGCCCACCCAGTTCATCCCCGCCCCAGGTATCAGTCTGTGTTTCACTCTGTCAGAAAAAGAGAAAATACATGATAAAACTTTCAGCATGTTCGAAGGGTTGCTAAAGATCATTCTATTTCCCTTTCCAATAACAAACAATTCGCAGAACGTCTTTTCCACCTCTATTTTTTGACTTGGGTTTCTGGAGTCATTTTATTATACTGATTTATTTACAATAACAAGTTAGAATAAAAAAAAATAGCTATGGATATATGACAAACTCATAAGGAAAAGATTCAAATATAGGATACTGTATACTGGTTTTTATGATAGTCAGATACAGTACTATACATCAATTATGTATACATACTGTACATATATATTATAATATAATAGTATTCTACTACTGCTATACGATGATTGACGTTGACGAGCTAGAGGCAAAAATAAATGTCGGACTTTTTATGAAAAATGGTTTAAGATATACACCTCATGCAAGATCGCAATACAGAATATTTTTTTTAAAAAAACAAAAGGTCGATTTTTTTCTGTGTGAGGATTTTTCTTAAACACTCTGCGCATATAATCTTGCAGGTGCTAGTCCGGCACTTTTTTTTTGGAGTTGGGGTAGGGAACGGTACGGTCTCTATATCAAAATAGGACAAGGGACTTGGGAGTGAGAATAGGTGTACGTATCATATCTTTTCAAACGATGGTCTAGGAAACATGATCAAAAGCATTATAGACCGCAGTAGTAGTAAAAAAGAAAATAAAAAGGCCGAATGATAAAGTAGGACGTATATTATTGCGATATAAATATCATAAAACAATAATTTAAAAGATACATCAAGGGCAAAGACTATTATCTGTAAAGAGAGACAAACGCAAGGAGGAACTTTAAAAAAAAAGAAAGGGATATTTTATTCATGCATAAGAATGGTCAATGTTTGAACTATAAGAGGGGCGGGGTAACGTATAACAAGAGGATAGATATCATGGTGGAAGCATGAGGGAGACTATTAGGAAATATAAAGAATGGACGACATTAACCTAATGGGGTGATTGTAAAAAGGATCCAATACAGTATACAAGATACACAAAAGAAGAAAAAAAGGCTAAAGGAACATTTTGTTATTGAAGCAACATCAGTCTATAGTAATCAAAAGGATGATGGTACTAAAAGGGAATCTATTGCACATGTCTAGAGAACAACTAATTAAGGCATTTTTCATGAAGGCAAGTAAAAAGATACATATTTTATTCAGATAGAGATACAAAATATGGACAAACTAGCACTAAACTAAGCTAATGATGACTCCAGAAAACCAACTAATGATAGTCCTAAATCCTGAATCGAAAATGAAAGGGTCTCCCATGCATCTTGTAATCCCTGTTCTGAAAACGCTTCTAAACTAGTCCTGATACTAATCTAAGTCCAAAATAGTCCCATACAAGTTGAATGGTGAAAAAAAAATACAAGGAGAAAAAGAAAATGAAAGAGAGAGAGCGCGAAAAAAAAAATTTGTGGGATAAAAATAAGCATGGAAATTCAGGTGATCGGAATCTGAAAATGTAGAATGACATGAATCCGGCTGGTCGCCTCATTTCATTCAACGTAAAAACAACGTTTAACGTGATATATCGGTGCATATAAATGAACCAATATCACACAATTGATAGGTAGAATGTATGAAACAATATGTAAACTGAGGAAGTTGGGAAATAGAAGTCATTTATGATAATCCTTCTCGGAGACTTCTGTTTCCAAAAAAAACAATAAAACATCATATGTTGCTGGTTGATTTTGAGATATCATACTGAACAGTACAGTACAGTACAGTACAACATACAGCATGACTTCTTACTTCATAATAAACTAATGTACGGATATATGGAAGGCAATGGATTGTTTAAAAAGAAGGTTTTATTTATTTATTTTGACTATAATAGGATGGTTTTACTATAAACGAAATAAACATAAAAAAGTGGAGGGGGGATAAAAATCTATTTACAACAAAACTAAACAATAATACTATAGAGGGAGGAAGGAGGAATAATGATGAGTGTGGCAAGAGGTGACAAATAAAAAAGTACAATAACTAAAAGATGAGGAGGTATATAATATAGAAAAAAAAGATGTAGCAGGACCAGCCAGGATTATTTTTGGTTTTGGAAATCTGTTATTAAGGACTCGATAGCATCCTTTGAGCCAAAAATCACACCTATGTAGCAAAATTGAAATAAAATGTGAGCATAATGGATTCGAAAATATTGTACAATATGACTTTTTTTTTTTAAAAAAAAAAAAACAACTTACCGACAATACCGAGCAAAATTGTCAAAGCACAGAAAGCCAATTCATACAAAGGTTTGTTTCGAACGCCTGTCAATTTCAAGTAACAAATCACTGGTAACAAGAACACCAAGCCGCAGTTAGCCAAAGCACCAATGAGACCCATGAAATCATCAAAGAAAGGAACAAAGATGGCAAGAATCACCAAGATGGCCATGGTACAGGTACGAATGACGGCACGAGCAAGCCAAGCACCGAATTTCCCAAGACGTTGTTCGTCTGCTCGAGTCCATTTTTCAAATTCCAAAGAGAAAGAGGTAGTATAGATAGGAATGGCCAAAATAACGTGAATGGTCATGACAATGATAGCAATCATTTGGCCAGTACCCTCAGGCAATGAGTTGTAGATGGGACTTTCAGCTTTATCACCAAATGCATAGTAGGCAGGAATACTGGTCAAAAAGTAGAGGACAGTACAGGTAGAAAGACCAGCAATCAAGGCGTAAGTCCAATGATGAGGCTTCTTCAATGCGTGTTCGACGTCTATATTGATAAATCAAGTTTTAGGATATCAAAAAAAAAAAAAAGGACAGGGAGCCAGATGATGCATTCATATTTTTATAACTTACGAGGATAGGTATTGTTTCCACCATACGAAAAGGCTATAGTAGCAAGAGATCCAGGGAAACCAGTCCAAATAACGCCATCACGATGCACATCAGGGTTTTCTTTATGATACATGGGAGATTCAACCAAGACAATAAAGACAGCCATCATGGTGCAAATGGCACCAATGGATGAGATGATAGTAATTTCACGAAGGGTCTTCAGAATCAGGGAAGGAACCAACAAAATCACGCCAACAATGATGCACCATATAGGGTGAGACAATTCACCAGGCTGAAATAATGAAAGAAGCGTGTGAATAAGAGGTCTAGTTTTGATTTCTTTTTTTTTTTTAAAAAAAATACTTACTGTGCCCTTGCAAAGAGTACCGAAATTTTCAGCAGCCAAAACAACATATAAAGCAGGACAACCAAATAGATTGAGGAAATGCAAAAAGGAAGCAACAATATAACCCACAACACCAAAAGCGGCAGTACCAATACCTTTATAGTCGTGAATACGATGACCAGGCTTGTGATATAAACAACGAATCAAGACAATACCAGAGTAAACAGCCATACCGTAGGCTAAGAGCAAAATAAGAATCCCAAGCCATCCACCTTTTGCAAACGCTTGAGGAAGACCCAACGTACCGGTACCAGCAACGACCTATAATATGTATAACAAAAAGGTGAGTCATTCCATTAAGAAAAAAAAAGCTCCCGGAGAATCAATGGGATGAACAAACAAACAATAAAAAAATGGATGTTTTCTACTTACACAAGTGACATTAAAGTACGCTGTTATAAAGGAGCCATTACCGCGCCCAAAATCTTCTACACTTGTTTCCGAGTGAGCATCTTCTTCGTAATCGACCACATGCTCCACTTTACTGTGAATACTGGCTGTTTTGACTTCTTCCATAACGTGCTTTATCAAAATCAAATAGAAAAACTTGTTTAAAAATTAAAGAGTAGGGGGAATATTAATAAACAAATAAAATAGAAGAAAGAGAAAGATAGAAATAAAAAAAAAAGTGGGGAAGATAAAGAGAAAAAAATTTTATTCCCTTTTATAAGTAAAAAAAAATTCAGGGTCAGATGACAATTTTGGTAAAAATCATTTGGTTGATAAGATTTCTTTGGGACTGACGTTTCGAAACTAGTAGAAAACTTTAAACCTATATCTACAGAAAAAACATCAAACAAGATTCAAAAAGTGCAGAACTCGTTATGCATCAAGATAAAAATATCACACACACACATATATATATATATCATATAAGAAAGCATATGATATAATACACTTTGACCCCATCTTGATACTCTGAATGATAGCCTTCATTTTTCTTCATTTGATAGAAAATAGTGCCAAATATCTGAACCAACCACAAGCTGATAAATTTATCAGGTCACAGTAATAAAATGAGGGGAAAGATAAGGTTTCCGATCTATGGGTAAACTTGATCACTTTTCTCACGGGCAGTCCGATATTGTACTACTCTAAAGAAATACCTTTCCCCGCGGTATACATCTATCTGTCAAAGTTAGGATTTCTCGCATTTTCATTTGTTCATTGTTCAAAGTGTTCTATCAAATCAAAAGTAAATAATGCTATTTTTCAAGAAAATTGACGGTATATAAAATAAAAAGATATCTCCTATTTTAGTTCATTTATTCAATATGGTGAGGGTCATTATCATTGACATGTCTATTGGTTGATTTTGTCAAACTCCGATTGGATATTCTTTACCGCCGTTTCAATTATTTTAGCTCTCTAGGTGACATCATGACTGGATTCCACTTTGTTGGAGCTGTGCCAGCAGCACAACTTTATACTCATCGTGTCGGCTATTAAATTATATAATATAGTCTTTTTTTTTTTTTGTGAGGGCAACAAAAAAATAGTCCCCAACATAACTTTCTTTAAAAATTGTGCGAGATAGTAAACGTGGCAACTGATCTTATTCTTTTTGTTATCATTTTATGATTTTCATCATTATCAACCCCATTTATCGTCATTATAACCATTCTTTATTATTCGCACTGACCACATTCGATTCATTTTGTCCTATACTTTTAAATAAAAAAAATGGAGACCTAAATTTTCATCGCCCCCCCCCGCCTACCCCTGACTTTCCAGCAAATAATATAAGAAAATTATCTGATTGGAAATGTTTCAATTCAATATCCATCTTTTTTTTTTTTTTTTTTTACCTCCAGACTTCCCAGTTGTAGAGAAAAAGGTCATTTAGATGGATATGGTGGGAATGGTAAAGAAATCAAAACAGTCAAGGGAAAAAAATAAAATAAAATTCAAATACGGTAAAACAAAATGGGAAGGGATTTTCCAGGTTGGTGTAGCACTATACTACTAGTATTGTTAGTATAATTAAAAACACCGCTCCGACCGGTCTTTACTATTTTTTTAGGCTCACTCTTTCGCTGCTGAGTACCTTTTTTTTTTTTACTTTTTCAAAAATGGAGTTTAGTGGAATTTCGTGTGCTTAAGATCAACTTTTTCCAACGTTACACCATCAGTCAACCTGCAGCGTTTCCCGCCATTGGGCAAATGCAAAAAAAGATGGCTTATACCCAAGCAATTCCCTTTTTAGACCATGAAACGATTTTCCCGACTGGACAGGCGCAAGTTTCCCCAGAAATCCACGTTTCGAGGAAAACTTACACTTGCTAGTCGGGAATACAATCCTCAATTTAAATCCTTCTTTTGCTCTTCTCCTTTTATTATCGTTTCCTACTATTTCTCTTCCCTTTTCTTTCTCTTTTTCTTGTTCCACTTTTCTTTCTTTCTTTCTGGGTATCACCAAAGTCGTGTGATAGTGAGTTCCTCTATATCATGGTCGCTTTATCGCCTTATGGAGCCAGAGTGGTTCAAAGGATCAATTTTATCGGTACCTGGCTTGCTCTTTTAGTCTGTTGTCGTAACTTTTTGATCTGCTACGCTCAATATAAACGATCCAAAGGCAAAATGTATGATGAAAATAAAAAATCATTAATCACTGCAGCACTTTGACTCATCCTATTTCATTGTTGTCCTAACATAGTCATCTTGTCAATATGGCACAAGTCACTGTCATCTTCTTTCATCGCATCCTTTATGGTATCATCCCCTTATTTGAAATCACCACCTGTGCCTATTTCCCCCTGTTAGTCTCGTAAGCAAAATGGAACAATGAGAAAAAAAAAAAAAAAAAAAAGGGACGGCAAATCGATCATCCAAACTCACCTCACTTTTTGAATATTGACTCCGCTACCAGTTTGTGGCATCTTGGTAAGGAACTGATATATTGTATGAACACACACAATAATTCCTAATTATTAATATTTTATTTTATCTCTTGTTTGGTTATGATTATATATAGCATATATCCTGTTTTATGTTGGTAAGTCTTTTGAATATACCCACATAAAAATGGCGGTGTTTTAACTATTTAATGCTTCTTTTTCACTATATAGTCATGTTTCAGCGCTTAATTATCTTGGAAGCCGATCGTCACTCGCGCTGGATTAAAATCATTGGCTTACTTCTTATAACAGTACGTTTCGCTGATTGGCCTTACGAATTAATCGTCCATGAACTTTCTAATAATTATGTTGGCTCTGCATCTATTTTCCAAGAAGGCACTTGCTGGGCTCAATGGTAAAAAAAAAACAAAACAAAAAAAAACCGGGCGGTGAATAAAAAAAAACTCAATTCTTCCTTTCTCTTCCGTTTCTTTTTCGTTGCTGTTGCATAGGCAAATCGGTGTACTTATTCTCAATTTTATTGGTGATGCTATTGCCAATCTCTTCCTCAGCGGCATGTTTGTCCGTCGACTTTACAAACACATTCGCTCAACACAATCCAGCACACCACAAAACCAAATGATTGAATACATTGCACGCAAATCCTTGGTATGCTTGACTTTGACCTTTTTTGTCAACTTGACCATGAATCTGCTCAAAGTCACTACCTTCTTGGATGAATACTCTGATGTAAGTCGAAACACGACCCAACACGATACGGAAAAAAAGATGGAGTCTCATGTTTTTGTCTTTTCTTTATTAGGCGTTCACTGTGTTTTTTGAATTAGCAGAGTCGACTCTTCTTGTTGAAGCATTGCGGGTAGATGATCAACTCAAGGCGACTGTGGGGTGTTCTCAATGTGGCAAGTCATCTGGATATGGAAAATCCTCAAGTTACAATCATGGTGGACAGAACCCTTCCCAAAAACGCAGCAGGATGCCTCCCTTTGGATCATTTGACTTTGTACCTCTGGAAGAACGACAGTCAACACCCGATCCTTTTAGAAACAATTACAGCCCCAGCAATTCAAGTCAGCATCATCACCACCACCATGAAACGTCTACCTCCGTTTCCACCATGACTGGACGTCGTTTCCCGCATAACAATGACAGCGACAACGAAAAGGATGACCCCATGCAGATTCAATCGTCGTTGGATCCTCCACCACGCTCCGCTACATCGGCAACAGTCAACAAAAGCAAATCGTCCATGGATATCACAAGTGGCTATGCACCGTCATCAACCACTACAAGAGGCGACAATGATGGCTTTATGTCTTCTCCTGTGACATTCTCTCGACAAAAATCCATCTCACCCACCAACAATAGCACAAGTCCGTTGGCAGCCGCTGCTGCTGCCGCTCCACAGCACCAACAGCAGCAAATACAGGACCCACCATCGGATATGTCGGTGCCGATGGATACCTTGTCAAGCTCATTGGTACATCATCCGGAATGGAACAACAATGACTATAGAATGTTTTAGATTATATGTATGATAGTTAGATATGTTTTTTTATATGTGTTGAATAGCTGTAGTTTTAGTTTTAGTTGATGTCCCTCCCCTTATTTATTGATTTTATATATTACTTGTACCTTATATTATTTTTACCGATGTCCATTCTTTATATATATATATTTATTATATGTTTTAATAAACACTCGGATGAATCCGCTGGATCCTCGTTTTGAATTAAAATAATGATTTGTGATATTCAGCGTCATGATGAAAAGTGCATATGGAATAGGAACCAAATGTTAGGAGGAGGGGGTTGGGGATTGGGATTGGATTTCGGATTTGCTAGAGCGAATTATGCAAGAATTAAACATAAACCAATGGCGGGTGGTGATTTTAGTGTTGGTTACAATGACTGGATGGAATGAAGGAAGATAGGAAATCGATGTACATATTGTGCTGCAATGCAATTCACGTCACACAAAAAGAAGAACATTCATTAAAATAATAATAATCATCCACGCACGGTCTCATGCCCTAATAGTCGGATTCCAAGATCAAACTATTTAACAATACTTGCTGGGCTGGCCTGGGGGTTTTTTTTTCATGGGATTTTTTAAAGCGTTTGAACGAAACAAAAATGGAAACGATTCAATTGATTTGTGTACTCATAAGTAGGAGACGACTACAACCACAGTGTTTCTATGTCATTTGAGATCAAATGATATTGAAAAAAAAAAATTGCTGGATTTAAACGTTAATACATGAGGTTTTTTGATGGGATAAGAATTAGACACCCCTCACCATTTCGTACTTTAGTGGGCGACTCTTTGAGTCTCATCCATTACACAGCGATCGGCTTTTCTGTGTGCATAAAGAAAAAAAAAAGACAAAAAAACAAGATAGGTATTGATGCCTGCATCATTGCACACTTTGGTGAGCAACCTCTTGCCGCCTGACGGCTTTGTTTAGGTTTTTTTATTGGGAGAGGGTGGGAGTAAAAACATCATATATGATGAACTGAATATATACAATGTATCCAGTCTAGTAGAAGATATACTATTTTATAGGAGAAGACGACGATAGAGTCATAGTCTAGATCAATCAATATGAATGGTAGAGAGGGGAAGGGGAGATCCGCGTCCCTTATTAAGTGATCTAGCACTATAAAGGGACTCTTGGGGGGGGGAATAGCCATAATAGTGAGTTAGAAAACTGGTGCTTGATAGGACACCAGTAATATATCCACAAGAATGACTTTTTTTTATTAATATTAGGGTCAGAAGATGTGTAAAAAAAAAGATATACTTTGATTGAACGAATATGATTGATACTAAACTAAGAGGGCAGGGTTCATTATAATAAGGGATCTAATGGGGCTGGGTAGCATGAGGGTAACTTGTACGGGGATCTGAAGAATGGTCAACGCTAAACTAACGGGAAAAAGGTGAAAATGGGAGCTAATATCTTGTACAAGGCTTGATAAACACTAAATGGACATCTATTATTGAAGTACAACAGTGATTGAAAAAGCATGATGGTAATGAAAGAGATCTCTTGAACATGACAAGGGAGAGACTAATGGGACGTTTTCATTGAAACAAGTGAAAAACAAAAACAACATATTTTATTAGGGTATACAAACACACTATGACAAACTAACGCTAAACTGAGCTAATGATGACTCCAGAATGCCAACCGATGGTAGTCCTAAATCCTGAATCCAAAATGAAAGGGTTTTCCCATGCATCTTGTAAACGCTAAGCTGAAAACCCTTCTAAACTAGTCCAGATACAATTTTAGGTCCAAAATAACCCCATAGAAGTTGAATGATGAAAAAAAAAATTAAATTGAAAAAAGAAAATGAAACGAAAGAGAGCGAGAGAGCGAGAAAATAAAAAGCGGGAGAGAGTAAAATAAAAATCCACGTGGGCGGGACTTGAAACATTTTTTTTTGTGAGGATTGTTTGCACAAAAAAAGAAACCCTCCTGTTCTCTGGCTTCTCTTCCTACTGTATCAACACCATATAAAAAACAACCATCATTCAAAATATGAAGCATGTCGAGTTTTCCTTGTTTTTACAACATTGTAAGCAATATCGGCAGCATTGTCGTTCTCTTCTCTTGATGTGACTACCATGACATCTAGGAATCTCTCCTCCAGCGAAGAATTGTTTACCCTCTTCGTTTGCCTTTCATTATGTTTATTCTATAATACAATAAAGAAATGATACATCTTCAATGAATGCCTTCAATAGTTTATAATGTATCAAAAAAAGATGCAAGAGGGACATTTTTAGTCGGTGCCAACAAAGACCGTGATGGACTTGACAAAAAAGTGGGTGATGGGAAATACAAAAAAAAAAAAAACAGTATGCAGTGATGGACATGCAAGACACGATATATGGTAGGAAATTAAGTGCCGTGAATCCATTATTGTTATGTAGGTTGTGTCTCTTGAGCTTACGTACGGGAAAAACAATCCGCAGGTATCATAGGAAATTGGCCAAAAAAAAAAAAGAGAGAGAGCAACCTATGGGATGCTAAAGAGAACGGCTGTACAAAAGCTAATAAAATAATATATACTTCATGACATAATGCGTATAGATGTGGACGGATCATTTATTCATGAAACTAATACATTCTCCAGCAAAACATTTTTCTTTTTTTGGAATTTGTTAGGGCGAAGCAAGAGTGCTTGAATATGGATCAAACTAAAAAGAATAAAATGAGAATAATGCATCATATATAAGAAGCCATCTAGCCCACAAATAATATATAGCCCGTATACCCAAATACATATACAATGTAAACACAATACACCACCAATGCAGACATATATAATAACATAATTTTGTATAATGATGATAATTCAAATTTTATTAATTTTTACAATGATCGATTGGAATGGGGAATAACAAAGATAAAAGATAGGTGATACAAAGTACCACAAATGAAGAGGAAGGATGGTGAGTGTGTAATAGTAATAAAGAATGCTACAGGATGAGATTGAGATGTATATAACTAGGTAGTATACTAATAATAAATAAATATGGGAAGCTGTGAAAGGAGCGAGGTACGATAGATCATAGGGAACCCTAATAGTAGGAAAAACATCGTTTTCTATGCGGTTTTGACTCAAGCCTTCGATTCCTTGGGTTTCTTTTGGAAGGTCTTGTTCTTCTTGTCCTTTTCCGACTGTGCTAACCGAGCTGCACGTTGTTTCTTCTTTTCTTCCTCTAACTATTAAGATCCAAAACAAAACAAAAAGTTGAGTATTCTTGTCGCTCAGTTCTCCGTGCCCGTCCCTTTTTTTTTTTGTTCTTACATCCTGCTTGTGTCGTTCAACTTCATTTAAAAGCTCTTCCTTAAAGGGCCAGTTGTTGGGAATACCAGGATCCTTAGGTTTTCCTGTAAAGATCAATATAAAAAAGATAAGGTCAGTTCAAATCCAATGTCACTACCGTATATGGCCGGTTCCTCTTCTATCCTTCCAGTACCCTACTTACTTCTGAGTTGAGGGTTCTTCTTCTGTTCCTTTCTTAACTTTCGATGATGTTCACGCACACGTTTTTCGATCTTGTAGTATTCTCTTGCGGTTCCTCGCTTACTTTTGTATTCTATTTCAAATAACCAATAATAAGTAAATTTAGTATATGCACTAATCCTTGGTTATACTATACTCTTGATATTGACAACTTACTTTTAGGCACCATTGTATACTATTGATAGAGTGTCAAAGGAAAAAAAAAAAAAAAAAAAAAGTGAAAAAAAAAGTTTCGATTTCACTCAGTTTCGACAAAAAGCCACAACGGGATTTCAATTCCCAACCCCACTGCAAACGATTGATCTCCAAGAACATAATTCGATCGATTACCTTTAATTTAAAAGGGAACAGTATTTATCATTGGCACAAAATGTGACTGATTATCTTCAAAGTATCTGATTTTACTTACTGCCTTGTCAAGTTGAAAACTCGATTAAATGGAGGACAGGGCGTGTGAGACTTGAAATAGAAATGAAGAACAGCATAACGTCAGCAGAAAAATCCACCTTCAGTCGGGATTTGAAACATATAGAAAAAGTGAGTTGTTTTTCACTTACGATCACTTCGTTTTCACTTCATCGATAATTTTTATTACTTTACACTAGTACACACACGCACACATATACTCTCTCTCTCTTCCATCTTTCTCCTTTTATCTTTTATTTATCGATACTTTAGCTTATTTTAATTCAACTGACTTAAACCTCTCTTATTTTTCAACTTCATCTCTACTTATCCTTACCACCATTTACTCTTATTGCGCTTGTCGCTGAATATCAATGGCAGCACCTTACAACAATCAACAACTTAGGTATGTATGAAAAAAAAAAAAAGAATATACCAAGTTATATTTATATAAATGATGAAAATTTTAGTTATATGCTAACACAAAGCTTTTCTATTGCATTGCCTCTATAGTCATGAAAACGACAACTGGAAGAAAGCAATGTCACTTCCACCAAAAGACACTAGACCTCAAACTGAAGTAAGTTGACCAACCGTTTGCTATGGGCAAAAAGGATAGCTCAACACAAAGACTAATATTCATAAATGATATGATATGATACGATATAGGATGTCACCGCAACCAAAGGCAACGAATTTGAGGATTACTTTTTAAAACGGGAACTGCTCATGGGTATCTTTGAAGCTGGCTTTGAACGACCATCTCCTATCCAAGAAGAAGCGATTCCTATTGCGTTGACTGGCCGAGACATCCTTGCACGTGCGAAGAATGGTACAGGAAAAACAGCTGCCTTTGTCATCCCCACTCTGGAAAAGATCAACAACAAGAAGTCCAAGATTCAAGCATTACTTTTGGTACCCACGCGTGAATTAGCGCTTCAAACTTCTCAAGTCTGTAAAACGTTAGGTAAACATCTGGGGCTACAAATCATGGTCACCACTGGCGGAACAACTCTCAGGGATGATATTATGCGCCTTTCCGAGACGGTACATGTTGTGGTCGGTACACCTGGTCGTATTTTGGATTTGGCCTCCAAAGGCGTGGCTGATTTTAGTGAAGCCTCCACCTTTGTCATGGATGAAGCTGATAAACTCCTGTCTCCGGAATTCACACCTATCATCGATCAACTCATCTCATTCTTCCCCAAGGAACGCCAAATCATGCTCTTCAGTGCCACCTTCCCCATCATTGTCAAGCACTTCAAGGACAGGTATCTGGTCAAGCCTTATGAAATCAATCTCATGGACGAATTGACTCTGCGCGGTGTGACTCAATACTATGCATTTGTGGAAGAAAAGCAAAAGGTTCACTGTCTCAACACTTTGTTTTCGAAGGTAACATGATGATAATAATGATGATGCATTACGCGAACTGGATCAATTGAAACGGAAATTGACAATTTCATTATTATTACTATCTATCTATAGTTGCAAATCAATCAATCGATCATCTTTTGTAATTCGACCAACCGTGTGGAATTATTGGCAAAGAAGATTACTGAATTGGGTTACTCTTGCTTTTACTCTCATGCCAAGATGTTGCAAAGTCATCGTAACCGGGTGTTCCATGATTTCAGAAATGGTGTCTGCCGAAACTTGGTCTGCTCAGGTAAGTTAACTCACAAGTAAAATAGGAAACAAGCCATCTAAAATTATTTCCTGGTCATTACTAGATTTGTTGACTCGTGGTATCGATATCCAAGCCGTCAATGTAGTTATCAACTTTGACTTCCCCAAGAATGCTGAAACCTATCTTCATCGTATTGGTCGTTCTGGACGATTTGGTCACTTGGGTTTGGCGATCAACTTGATTACCTATGAAGACCGATTCAACCTTTACAAAATCGAACGTGAATTGGGCACTGAAATTCAACCTATTCCTCCTACTATTGACAAGCAACTCTATGTGGCCCCCAATGCCCTGGATGATTCTCAAGTCCAACGCCCTGATCGCGAAGCTGCCATTGCTACCCGTCAACAGCAACAACAACGTGAATCGCAACCTCAGAATCAGAACCAACAGCAGCAACCTCAAGTCCAGTCAAACTACTACCAGCAACCACAACAACAGTATCAGCAACAACGACAACAACATTATTATCAAAATGGCCGTGGGCGCGGTGGGTACCATGGACGTGGTGGCTACAATGGACGTGGACGACCAAGACAACAATATCAACAAGGACAACAACCTCATCAACAAATGCCAACGAATTAAAAACCCGATGGCTCGTTACTATAGGCTCTATTTTGCTAGGCACTCTCCATTTTTGCTCAACTGTATATAGTTTTTTTTCTCCTTTTTTTTTTTTTTTGCTTTGTTGTTAGCAATTACATACTAGTTACCTTTTTTTTTAGTTATCATTTTTTTTTTATACAAACATATCTTGTGTTTTTCCTTTTTGCCACATTTCATCACCCTCCTCTTTCCTTCATTTTACTCGTGATTCACCAGGTTTGAATTGTAGCTATATGTTATGTTTTTATTATGGAATACACATCTCTTAGTTTTTTAGCTGATGATATTAATCAAAATAAAATTGCTCCTCTATCAACTTTGATTATCCTTTATACAATTATCATTAGGGTCTCTTACAGCAATATCAACAATAGGGCCAACACCCCTCCCCCTGATTGACGATAGCTTCATTGATAATCATTCACAATGGTAAGTAGCGCATATGTTTTTTTATTATTATTCTCTAAATTCGTTGATTCCTCATTTTTTCTTCTCCTTTCTTTGTTATAGATACCATCATAATATGCACAATAATGAAACTAATGGGTGTGTCTTAGGAATAGACTCTACAACTCATCAACATATCCGCTTCATACTGTGCTGCTCTCAGTTTTATTAGACTTGAATTTTACTTTAGATCCCTTCAGTACTATGCAGTTATTCATTATGTTCTCCTTCCCCTCTTCCTCCACACTATATGAATAGTCATAGCCAATCTCTATCCCATATATATTGCTTTTTGAAATAAAATCAATCAATTTTTATCTTATCTTCGTTTGTTGTCTTTTGAGGTTAAAGCTTTACCCCTATCTTTAATATGCATGCTCGTTTTTTTATTTTTAAAATACGGTATGTACCTATAATATTGGTCAACAATACTGAGGATGGGTTATTTCTTCCTTATAAGCCGGATTATATAAGCCGAATTTATCCACTACATACTATTTGCATAAGAATCATGTTTTAAACCCCGCGTTTCGACCTCTAACCAAGAAAAAAAAAACACCGCTGAGGATTGAAACTGTGGCTAGTTCCTCAACACCACGGCCAGGTTTTATGCTCGTGAAACATTATACACTCGAAAATTGTAGAACACACTTCATAGGTTAATTGAAAACTGTATGTTATTCTTTTGACAGTGACCTACAGCTTATATTAATATGAAACCAGTGGTGCAATGTTCCTGAAATTATATATGAACCACTTTACAATGGTCTATTTATATCCTCAACACCTAAAAGCACAAATGCTTCTCACGCAGTCAACCAAACCCATTATGTATCAGTTCTTGGACATTTTTAAAAACAAACTTGACTTCTTTAATGACGAGTGAAAATTTATTGTTGTCATTACGGCATGGCGACAAGTCTGTATAAAAGAGCGCAGCCTGCTGTTATACATACATATTGGTGAGTAGACAGAGCACACAGAAAAAACGCATAGGAAGATGATCACTAAGGTAAAAACTTGTGGGTATCATTCTACTGGCAACCTGATAATTTTAATCCGAGCTTTGATGAGATAGGATATCGTAGTAGAAATAGTATACTGATCCATTTCTGTGTGAAAGTAGTAGTCGGGGATCGAACTGATTTCGGTCAGGCAGATATATTTAAATTTTTCTTCTTGTCTTCTTTAAACTTTCCTTATCATCATATTACCTTTTTTTTTTCATTGTATTTCACATACACATATACAATGACATCACTTACTGAGCAACTCTCGACCATTGTATTCGGGCTTGCGGATCTCAGTTTGGACATTCCACAATTAAACATATCAGTACCATTGTTGGAAGTGATTCACGCGCTACTAATCAACTATGCTTATCGAACTGCTTTACGTGGAGCGCATACAAACATTGGATGGGGTCAAGGATTTATAGCTACTATTGTTATGTGTGCTGGTGGTGGATCGACGGTGGCTCTTCTACGTGGTGAACCTCTCGGGATATTGAAAAGCAACCGATTTTGGGGCATCTATGGGTAAGTCATTCCACACACCACCAGGAAGCGCAGAAGGATGCATATTCTTCATGGTTGAAACTAAGTGTTTTTTTTTTATCACCCTTTTTAGAACAATGTACTGGCTCATGTTTTCCAACCCATATGTTTATTCCTTGGTGAACGCTTTGTTCCGTATTCCGGCTTTGGAACAGGCACTTACTTTGGCGGACGGCATTCTTCGAAATTTTTCAGTGACTCGTGTTGGTATTCAAGGTGTCGTCTCCAACCCGGCTTTAGGAGATGACAAGTGGATGGCCAAGTTGATCTGTGGTACCTTGGCTGGCTGTGGTGGTGGATTTTGGATTGGTAGGCTTGAATTATATAGATTAGTGTGGAAATGACCAATCATTGTAACTTTGCTCTTCTTTATTTTAGATACATTCAAATTAACCCAAGAACATTGGACATTCTCGACTCCTAGGATCCTTCATACCCCTACCATTGATATGAAAGCCAGTTTTGCTTCCACGATGTTTTATTTGGTGTCAACCCAACCCGAACTCTGTGAACTCGTCGGATGCTCTGCTCTCACCCACACGGAAGCCCAAACCTGGAGTGCTGTAATTCTCTCCTCTGGCCTTGTTTACAAATCGTATATCAATAAAATCAATAGCAAAAACCAATTCAACAAAGATGTACCATCAGCAACTATGACAACGACTGAACAACCAAATGAAAAGAAGAACGACTAGTTACAAACTTTATTTATATTTTATAGTATCGTTTATTTTTTATGATTCAAATTATTCAAATAATATATATATATATATATGTTCATTTTATTGTCTGCATATACTCTGTCTTGAAAGAACTTGATATATTTATTGTGTACTATGTGTGTTGAGATGGGTGAAATTTATGTATTATATATATTGAAAAAGGGTTTGATTTGAGATCTTTTGTATGTGTATGAATAGCTTTACATCACATATGAAATGATGGTTGATCTACAGAGTGGTTATTACCATTTATCGACCATAGCGAGGACCGCGGTAGACATAAGGGCAGGTTCTAAATAAATAAAAATTGGTCCATCAAGAACATGAAATGGGTATAGAGGAGGGTGATATGTGCAACTTACGAATAGGTATGACTTCTCTTCCCGCAAAACATGCAGCCCATGTTTCTGCTTCTGTTCATTGGTTTAGACTTGTGCAAATGGCCATCGTATGGAAAATTATCGGTTGCTTGGGTTTATAGTGGTAAAAAATTGAAAATTAGAAAAGTGTGTTTGAATTATTTCTTTATTTTTTTATTTTTTTCTGTTCATAGAATCGACCCTTTTTATAATCTTGGAATCGTTTACTGACCATTGTTAAAATTCAACGTACAGGGACTGACCTTCATTGTCCTGTCAAACTAAAAAATGTTACCATGCGGAATTTGAAAATAGTGTTATTTTTCGTTCGACAACGTTTTTTTTTTCTTTTTCCTCTTTGTATTATTGCCTTTCCACTCACGATCAATGTTGTCAACGTTCGCCAACGCTGTGTGACCACACTTCCGCTCTACACCGCTCAATCCTTGAAGACTTCTCTTCGAACACCAACAGCGCCTCTTCGGTCCAATCTTCAAGGTAAGAAAGAAAAAGAAATACATGACACACATCGACCAACTAAACCAATATGATTGTGGTCCCTGTAGATCGTTTACGTACTTTTGCTACTGAAGCCAAGGGTGTGGCCAACATTGAAGCAAATATGCTGACAAATTGAGACAAGCCGCCAAACAGTAAATAAACCAAAAAAAAAAAAAAGCACCATGATCACTATCCTGGTCGTACTCATTCATACCCTGTATTTTTTTTTTTTTCATTGCAAAGACGTGGTGTCACTGTAGAAGAGCTCAAAACAAAGGTATTGGAAGAAGCCAAAAACAACGGGATGCATCTAAAACACTCAAGAAAGCCACTTCAACCAGTGCTGCAGCAAAGCCAAATACTGCAGAAAAAGTTGCGGCCACTGTCACTGCCAAAGCTCAACAACCTTATGACTCGTCAGCACCTGTAAGCAAATCTCAGTCGCTCTTCCTTTGTTATCTGGATCTGTCATATATATACTCACTTATCGTTTTTATCTGTATTGCATAGACCTTGGACAAGATTGTTAAATTGGAACTATTTGAAAAGGAAAATGCAGAAACGATTGAAAAGATCTGGACACAATACCATGCTGACAAGGACTGTATCACTGCCATCATTCCCAGCAAGGTCTACGATACTCTTTACAAGCGCAGTCAAGCATATCCTATGGTAAAGAAGAAAAAGAAAAAAGGATCACTTTAAAACGTAAAAATTCGATGCTAAACCACACCCTCCTCTCTTTTTCTTTAAAAAACAACAACTTAGTTTATTGTTCCTATGCCAAGGGAATCAGGGATTGAATTTTTTGTGATGCAATTCAGTTTCCATCAATGTCACTTTACATCACTATTGGAATACAAGACAAAAGGAACCGAAGCTCGACCCTTCTTCACCATCACTCACTTCCCCGAATTGGCATCCACCAAGGACATTGTATTGATGCGTGGTGAAATCTCAGATGAACCTCGTATGATCGACACTCAAAACGCACAATTTTTGGCTTTCACTCTTCAACAATTCTATGC
The DNA here is from genome assembly GCA_002105175.1 of Absidia repens. Taxonomy (NCBI): domain Eukaryota; kingdom Fungi; phylum Mucoromycota; class Mucoromycetes; order Mucorales; family Cunninghamellaceae; genus Absidia; species Absidia repens. The sequence continues at coordinate 1,303,850 of MCGE01000007.1, forward strand.
CACGGGCGACAAGACGAAATTCGACATGGTCGAAACCTTCCACAAGGCTCCTCAAGATTTTGATTACCAAGCCCTTATCAATGAAGTCGAAAAGGTGATCTAAATCTAGAAGATAGATATGACTTATTTTCTCCTCTCCTCCTCCTCTCCTTTTTCACCAACCCCTCTCCTTCTCTACCTCACATAGTTTATAGAATAGACTTGATTAGATAATGGTAGTTTTTTTCGGTTTTTTATTTTTATGTTTTGCTTTGATAATAAAGAATATACATGATATGATTTACTATTTACTCGGAATGACTTCGTGTGTATATACATGGCCTTTAGTAACCTGACAGTTGAAAATCAAATGTATTGCATGTTATATAAATTGTTGTTATGGAGGAGAATGGTTGACTTTTATTGATTGAAAATAGAAGTGGTAGATGATATGGGATTCGCTCACTGACAACATGCAACACACATATTGTATCATTCAAAGAAAAAAGAAAAAGATAGAAAGATAAAACCATATGGAAGACCTTGGATATTATAAAATCGAATTTTTTATTTACATTTTAATAAAAGACTACGTATCATGTACATTACATATGCTAGCTAAACTATTTTTTTTAAACATTTATTTGTTTTCACCACTGGGGACACTGCCGTAAGCCTTGGCTTTTGCATTTTCAGCAGTTTCTTGAGCATTGTTCTTTAATACTTCAGCCTTGTCACTAGCATCTTGCTTGGTTTGTTCAAATTTATCACTGGCTTGATTCTTCAAATTTTGAGCATTTTCTTGAGCTAAACAAAGAAGAAAAAAATAAATTCAAGTCAATCCACCATCATCAAACCAGTATGACTTTTTTTTTTGGATGTTATCTCTTTACCTTCAGCACGCTTAATTTCAGATTGAGCAGCAGCCTTATCAGCAGCACCTTCAGATTGCAATTTTTCATTACCAATGGCACTTCCCAAAGATTCCTTGGCGTAGCCCAGAGCTTCGTTAAACTTGTTTTCCATGTTGATGTTAAAGAGAGTGAGAGTAGTAAAATAATGGATGATTTTTTAAAAAAAGGCGCGCCCCTTTTATAATATTTTTTTTTTTTCCTCCAAAAGTATGATGGAATCTATTTCATTGCATGAATGGCATATGTCATACATGGGTTTGGGAATCGATGATATCAGAATATTCGATTTGGAAAAAAAATCCTCTAATTTTTAAAACACCGAAGATGGGTTTTTTTTCCTCTAAGGCGTCACTGGACTGAGACAGTAGAACTACCCCTCCCCCTTCCGGCATGGATAGCAAAAGCATTTCACAACCGAAAAAGTTAATCAAATCCAATAGTACAGCTGTAACCTTGGCCCTGTAAATACGAGATCGGGATCCAGTCTCAGTACACATACACATACACAATGAAAATAAAGACCATATATATCCGCTCTTTCATTCATTTGATATATAAATATATAAATCTAATTTTTATTGAGGATATCTAGCAAATAAATATGGATAGAGGGGAATCTCTATGACAATGACGTACGCTATATTTTTAAGAAAAGGGCTAAAGAAAAAAGGTATTCTGTGTCTATTCTAAAGACCGCACATGCAGGTATGTTCCAGTTGTCTAATCCAGCCCAGCTTTACCACAAGAGCCACGCTAATATATAATAACAAAATGACGACGAAGGATCTCATTCTTTGTCAAATACTTTCAATAAAGTATGGATCTTTGTATGATAAGGTCAAGGTTCATGGTCAATTAATGAATAGAATAACATACCTATGATACAATGATAACAAAAAAAAAAAAAGGGAACTATGTATGAAGGTAGTAGAATAAAATAGAATGAAGTAGAAGTTCATTAATCATTGCTATTGTTTCAAAAGAAAGATATCCCCGCTTTTTTTTTAATCCATAAAAATAGTACAGTCAAACAAAGATCGGAGCACAATGATTGCAAAACATAGGGGCGGCAGTGAACACCTCTTGTCCAAATATGGCGATCTACGTGGAAAAAAAAAAAGCAAGCGCTAGTTCGTTTGTGCATATCTTTTCCAGCCAGAAAAGTTTTCCAGCGGAGACTACGATTGTTCCTGCGATAAGTCTACTAGAGATGAATGATATCATTCTAGGGGGGGGGGGGGTGAGAAGAGAGGAAGGATTCATATACTCTACTAAAAACAAGAATAAGAAAATCGATTTTCCCAGTGTTCTACAGTATATAACAACGGCTATATTCACGGCATAAGCCTGGGTCCACAAAAGAGCGACAGCAGTAGTATGTTCACTGGGGTCAGACGATGTTAATAAAAAGGACATACTTTATTTGAAACATTGGTAGACACTAAACTAAACACAAAGGGGGGATTGTTGTAACAGAAGATCTAGTGGAAGTTATGTGAGGGCAGATGTTGGGAGATCTGATTAACAGCCAACACTAATCAAATGAGTTAATGGTACTCAAAAGAGATTTATTGCACACAAGACATGACAAAGAGTAATGAGGCATTTTCATTGCAGTAAGTGATAAAAAATACATTTTTATTCAGCTATATATACAAACTAAGGGCAAATTAATGGTAAACTAAGCTAATAGAGACTTCAAAAAGCTAACTAATGGTGCCCCCCTCCCATGTTGGATCAAAAATGAAAGGGTTTCCCCATGAATGTTGTAGTCTCTGAGCTGAAACCCCTTCTAAACTAGTCCTGACACTAATCTACGTCCAACATAACCTTATAGAAGTTGAATGATGAAGAAAAAATAAAGGAAAAAAAAAATAATCAAAAAGAAAGGGCGCGAAAAAATAAAAAAGCGGGAGAGAGAAAATAAATACTTCACGTGGGCGGGATTTGAAATGCTTTTTTTTTGTGTGAGGATTTGGTTTGCTATTACTATTACGGTAGTTCTCTTTTTATAAAAAAAAAAAGCGACCACCATTCAATATTGGCAATATGGTGGTTCACTTCTCATGATGCCTCCATCAGTCAACATGGAGAAACTAGTCCTAGTTAATTTACCCACCTGTTTAAAGGTAGATTAGCCCACGCTCTTATTTGGTCTAGCTTTCTTTGCGCTATTTTTATTTTACATCAAGACGTTTCCTACCTCACTCACTTCACAGTCAACCCTGCGCACACTCCACACTCACATTCCACCTAATAGTTTCCTGAATGATAGTTGCCTTGGTGCTAATTATCATAGTTTATATTATATATGCCTTTGAATTAAATATGTCTTGCCTTTTTACTACCCGTCTCTCATATATGTAGTTTATTTGTCAAGTAAATAATACCCACACTATAGATGTGCGTGTAAAAAACAAAACAAAATCCTTTTATCAAACTGAAAGTGTAATGCCCCGACGATTGCCCAATTCAAAATTTAAAAAAGTGGGGTACCTTTTTCTGATTGGCTTATTTCGTGTAGTGGATGGAACAATATACGATCGTGTGTGGGCGCAGTCAATTTTTTTTTTCTTCTACTTTTATTGTTCCCCATTCTATTTCAAATACCATGACAAAAACTCGTACTCGCAGTAGCACCACCGATAAGGCCGCAGCTTCTCCATATTTCAAGAAACAACCCAAAAAGGTCTTCGTGGCTAATGACGATGATGTCACAAGTAAGTTCATCTCGCCAGTGTGCATGGGACGATCGGTATATGCGATCTTGTTTCGAATTCGACTAAATATATATTTTTTTTTCTTCTTCCTATATTTATGATTTAGGCCTGATTGTGTATCCTTTGACTCAAAAAGAACGATCCTCTTATATCAATCCCAAAACAAAACGAAATCTGACCAAGTTTCACTATGAAGTCTATGATCTAGTGGCAAAGGTAAATATGTATATGACGGGTAGGCGAGTGGAGGGGGAGGTTTAAAGCTTCTACTAACATGGAAGTGGTGGTGGTGGGGCGACTATTGTTGTTGTTATTACTATTATAATAGATTCCAAAAGGTCAAGTAACCACTTACAAAGCCATCAGTAATGCACTCCACTCCCATCCACGGGCAGTTGGTCAAGCTTTACGCATCAATCCCTTCTGCCCTCTTCCTATCCCATGTCACCGGGTAATCATGTCCAATAAGGCGATTGGTGGCTTTAATGGTGGTTCTGGTGATTGCCAATTTGTCGCAAACAAGAAAGCCAAACTGGCAAATGAAGGATTGGCGTTTGACGACAAAAATGTGTTGAAGTCCAATAGCAATGGTGATGACTCAATATTTAGTGATTTCTAGTTCGTAATATAGTATAGCTAGTATAGCAAATGCAGTTAGTATGTTTATATCTTTATGCAATGATTCAATAAAATAAAATGTTGACTTTATCTTATTTTAGTTTTTTATGTGTTTTATAATACACTGTGATTGTGCCGTGATTGTACAGTACATGGTTGACGTTATGTATGAATATATATGTGTGAGGAAGAATACTGAAAGATAGTGTGCTGAATTTAATGAAATAGATATTATAGAGATGATGCTAATGGGATTTGAAGACATGGAAGATCAAGAAAAAAAAAAGGCTAATGGTAAGTTTGATGAAGCTGTGATAATACATGTTTGTAAGGATTAATTGTTGACAGTGGAACAAAAACGAAGTCATGTATCAACTTATGTAAATCAAGGTTTGATAATACAATTTTGAAGAATGGACAATAGAATAAAAACAACATGTTAATTGAGAGTAATGGTATCAATAAGTATACAATTTTATTAAAGAAAAATGAATCATGAGGGAGTGAGTGTAAATCCTAAGTACTATTAAAACTAAACTAGGTAATGGACAATAGCCCACAGAATAAATACAGTGATAATAAGCCCACCAAAGAAGATCCATTTATCTTGAGTTGTGCGTCTTTCAATATACCGAATCACATTTTGCGAAAGTCCTAAAGTATTTGCAGTGTCCAATATTTTTCGTTGTGCTTTCTATAGTATAAAAAGAAAAAAAAATCGTCATCGTCCATCACTCTATACCATCTCTTCTATGTGTACGCCTACATAAAAATCACCCTATTACCTTTAAAACACCGTGTTGTTCTGTCAAGTTTTCCAATAATGTTTGTGCCTGAGTAATAAAGTCGTCCAGTTGAGAGTCAGTCTGATCACCAAAGGCCTGTTCTCTTTGTGCAAAGGCAGATCGCGACATTGGTTGATATGGATGTTCTGGCTAGATGAATCAAAAAAAAAAAAAAGAGAATCTCCTAGTGAGTAATTCAGAATACTACCTTTGCCCTTGTCCTCCCATCCCCGTCAGTTTACTTACAGCTTCTGTATAATGTCCACCTCCTTTGTTCGGGCGTCGTGCTAACAGGCTGTCCCTGTTCTGTTCCAATCGAAGATTTTCCTGTATTTTCTTAGTTGACTCGAACCTAGTTCGCATTTCTTGCAGTTCTTGTCGAAATTTGGCTACACGTCTATACGTTGGAGAGATATCACAATGAAAATAAGTTCAGTTTAACCCATCCTTGGTTTTCCTTCCATTATGGTCACTTACGTTACAGCTGTTTCCTTCTTGACCGCTACCATTTCCCGTTTCGCAAGATTGTCATAGTCATCTATCGATCGCTGTAGAGATGTAAAGGATGCCGATATTTGTCCTGTTTCAAAATATACAAGTATGATATAAAAATTATATATTGTTAGCCATGGGAAAACGTCATCGTCGTCATAAACCTGATATCATCCATTTATTACCTTGTAATCCAGCCGACAAATCTTGGCCGGAGGCAAATTCTAAGTAAAGCAAATAATATGATGAGTCCAATCCACTACAAGTTGAATTTTTATGTTTAGTCACTTACTATCAAGATCTTTGTGCAAAGCATGACTCTGTTTCAGAGCATGATTATATAGTGAGTTCATCTAAATAAAAAATAAAATAAAATGAAAAAAAGAAGGTTAAAGAAAAATGGGAAAATGTTCAACACGTTGCAAAATATATGGAGTCAGCACGTGAGTCAACCAACTCCGCCAACCATTTTTTGATGTTGTAATACTGTTAGCCACCATATTATTATTGGCATCAGCCAACCACCCACAAAAAAAAAAAGGCAGTAAGAGTGGAAGCACATGATAATCGAATCCTTTAAATTTGGCATATACGTAGAATAAACTTGTTTAATATTTAAAAACGATGTGAGCATGAATTTACTGAACAAAGCCAAACGCTCTGTCAAAAAAAAAAAAAAAAACCTTTGATTGTAAAGCTGGATCTCATATCGATGTATAAAAAAATTATATCAAACATACCGTCTGTTTTTCCGATCATAAGGTCGTAAGAATCTTTTGATGCTCTCACAGCAACATACTACGGCGTCAGTCATGCCTAGAGAAAAATAAAAAGAAGTGGGTTCAGGAGAAAAATTAAGGGGAGTTTGGGCGAAAATCAAGGGCAGCTTTAATTTGAATACCGCAGTGTGGCTTGTCCTTTTTTTTTTTTTTTTGATTAAAACCCGCAAAAAAATACAACACTGACCTATCTTCTTCCTCTTTAGCTATTTGCTTTTATCAACATGTAAGTTACCCATAGATGGTCTAAAAAAGGCATTGTTATATATATTCATACTCATATGTTATATATATTCATACTCATATATCATATTCCTTGTTTTACGTTCTCAGGGTCAACTTGCGTATCCAAAAACGATTGGCAGCTTCCGTCCTCAAGTGTGGTCAACGAAAGATCTGGCTCGATCCCAATGAAGTCAACGAAATCTCCAACGCCAACTCCCGTAAGTGCAGCGTCGCCATATTATCTATCTCCCAACTTATTGACACACCTATAAATTTATTTTATTAACAATTTTTTTTTTCATTTTCTCATGATATGTTATATTTTATCAGGTGCTAACGTCCGCAAGTTGGTGAAGGATGGTTTGGTTATTCGCAAGCCCGAAATTGGTGTCTCTCGTTTCCGTGTCCGTGAACGTCATGAAGCCAAGCGCCTCGGTCGTCATATGGGTTTCGGTAAGCGTAAGGGTACTGCCAATGCTCGTATGTCTCGTCAAGTCCTCTGGATGCGTCGTATGCGTGTCCTCCGTCGTCTTCTCCGCAAGTACAGAGAAGCTGGCAAGATTGACAAGCACCTTTACCACAACTTGTACCTCAAGGCCAAGGGTAACGGTTTCAAGAACAAGCGTGTCCTCATGGAATACATCCACAAGGCCAAGGCTGAACAAATCCGTGCCAAGAACCTCTCTGAACAAGCTGCTGCTCTCCGCGCTAAGAACAAGGCCATGCGTGAACGTAGAAAGCAACGTGCTGAAGAAAAGACCGCTGATCAATAAATTAGATCTACTGCTTAGTTTATAGTATTAATCGTTTAGTAGCCTTATTAGTCTTCCGCATCTTCGTTTAATTGATTTGATTATTGTTATTTTTTTGATCGATCTTTTGTAATAAATTTATATTCTTTATTTTGACCATGATTGATTCTTTTTTTTATGTTGCTCCTCCTTTTGCCCCCCCCCTTCTCGTGATTAGTGCCGGATGTGGCAGTAAGTGTTATAGGGTGAATATTTTTATCTTTTTCACGCTATTACTATTTTAAGCACCGATTCGCCTGCCCTAGGCTTTTCGCCTTTTGTTCTTTTTTCTTTTTTTGCTCTCTTCACTTTTACGCTATTTATATCATCCATCCCTTTTCTTATATATTATCTTTCTTTCTCAATTTATGAACATACCATGACGGATCCTGCCTTCAATTTATTTACTTTGCCAACAAATGTGGACAACTACATTACTCCATTTTGGACAACCGTCAAAGAGGAAAAATACTTTCTCTTACAACGAACCAAAACTCAAAAGAACACCATCATGCGAAGCGTCCTGGGAACTCTACAGAATGTGTAAGTAAAATACGTATAGAAAGAGAATGTATATAGTTCAGTGTGCTAACTTTGTCTTTTTCTTTTTCTCTTTGTTTTTCTTTCCTTCCTCTTATTTATCTATATATGTATAGGCTGGACACTAAACAAGCACCTTACCGAATTCTATACCAACGCGTGGGTGGAAACTGTCTCCAAATTGCTTGTGCAGCAACAGAAAAACAAGCTGATTTGGCATGGCGCTGGATTAACGGTATGTACATAGGCTTGGTGAAAAGAAGAAAGTGGGAAGGTCACTTGCACCCTCTATGTTGACATATAACTAACTCCACTCTTATACAAACTTCGAATAATAGAAAACTTGCAAATACCACTGGAGGCATTAGAAGATACGGAACGGGAAGACTTTGTGGTAACCAAAATTAACTCTATTGTCACACGACGGGGTAAGACGGATGATCAAGGAAGGACACACACATGTATACTGATTCTCTTATTTTCATTGACCTTTTCAATGTAGATACCGGCACAGACGACATATCAACAGATGAAAAGGTACGAAATGCATCAAGAAGCTTCCGTCAGACATTTGATCTTCCAGTAACTGAACGATTGGTAAACTGTAAGTATCAAAGAAAGAGGAAAGAAGGACAAGTGAAAAGAAAATTTGTGTGTTTGAAGGAGGGGGATTGACTTGTCTCTTTTGTTTTGTTTTCAGATTACTCGGGCGCATATCATACCAACCGGTTGACAAGTCAAGGCTGGATATACATTAGTGAAAACTATATTGGTTTCTATTCTTATCTTTTGGGTTATGAAACAAAACTCCTCATTGAACTCAAGGACATCCAGGATGTTCGAAAAGAAAAATCAAAACGTGGGGTATTTGCAGATGCTATCAATATTGTCATGAAAGATAAGCAAGAGGTAAGGAGAGAGACAAAAGAGAAGGGGGTGGGGAGATGTCAGGGGTCACTAAACTTTTTATTTTATTTTTTTGGTCTAAATGAAATAGCACTTTTTCTCCAACTTATTCAAACGTGACGAAGTACATGGGATCTTGGTGCAACTTACTGGTTTGGCTATGCAGCGTCTTTTGAAAAGCACGGCATTGGAACATTCTCCCGGTGGTGAAATTGCGATTGACATTCAGGACAGTGACATTGATGCTGCAGTGGAAACAGCACGTGATATCAAGAACATGTCGATCAACAAGAATATCAGCAAAGTCATTACATCGCCACCGCCATCATCAGCTTCGGATATCAACATGCTACAACCTTTGAAAAACAATCTGGCCGCTCAAAAGCGTGATGATCGATTCCGCTTCCAATTCAGACTACCATCCTCCCAACACATGCTGCAAAGTGTGGACGCTTTATACATGGTGGAAGAACCTTTGGATATCAACGTGAATGGCGATGATCCTGACGCTCCAACATCTCGCACTGTGCATTATCGTGGTAAATTGGCCGTATCGGAGGCCTATCTTACTTTTTATTCTACTTCTGGTCAAGCCTCGCATTATCAAACCGTCTTACCTTTGTATACTATTCGTCGTGTGGAACGAGTGAGTGACAAGTCTTATTCTTTGAAAATCCTCAACTGGCATCAAGTCACGGTCCAATTTGATCTTCAAGTGTAAGTAAAATACCGAAAGAAAGAAAAAATATTAAATCTCGTATCATTTATATTAACTTCCATCTTGGACATTGTTTTGTTGTATAGCACCAAGGCACAATACGATTCTTTTTCTGCCCTGATGACTGAAAATCTACGCAATCAAATCAAGTACATGAAGATGATGAAACGCTTCCTTGCTACATGCCCCTCTTCAGCATTGGTGGCCGACAAAGGTTATGATGTGATCGACAAAATGCCTGGTGGATTAGGTCTTCAATTTGGATTCCCCGGTGATGCGCGCCAACTCAAGGATAAAAGCAAGATGAAACTTTGGAAAAAGTTTTTCAAAGGTAGATAAAAGTTACACGTGATGATGATAAATTCAGGGGGGTGGGCAGTTTCATTAACTGATCTTTCTTTGCTTCTTTGTTACATTAGATTATGGACGTAATTTGACGGTATCGAAAACACCGCGATTTTCCAAATTGATTCGAGTTGGGCTTCCCAATCGACTACGTGGGGAAGTATGGGAAACTTGCTCTGGATCTATCTATCTTCGCTTTATGAACCAAGGCTTATACGACAAACTTTTGGAGGAAAACAAAAATAAGAGCTCTCTCAGTTTGGAAGAAATCGAAAAGGACCTGAATAGGTAGAGTTTTGATTATCAGCAAGATAGAAACTGATTTTGCGTGATGCTCACTCCTTTTTTTGTATTTTATTACTATATAGATCTTTGCCGGAATACTCTGCTTATCAAACGCCGGAAGGCATCAATAGTCTCCGCCGTGTGCTTAGTGCGTACTCATGGAATGACCCTGAACTGGGATATTGTCAAGCTATGAACATTGTTACATCTGCCATTCTCATGTAAGTTCTACAATGTCAAATGTGTATATTTGATTTTCTGCCATACTGATTTGCTTCTTTTTTTAGATATATGAGCGAAGAACAAGCCTTCTTTACGTTAAGCGTACTATGTGATGATATGCTTCCTGGATATTACAGCACTTCTATGTATGGCGCTCTTTTGGATCAAATTATATTTGAACATCTATTGGAAACAACTATGCCTTTGTTATACAACCATTTCAAGAAACGAGATATACAATTATCAGTCGCCTGCTTGCCTTGGTTCCTGAGTTTATATATTAACTCCATGCCACTTTTGCTTGCTTTCCGTGTGCTCGACTGCTTTTTCATGGATGGTCCAAAGGTCTTGTTCCAGATTGGTCTAGGTAATTAATACACAACGAAGATGAAATCTAGTTCTTATCTTAGAACCTGTCTTGGATTCATTTGTACTTTTTTTTATTTGCTTTTTAGCCATCTTGAAAATTAACGGTGATGCTCTTTTGGAAACTCATGACGATGGTGCTTTTATCAACGTATTGAAACACTACTTTAGTCAACTGAATGAACCACTTTATCCTGATTCAGACAATATCAAAGCGAAACATTTGACGGTAAGACTTAGCCTGATACCGACAAAAAAGAGAGTAGTTGCGGGGTTACTTACTGATGGTTAATATTATTTTTCATTATCTACAATATATAGAAATTTAACGAATTATTACTTGTGGCCTATCGTGAATTCGGCAGCATCACTGACGAGAAAGTGCGTGAATTACGGCAAACACATCAGCTCAAAGTAGTGGCCGGCATTGAATCATTCACCAAAAGATCAGCCATTCGAAACATTGAAAACACAGCAGGCCTGACAAAAGACGAGCTTGGCGTGGTGTATGATAAGTTCTACAATGCCCTTTATTACAAACAACATCAACGACAGTCTGATAAAACAGCATCACCTTCCTCCTCATCCCCATCATCATCAAATACAGCCAATGCAGGATCTCGCATGGATTTGGCGGCATTTGAAACCTTTGTTGGATCGTTGGCAAGTTGGGCGAAATTGGTTCCTCAAGACTACGAACCTGAACGCGAACGGCAACTCAAAGTGGGGAAGCAATTTTTGGCGCGGCTTTTTGGTTTGTTTGATGTGACAAAGACCGGGACTATTAGCTTACAGGTAAGGGGCATGCACGTATTTGACTCGATTGCATTAAACAAAGTTTTACTCACAGTTTGTTTGATTGTTGTTGTTGTTTTTTCAATAGGATGCTATTGTTGGTGTTGCTTCCATTGCTAAAGGTGATTTGAATGACCATATCAAGCTATTCTTTGATACAAGTGACGTTGACAAGGATGGATTATTGAATCGTGATGAGGTGCTTGAACTCTCTGAAACTCTACTATGGATCTTCAGGGATGTTTCTGATGAAGAGCACTTGAATTCGGTATCAACATTTTTACACCATGCCAACGAATACTCGGAACCTGATGCACAAAACCCTGCAGCTACAGGATCACAAGAATCTTATCTGTCAAAAGAGTCTCTCAGGTACTATAAAAAAAAGCGGGGTTAGGTACAGTTTACTCAACTTTTTTTGTATTTATATTTTCATGACAGAATGATTATCTTGGCAGATGAAATACTTGAAGACTTTTTTGATCATGGATTTGCACAATCGTTCCAATTGGTGGAAAAGGTGGTGGAAAAGCAACGTAGTCTTGGTCGTGAAATATTTGACAGCTTGTTTGCAACTGGCGCCAAATTTGCTATCAACAAAACGACACCGCAGCTTCCAACCAACAACAACAATGAAAAGGTGCCTGTTTCTTCTGATGGTCTCACTACATCTTCTGCCAAGTCTATGGTATCAGTGTCAAGTAGTAGTCAACTTTCCAACTCTTCATTAACGGACTTTGCTGATCACGATGATGTTATTACCAGTAACAAGACCAAGTCGGTAGCAGAAAAGAATGACAACAAATCTGGCGATCATGAACTTGCCTCTACTGATGATAGCGCACGCAAAGACAAAGTGGATATTGCTGCGGACGACTCGAAAGTGGATCCTGGTACAGCTTCTGGTGATCATGGCGATCATGGCGACGACGAGGATGACGATGAAATCAAGGACAGTGAAAATCTATTTGGAATGCCTGATGAAGATGAAGACGATGAAGATGCAGACGTCTTGGAAGAAGTTGAAAAGCTATTACAACAATACAATGATGGAGATGAAGAAGAGTAGATTACCTAATTTGTAGCCATTCCCGAACCTATATACATGTTTACCCTAGTTTAGTACTTATTCTATTTATCAATAAAAAATGAACTATCCCCACTATTTTATATATCAATGTATTCTATTCTTCTTCTTGTTAATATTATTTGTGTTTCTCTTATTATTGACTTGATTATCATATTTGTTTTGTCACAATAAAAACTATTCATTTTATATTACTCAGAAATCAATATCAGCTGAGTCGAAAATCAGTCTATAAAAATTTCTGGGTTTGCTTTGTATTCTTTTGTTCCTATCTTTTTCCGTTTTTTCTTTTTTTTTTTTTTTCTGCCACCCCCCTTCCCCTCTCTTTATCTCATTCTTTTTTTTTTTTTTTTTTTGTCGTTCAAGATGGTGTCCGGTGCGTCTTGTTACCATACAACCGCTGGCAATGGTACGGATAGCGACATCGACATACCGTCATTTGTATACTCGAACACCAACAACAGTAACAACACCATAACCTCTTTCACATTACCGTCACGGTCTCGCTCACATATGACCCGAAATTCAACCTTATCAACAACTCGGCCTCACTGGGATACAATACATTTACGAGATTCAATTGATTCATCCACTCATCGCGGCAACATTACTGTCACCCCCGCACTCAACAACTCTAGTAATACCCGTGGGGACGATAGCAACAAAACCAACTCACAGAGTTTGTCAATAAGAAACTCAACGATACCAACTATACGACGAGGTACCCTTTATCCTTATCTTCTATCTGTGGTGGCTCAAGAATTTATGCATCGAGTGGTACTGAACGATCGTTTAAAGAATAGTATTGAATACAAGAACGTCTTTGATGGTCAACAAGCTGTGGTATGTGGTTTTTCTCTTTTTTTTCTCTTTTTTTTTTTGGGTCCAAATAAACAAACACATACAGTTTTCTCACCAAACATTCTGTTTACCATTATAGGACAAATTGATGATTATTCTAGATACCAAAGATAGATCAATTGCGTTGAAAATGGGACGAGCTTTGGGTCAACAAGGCTGCTTTCACGATGTACAATATGAAACCTATCTATTAGACTCATCCACCGACATCTATCAATTCAAGGACATTTTCTTTTACAACCCGCCACTGGACCGGAAAACAGATACTCAGCACCACCTCCAACCACCACGCGGCTCAGCAATGGCATCGACCGTTCCTTCGTTCGGCAGTAGCGATAATCAAAGTAGCAGTACAACATGGGCGGGGACAATGACAACATGCAGCAGTATTAGTGACTACTCCACAACCACTATGGATGATCGAAACACGATTGCCACAGCGACGATCACCACCCTTGAGGAAGAGGACACGGATACCACCACAATGACAACCACAACCACAACCACAACAGCACCACCAGAATCTACCTTTTTTGTGAATGGCGTGTTTACTCCTTTGACTCACTGCTATGCACCATCATGCAACGAACTTTCCCCATGCTACAGCCCGTCTTGTACGAAACGACTACAGCAGCAATGCACGACAGCAGCAGCGATAGCGGCGACAACAACATCGGGAACACGACACATAAATGGACGAACGCAAACAAGCATTGATTCAAGGTCAACACCCCACACTTATTTACGGCAACGAGAGCAATCCTCTTGGGCGGAAATGGTATCTGAACAAGTTCTGAATTCTGTATCAACGGTAGAACGCAAACGGCAAGAAGCCATTTGTGAATTGGTATTTACTGAAGCTAATTTCGTGATGGATTTGGATTATGTGTGCAAGGTAAGGACCAAGAATAGTAATGAATCACTCTCATTCATTCCATTCGCTGATTGCTTTGTACTCACCCAATTTTTTTATTATTATTATAGATGTGGGTTGATCCTTTACTATCTGAAGATATCATCCCGTCTTCTCGACGACAACAATTTGTGGACACCGTTTTCTCCAATATATCGAAAATTCATCATGCTCATGCTCGTTTGGCAAGGAAATTACAAAAACGGCAAAACGACCATCCTATTATCGTTGAAATTGGTGACATTCTGCTCAAATATGCTGCCAATTTTGATCTGATTATTGAATATGGGGCAAAGCAACACGAAGCAAAGTTTATTTATGAGAAGGAACGTTACCTCAATCCCAAATTTGATGCCTTTGTTGAAGTAAGGTTACACTCACACAATAATCATTGCTTTTACAATGTTGAACTGATCCTTTTTTTGAAATCTATATGCATATATATTAGTATACTGAAAGGCATCCTTCGTCACATAAATTGGAACTGAATGGCTACCTGACCAAACCTACCACTCGCCTGGGACGCTATCCTCTTTTACTCGGTGCTATTTTGAAGCGAACATCTGATGAACACCCTGATCACGAAATGCTCTCGAATGTGTTGGCTGTTGTTAAGGGCTTTTTGAGCAAGGTCAATGTTGAAGCTGGAAACGCCAAAAACCGATTTGATTTGGAAAATATCCACCATCACCTGTCATTCAAACGAAAATCTGATAAGCTGGTAAGACGAAAATCAACTATTCTTTTCTCGCTTTTATATTATGAAAACTCAACCTTTTTTTTTATTATTCGAAACAGGACTTGAAACTACTGGAGCCAGGTCGACGGATTGCTCGTGAAGGATTTTTGAATAAAAAACCGAATCTCGATTCAGCGGATTATCAAGTCATTTTATTTGATCATTATCTGGTGGTGGCCAAAGTCAGATGGATTCGTGCTGAAAAGCATTATCTTGTGGTGCGAAGGGTAATAATATACACAAGGAAAAATGATACGTTTAGAATTTAGGTACTGATATATGCCCCTTCTTATTTTCATTACGATATTATAGCCATTAGCCGTCCCTTTTCTAGCCGTGTTGATTCCACCTTATATGCCAACGCCACAACGAACGACTAGTATATTATCAACGTCACGTCACAGCCAACAGCAACAACAACAACAGCTCCAACAAAAAAAGAGACTCACAGCTGCCGAAAACGATTTAAACAGCATGCCCCTCAATGGTGGCATCAAGCAAGGGCATCCTCTGCTCTTTCAACATATGGGCCGAAAAAAGCACAGGGACTCACAATATGTTCTCTTTGCAGTGTCGCAGGCGACACGAAAACCATGGATCGATCAAATTCACCAACTTCAAGCTTGCAATCATTCTCCTACTTCGGTATTTGACATACACTCTGCTGTCCGACCAGGCCAATTCAAACACAAGAAAATTCACCAAGTGGTCCCATTTCGTAAGTACCTGTTTTTTTTAAAAAAAAAAAAAGGAAGATAAGATACTCTTATTTGATTCTTTTCCTTTTTAACCCCCTCCCTCCAAACTCGCGTCTCATTTTGATTTACTTGATACTTAGAAAACAATCAGCTACTTGTATTTGCTATGGATGACGGTGTCTATGCTGGCAAGAACGACAGTGATGCGGCGGTGCATAAGGTGCTTCATCTAGATCATGTCACCCACATCCACGTGATTGAAGAATTCCAAATGCTCTTGGTGTTAGCCGACAAGACTTTATGGCAGTATGTTTTGACAGATGTGATGAATGGGAAGTTGGGCAATAGCAGCACAAGTCAACCTGTTGGGAAACGTATTCAAAGCAACGTTCCATTCTTCTACGTCGGCACGTGTCTTGAACGCACCTTGGTATGTGTGCCAAAAGTGTCTTCTTTGAAATCGGTGATCACCATGCTGGAGCCATGCAAACCGCAAGCAATGACCGACAAAAAGCCCACCTTGTTGAAACGCCTGGTGCCTACAACCGTAACGGGAACCTCTTACGCCATCTCTTCTACCGATACATATTTGAAGAAATTCAAGGAATGCTATATCCCCTGTGAGGCGTGGGCTGTCGAACTCTCCAATACAAAACTATGGATCACCGGTCATCGTGGGATCATGCTTGTGGATGTACAACGGACCGATCGGACACAACGTAAGTTGAATTATATTCCATGACAACATATTAAAACGTGATAATTGACTTCTTATATATATTTCCACATAGCAATGCTCAATCCCTATGATGAACATTTGACCTTTATTACTGAAAGGGAAAAACAAGAATCTAGTTTGAAAATCCGACTGCCTGTCAAGCGTATCTCTGTATTTAGAACTATTCCTGGTGATTATCTTGTGTGCTACGATGGTAAAGAATACAGATACGAAATATGAAACTTTTTATTCTATCGACTGACTGAGTTCGATGGTATATGTATTTATTTATAGAATATGCGTTTTATGTCAATGCAAAGGGGAACCGTGTCAAAAAGGATTTCTTGATTGAATGGGAAGGTTGTTCGGAATCCTATGCTTTGGCGTGGCCTTATGTGATTGCATTTGAACCTTCTTTTATTGAAATCAGAAGCGCTATAACGGTAAGTTTTGAAAGAAGGGAAATATAGACGGTGATGATGATCTAACTGTTTTTTAAAAAACTTGAAAAAAAAAACCAAAAATCCAGGGCCATTTGGAGCAAGTCATACGCGGTGAACGTATAAAATGCCTGCAGCATAGGATAGGCGATACGATCTATGGTGTTATGGCTGATCCAAATCAAAACGACAACGAACTGATCTTCAAGTTATCATTATTAGATCATCTGGCTTCTGATCGGCGATTATCATTGGTCTCCTTATCAACCGCGTTATTGTAGTCATGTATTGTTTCTACACACACACAGCACACACTTAAACTCTCTTCCCCCTTTATTTTGTACTTCTTTTTGCCCACCCTGTTCAACATTGTATACCTACCTACCTACCTTATTTTTCTTTTTTGTATTATTCTATGTATTATTATAATATCCTAATTTATCTTCTATTTTTATTTTTTATTTTTACTTTTTTCTTTACTCACTAATTGAAATAAAACATTACTACTACTGACTATTTGTGATTGTCTCGCCGAATATAATGCCGTTTTTTTTTTTTTTTTGTTTTTTTTTTTTTGCGGGCTGGTTCACCCTTTATTCTATTCCGGCATCGAAATTATCCATATCAGGGTCGCCCTACCTCAAGCAAGCTGACAAACATGACAAAGCTTCGGCGGCAAATGAATCTTATTTTTTATCAATTGCGGCTGTTTTTTTTTCTTTACTTTTCTTTCTTGTTCCATACACTCCCTTATCTCAAATGTCTCAGCACATCAATCCTGATCGCCCTCTTATTGTTGGTCCCGAAATACCTGTCGAACCCTATCCTTTTACTATTGCTGGTACTGTTGTCAAAGGTTTTGGACGAGGCTCCAAGGAACTGGGTATTCCTACTGGTAAGAACATGCTCAACCTCATCTATTTTTTTTTATTATTATTATATCCCATGCTCACCCCCCCCTTTTTTTTAATACTCGGTTTCTATTCAAATTAGCCAATCTCAATGAAGAAGCTTTGGAACAATTATACAACGGACTTGACCTTGGTGTGTATTATGGCTGGGCTCAAGTCGGTGATATCAACTCAACTGTCTACCCAATGGTAATGAGTCTTGGTTGGAATCCTTACTACAAAAACGAAAAACGATCAGCGGTAAATACTCGAAAAAGAAATACAGGGGAGGGGGAGGTTGGGGGTGGAGGACGTGGGGCAGGGGAATCATTAACTGGTAGAGATACTGATGGTATACCTTTTTTTATTTTTCGTTTTTAGGAAGTGCATATCTTGAACGACTTCCCTGATGATTTCTATGGAAGTGATATGCGTGTGATTGTGTTGGGCTATGTGCGTCCTGAACAGAACTATCCTTCACTCGGTAAAGTAGTAGCAGTAAATAGGTTTATTGGCGACCACGTAGACTCATCTTACCATTCTTTTAATATTATAGACGCGCTCATTTGTGATATTCGGACCGACGTTGAAGTGGCAAAACAGTCTTTAAAACGCAAGGCATACGATGATTGTAGAAACCACGCCTTATTTACTAGCAATCCATCCCCCAAAGAAACTTGATTAGACTAGATATACCATTTTTTCTTTGTATGTATATATATATATATTTAGATTTAGATTTATAATAAAATCCCAATCCTTTGTCTTATATATTTATTATTACCTTATGTCATGTTAATTCCCACTTTTTGTGCTTACGATATTCTATAGGGGGGCATCATCTCCCACCAATGCTTCCCCCTCTCCCGCGTTCGTTTTCAATTTCCGTTTTTTTTTTTTTTTTTTTTTTTTTAGGGCCGCGTTGGAAAAGGGCAACTTGCAAAAATTTCTTCTGCGTTTTGTTCAACAATGAAAAAACGTGCTTTCTCCTCGACCACCACCAAAGATCAACCAAAACCCACTACTTCTACGAAACATCAACGGAAAAATGTTGCAGCTTCAGCTAGTACGAACGAAATCCAAGAATCATGGAAGCATTATTTTGAAGACGGAAGACAAGCATTCACAGCCTCACAGTATAAGGAAGCACTTCAATACTTTACACAAGCCTTACGACTGCAACCGACGAATCTGACTTTACTGGACAGCCGATCTGCAACATACGATCGTTTACAACAATGGGATGCCGCTGTCAAAGATGCTAAAATGATGATCAAGATTGCCCCGCAAGTATCCAAAGGTTATCTTCGTCTTGGAAAGCTTGTGACTTCGCAACCTCAACAACAAAATGAAAAAACGTATCGTCAAGCTGCATTAGTCTATCGCCGGGGCTGCTCCAAGGTCGACGAGGGGGATCCAAGGTATGCACTGCTGACAACCCTTGCCTCTGATATGGAATCCAAAGTCAATGCCGATAAACGTCGCATTCAGGGCCAACGCGATCCTCTTCATATTCTTCCCTATGATGTCCTTGATCTCATCTTCACCTACCTTCCTTTCCATCGTCGCGTCGCATGTACTCAAGTCAGCTCGGATTGGAACCGCTTCTTACGGCATTGGCCTGGTATGTGGCGTCAATTGGACTTTATCACTGGTGCGACGAAACACGATGTTGTGTCGCGGAAAACCTTGACTAGTTACTTCTCTTATACCCGTGGTCGCCACATCCGTAGCTTCTCTCTTTCGGCCAGCAAACCAAAAACCGATTATGCCTTGCAATTACTGATTGATCAAGATTGCCAATATTTGGAGTACTTGGGTAGGTCATCATCATATGGGTTACAGGATCAGTTCGACTCAATATCTCTTTTTTTTTTTTTTTGGCTAGGTAGGCTTTTCGAACTCTGGGTTCTCATTGAATTTATTTTCTCGGACATTGCGATTGATGGGCAAGCAACTGACGCATTTATACCTGGATAACTGTGACACACCCTTGGAACCTATCTTTACTCAACTTTCTGCCATCTGCCCACAACTGACTCATCTATATTATGGATCTGAATTGAAGACGGAATTTATCACCACTATGGATGCGCAACATACCTTGCCCCGCCTTCAGCAGCTTCATTTAGTATCCAACGCATCGCAATCCACACTGGATGTTATCCTTGCTCAATGTCCGAACCTCACCCATTTAGTCCTTCCTCGCATTTACGTATCTGTGGCCACGCTTCTTCTTCGTCATCCTCTCCCTCACCTACGTGTTTATTACCATGATGCATGCTCGACCATGTCAAAACAATCACTATGGGAATCAGCACTTACAACAACAACAATACCACCACCACCTACGCCAGGAAAGGTAGGCGGATGGGTGGCCTTTTCAGCCATGGGGACGACACTGGACGATCACACATTGAATTCGATTGTGACAACACACAGGACCACATTGGAAATCATCAACCTGAATCAAACGGTGGGATTTTCAAACCAATGGTGCTCACTGCTGCTGCCGCCGCCGGCGCTGCCGCTGCCACTGGAAAACGAGGGGGAGGCCAATCCCTCTGGGTTTATCTCGCCTCTTGTGGAACTGTCACTGAATCAATGCACTCGCTTGGACGATACGGACCTCTGCCGAGTGATTTCCGCATG
Source organism: Absidia repens (assembly GCA_002105175.1). Lineage (NCBI taxonomy): Eukaryota > Fungi > Mucoromycota > Mucoromycetes > Mucorales > Cunninghamellaceae > Absidia > Absidia repens. The sequence goes on from MCGE01000007.1 coordinate 1,324,328, forward strand.
CCCGCGCTTACAAGTGGTTGGGCTCGCTTATGTTTGCTCTGTCACCAACACCACCCTGGAACATCTCGCTCAACTGCCGCATTTGAAACGCTTGGACTTGACGGCCTGTCCGCAAATCACGGGTAGTGGCCTGCGCCGTTTGGTGGACCTACGACGCCACACGTTGAAAAAACTCTTGCTGAATGATTGTGCTGCCATTCAACCTGATGCAATCCAACATGCTCGGTCGGTCTTGGGAAGAACCGCCGTGGAATGTACATTTGGGAAACGGTGAATTAGTATAGTATAGTATAGTAATGAAGCTGGTTGTAGTAGCGCAGTCGCTTTTCTTTTTTCAAATTGAAATAAAATATCATTACTTGATTTATTTATCTGTGTGTAAATATGATGAAGTTGGCAAGGGACGATGAATCAAACGGTGGGATAAATATGAAGTGTGTCTTTATTTTATTTTATTAATGTAAATATATAAAATGGCAAGAGGATGAATCGAATGACTGAATAAAAATCAAACATCTATTTATTTGTGTCCATAGATGAAGTGAGCAAGATGAATCAAACGTTGGGATAAATAAGATGGATTTTTTTTTTTTTTTTGTATGAATATATGAATTAGCAAGACGCTGATAAAATAATTGAATAAAAATAATTGATTTTTTTTATTTGCGTGTATATATAAAAGAAATCAGTGGGATGGTGGTAAAATTGCGTGATCATAAACGTAAAAAAAAAAAAAAGAAGTGTGTGTATCATAGGAGGGAGGAGGGGGGGGGGGAATTCTACAACTACGGATGGGGTGGTTTGTAAAGCATGATTAATATACTAAGATGATTGGGAAATGGTGTATGATGCATGTTTGATATTAATTACTGACTCTTTTCTTGTATGACGTTGACGAGCCTAAAATAAAAAAGTACAAAAGATTAGCTATAAAATGCAAAAGAAATAGTTTGTGCACCTGATATACTTACCAATCTAGTCCCTCAGTCAGACCTTCGCCTTTGATAGCACTCGTCTTGTAGATCGCGTATTGTCTATTCTTCAGTGATGATAATCCAAGTTCCTCGGCAACCTGTGCTGATGACAGGGCACCTTCCATATCCTGCTTGTTGGCAAACACCAGTAGGGCCGCGTCCTTGAGTTCTTCTTCTTCCAACATGGCATGCAGTTCTTCCTTTGATGTTTGCATACGGTCCTTATCTACACTATCCACCACATATATCACAGCATCGGTATTGGAATAATAACATCGCCAGTAAGGTCTAATATATATATATATATATATAAGGAGGTAATCATCGTGTCAGTTTCGCGCGTCTATCCCCCTCTTTGGGTGGATGCTCTGGGATCATTGGGTATAAATAAAAATACTTACCGTATACTTGTCTGACCGCCAAGATCCCATACTTGGAACTTGATGTTTTTGTAAGCCACTGTTTCGACGTTGAATCCAATAGCTAGAAACGAAAAGAAAATGATTAGAATGGTCACGTCTTGATTACGACATTTGTACTTACTTGGAATGGTAGATACAACTTCACCAATCTATATTGACCAAAAAAAAAAAAAAAAAAAAAAAAAAAAAAAAAAAAAAAAAAGGTTAATAGAGATACCAGGCCCAGTTTGCGCCTTTTGTGCTTACCTGTAAGCGATACAAAATTGATGTTTTTCCAGCGTTGTCAAGACCTAACATAAGGATACGGACTTCCTTCTCGCCCCAAAGTCTTGCCAGTGCTTTGCTAAAGAGGGCACCTAAAAGGGGAGAGAGAGAGAGAGAGAGAGAAAGAGATCATCTTTGTTAATAAGCGTGTTTATGAAGCTGCAAAGCAAAGGCCCTTGCGATGAAACTAGTAGCACAGCAGCGTCCACCACCTACCTGTTTCTATCAACCCGATTTGAATTTATTTTTCCTATTTCCTTACCCATTTGGTTTGTATATATTTGCTGAAAAGAGGGAGAAAATTGAATTGGGAAGGGGAATGAAAAAAATTGACAATAAGCGGAAATTAAAATAGACATAAAAGGTTCAAGGGAAGGAGACACGCAAAAGCATCAAGTGAAAAAAAAAAAAACAGTAGGATTCATAATAGGGGGAGGGGTCACCTTTTCTTCAAGCCCATTCCAAATACTGTATTGTATTATAAATCACTGTACGATATGGATCGACATGATTCAAGCTCATTTTACTGTACCTATCAATCCATTTTGGATATAAAGTCAACTGGGACCTCCATTTATGTCAATATTCCATACTTCTCTCTCCTCTTTTACTCCTTCAATATTTACGCATAAAGGATCGTCTGCATCAAAGCACGTGCGTCATGATTTTACATCAGCACATTGACATTTTTTTTTCTTTCAAATCATGATATTGAGTACACACATATATACAATACACACACGTCTTTATTTATTCAGATATTGTAATCTCATGGACTCCGTTGATCATCATCAGATATATAATAAAGAAAAATGTATAAAAATGTTTATTTTGATATAAAAAACAATGGAATGTGTGAAGGGGAAGTAATGTTTGTAATAATAGCAAAAAAAAAAAAGGGGGGGGGAGATAACAGAGACATATTGCTAAACAAGACTATCTAAATAACGAGCGACAAAGACAAAAGTCATTTACTTGGACATCTATGGGGAGAAGAAAGAAAGCAAAAAAAAAAAAAAAAAAGGACACATAAGTTTGTTTGATCCAGACTTCATCCAAACTTTGTCTTCAAACCTTACCATCATTTTGACAAATTCTTCATAGTTGATTTGACCATCGCCATCCACGTCAGCTTCCCGGATCATTTCATCGACTTCTTCTTCAGTGAGTCTTTCACCTATACATATCATAAACATTAAGTGATCAAATTCATCATGGTTGATTTTGTAGAGGAAAGGGTGGGAGGGGGTTCTTACCAAGCGAAGTCATGACATGTCGTAATTCAGCCGCAGAGATATAACCATTTCCATCCTTATCAAACACCTTGAATGCTTCTTGAATTTCTTCTTGGGAATCAATATCTTTCATTTTTCTACGTAATCAAGATACAAAATACATAAGAAATCCCGATATACCATACCAAACTTGATGTAGTCTTACCTGGCCAACATTGTTAAGAATTCACTAAAATCAATCATACCATTGCCATCGCTATCCACTTCGTTCACCTATCATTGTCAAAAAAAGGGTAAAGTTAATACTCAACTTGCTCCATAAAATATGCCAAGACATATCCCTCGCCCCTGAATATCAACACTCTCCCGCCCCCCTTCCCCTCGAGATACATAGAGAGAGACAAAAAATCTTACCATATCTTGAAGTTCGGCTTCAGTCGGATTTAAATTGAGAGAACGCATGACAGTACCCAATTCCTTGGAGGTGATGGAACCATCGCCATCCTTGTCAAATAAAGAAAAGGCTTCCCTGAATTCGGTTATTTGTTCTTCAGTAAGTTGGTCAGCCTATGAAAAAAAATTAACGGTTATAATAATAATAATAATAATAAAGGAGGTGTGGTTAGTCAAATAGAATATGTAACAAAAAAAAAAAAAAAGGACACGAGAGGTCACAACATGATGCTTCAAACCATAAAAAAAAAGCATACTTCTCATCTACACCCCAAGTAAACCCTCCTTTCGTTTCTTTTTTTATTTTTACCATAATAAATGTTGCGAGACTAGAAAATAAGAAAAAATAAAAAGGCACAGAAAAAAGAAAAAGGGAAAGAAAAAAAAAAAAAAGAAAAAGAGAAGAAAAAAAAGAGAGAGAAACACACAACAAGAAACAAATAAATCAATGAACTTTCCATGCTGACTTTGAAAATCGTACCTATTTTTTTTTTTTTTCTTGTCGTTTGAAAAAGTTTAAAAAAAAAGCATACCGTGTCCTCCCACTTTCTATTTCCACCCTATTGTAGAATTTCTGTTTATAGTCATCAGTACCGCACATCATCCCAGGATCAATAGAACGTGGCCAAAAGAGAGTGAGGATTGTTGTTGTCCCTCCCCCTCCCCTCGTCCCTTAGCATACTTTTTTTTAACAAGTTTTACTCAAATGTAGCCTATTTTTTCACACCTGAACTCCTTCCCTCCCCTACCCTCGTCCTTTTTTGTTTGTTCCTTTTTTTTCTGTTTACTATCGACATTAGAAAATGAGTTCCAGAACAATAGCAAATGTCGATGATGCGTTTTGGCTGGGTTTTTTTTTTTTTTTTTTTTTTTTTTTTTTTTTTTTTTTTTTTTGCGCATAAATATCCGGAGGATGTATCTGAGATAAGGTTTGGTCCATTCTTCACTGGCCTGATTTAACTTCCTTCTGCTACTATGAAACCGAACCTTGTCCGAATAAAATAAAAATAGAAAAAGACTTTATCTTAAAGTACATAGGTAATCACGCTGTTTCTTCTATGTCAAGAACCTATGTCCCACTCCTACTGCACTTGAACATTCGTGTCGTTTTCTTTTTTTTTTTTTTTTTTTTTTTGTGGAGAGCAGGAACATTGTGCTGAGCAGTTCGTTGGGAAAACCAAACCAAAATCAGGCATGAAATTACTACCGTCAACGTAAAGAAACGGGCTAGTGTCTGATAGAAAGACTTGGAAAATAGCCAAAAAGGCATGCTTTCCTATCTACTCTTGCGACACTACCCTAGATGGCCTGAGAAGGGGGCTGGAAAGTTAGGTCTTTCGAAAAATGCTTAGATTATTTGTTTTTACATACTTTACAATAAAAACGCTCCACCACGTAGTATGATAGCAAAGGCGAAAAGAAACTCAAGTTACGTGGTTGTGATGTTTTTGTAGCAATCGCCAAAGAAAAGAGAATGTTAAGTGGGTAAATGTGAGTTTCCATTATCATATTTTTAACATATCCTTCACTTGACTTTTTTTTTTCATGAGTTCTACCTTGGCCATTTTTTAACCCCACCTCCATTTAAAATATTTTTTTCCATGTCCTATTTTTTCAAAAAGTCCATTGTACAACACAATAGACGTAGAGTTGAGCACAATGGTTGGTAGTCGCCTCATATTCAATCCCTCCTTTCTTTGACACAAATATATCAGCTGTTTTTTTTTTTTTCCTGCACGCATATGCATTATACAGTGCGGGCATCATTCGACAAGACAAAATGCATGAGAGACAATGTAAGAGTAAAATACAAGGCATATTTTATTCCGATACAGATATAAACAATGACAACTCTACTAAACTAGCCTAATGATAGTACCATGACACCTGTCTAGATGTGAGACGATTAGGGGGCATGGGGATGAGTGTAGTGTGTGTGTGTGTGTGTGTGTGTGTGTGTGTGAATATCTTGTTGTAGAATACGGTAAGTAGTCCAACCATAGTGTGTAAGCCATTTTACGGGGAATGACAAACTATTCTACAATGAAAAGGGTTGGTGTAAAAACTATACTAGGCCGAATTGCTCCATGGCGAGTTCAAAGTCATCATTAGGAGAGAGCTTTCGTACTGTCGATGTTAAAAGGCAACGTTTAGTTCTATGAAGGGATTATCCCCATATTGATTATATTTTATGGTGTTGATTGTCGTAAAGAAAAATAGGAGGGGGTTCCCATTTTGGATCCACCAAAAATAATAATAGTAATAATATTCGCAAACCAATTCCAAAACGAAGATTTCAAATGCCGCCCACGTGAATGTTTTATTTACCCCCATTTTATCTTTTTTCGCTCTCTCTCTCTCTCTCTCTCTCTCTCTCTCTCCTATATATATTTTTTTTCTTTCTTTAATTCTTCACAATTGTGGCCAATATAGGGTAAATGACGGACTTGAATTAGTGTCAAGACTAGTTTAGAAGGGCTTTCAGCCCAGGGATTACAAAATGCATGGGGAAACCCTTTCATTTTGGATTCAGAATTTGGGACCACCATTTAGTTGGCGTTTTGAGCCTTCATTAGCTTTGCTTAGTTTTAGTTTGTCCATAGAATGTTTCTGCATCTAAATAAAAAAATTTCTCTTCAAATGCTTCAATGAAAAATGTCCCATTAGTCTTTCTCATGTCTTATGCAATAGATCCCTTTTTACCATCGCTTTCTGTTGAATGTTTTTGATTCGATAAAAGATATCAATTTATAGCCTTTCTCATGTCTTGTACTGTGCAGTATATTAGACTCCGTTTTTACAGTCGTACCTATATATTAATGTTGACCATCTTCAAATCTCATTTTAGTCTTCCTCATGTTTCCTCCATCAGATCCCGTCCCTAGTTACAATGAATCCCTCCCTTTTAGTTTTTGTACCTACCAATATACGTCAATAAAATATGCCCTTTTTAGTATCCACCCTCTGATCTATTATATAGTGCGCAATGTTCCCAAGTGTAGCTGTTGTGTGAGCATCCTACCAAGCACCTGTTCTCTCATTCCCCCCCCCCTCCAGCTATATATTCAACTCGTTATTTTTTTGGTTTTTCATATTTTGCGAGTGGTATGATAGAAATAAAAATAACCCCCCTCCCCAAACTGAACCCAGGTGCGTTCCAAGGGATCGCCCATGGCGTTGTAAAATCGCACAGGCTTTCTAATTTCATCAAAAATTCCACACTTCAACAACCGTCTCTCGCTGTAACTTCACCCCATATCCCCGGTGCTTCTATTCCCTTCACAAAGAGACACACAATATAAAAAGAAACTAAATGAGAAGACAAAAAGACATTGATGCTTGATATTTCATTTTTTTTTTATTTGATGATGGTCTAGTTGAAAAAAAACAAAGACAAATAAACTATTGATGATGAATCATGTAAAAAAAAAAATAATACGGAAGAGAATGATTTTGATAAAGTAAGAGGCACGGATACACTCTAAACTATCGACCAACAAAAACAGATCGCTTTTTTTATTTTAAACGGATTCCAAAACGGGGGGTTCGACAAAGTCCTTGTTGATCTTGGCACCGACTTCTTCACCAGCAGCGGCAGCACCACCATGGAGAGCCAACAAAGCAGAGACATCGAACTTGGGGGCCTTGAGGATCTTGACCTTGCGGATGTAGGTGTTTTGGAGGGGGTAGATGGATTGCGAGGCCTTTTCAATGCGGGTGGCAATGTGATCTTGGGCAGATTGGGAAGCAGAGGAGGTGACCTTGGTGACCAATTCCTTCAAGTCACAAGCGTTGGTTTCTTCAGCCATGATTTCGAACATCTTCTTGCGGATTTCACGGATTTGAGCCGATTGAGCATAGGTGGTCTTCTTGACTTGGTTGCGACGACGAGAAGTGAAGGCAATCACAAACAAACGAACCAAGTAGCCATCGGTGGTCTTGATATCAACGAAGGCTTCGATGGTGCTTTGCCATTTCTTGACCATGGATCGGAGCTTGTCAGAGGTCATGTCCATACCGTAAAAGTTGGTCAACAAGTTCTTGCCTTGGACTTCATCCACCTTCAATTGGATCTTGCGGAAAGCACGGGATTCATCCTTGGCCAATTCACCGAGAGACACTTCGACAACACGACCGTTCAAGGAGTCGTTGGCGTTACGGAGACCTTGAGTACGGTTCACCAAAGTCTTACCGACTTGACGAACATCGAACATGGAAGGAGCCTTGATGTCATACCAATCCTTACGGGTGAAGGGATCCACACTAAAAAAAAAACACATGCATAAAGAAATATGAGATGAGGATCCTGGAAAATTTTACAGGGGGGGATGGCAGTAAAAGCATGGGATGGATAAACGATGTTCGAGTAAATGGTATCGGTAAAGGTGAACGACGTCGACAAAACTCCACGAGAATGAATATATAAGAGTATAATGGAAGTAGGTGTCTTTCGTCGTTGAATTCGTTAATGTGATCAATTCCAAAAATGGATAATGTGTATATTCTCGCAATGGTGGTTGTTCATCCAGTTGGTCATCCCTTTTCTTCTTTCATCGAATTCCAGTTTATCCATCCCTTTGCTTATGTACTGTCAATGTATGGCTGGAAATGTCTTTTGATTTGACTTACACCTTCTTCTTCAAACCTTTCTTTCCCTTTGAGAGGCGCTTGTTTTTACCGACAGCTAATCAAGAAAAAAGAAGAAACAAAAAAAAAAAAAAGATGAGTGACAAAGAATCAATCAAATAAATAGATGGATGAACGGATGGATTCATCATGATGATTGTTCTTTTATCGCTTTACCCATAATGGATGAGATATATATAAAAAAAAGAGGAAGAGCCAAAAAAAAAATCCAGTGAGTCCGTTTTACTGTGAAAATTTGGCGGCTTGTAAATTTTTGGTGCGGTCTGGGTTTGGAGAACAGAAGGGCTTTTTTTTTTTTTTGGCACTAAAATCATGGACTACCAGGTTGAAGGGAGGCAAACGAAGAATTATCATGCAGATTAAGGTGTCGCTTCATTTTGCATCTACTGTTGTTGGTGATCCATGAATAAAGAAATAATGAAAAGGCACGGAAAAAAAAAAGAAGAAATCAATCACACCAAAAAAGGCATGTTCCTTTATTTTTGATATTCATAATAATAAATATAATATATATATATATATATAAACAAGGTACAAAAGTAAGAGGAAGAAGGGTTACTACTAAACTATGTGAAGATCAATAGATGAATTTAAGGACCAGCAGTAGGAGCAGGGTTCATCTTGCGCTTGCCACCAACTTGGTTGGTAACGTTGACGAAACGACGGCTACAATGGAGAGAAAAGAGGTTGAGTTTCACAAAAATATTTGATAGAAAAAGAGTCGTATCAAAACTTACTTGTAAACTTGTCTCATCTTGGCGCGACCGGTCAAGGCCTTCTTCTTTTCTTGTTTAGCGACCTAAGCAGTAAGAAGAGGAAACGTTAATAACAGAACAAGTCTCAAGCAAGTAACTAAATGGGCCTGGTGTTGGTTTCTTTGTTTTACCTTAGGACATTGAGACTTGACTTTACCAGCACGAGCCAAACTACCGTGGACTTTACCCTATAACAAAAGAAAAGAAAAACCGTTCAAAAGTTAGAAAAAAAAATCCTCAAACGTCGCGATGATCCCACAGTTCATTGCCTCTCGATTCCCGCCCGATTCATCCATTATTAAAAAATATCCCGGACCATCTATATGCATCCATCCATTTCAAATATCCATCCATCCATTTCAAACAGTCATTCACATCCTAATCGCTTCATCCATCCTCGTTTCAAACGTATCCATATTCATTTTGCCGTTGTTGTGTTGGGGGTTATACGTACCATGTTTTTAAATAGTGTATAAAAGAAAGAAAAACAATATCATGAAATTCATCCTCTAACGATATTTCTCCAAAAAAAAAAATATTTGAATTCCCGCCGGACAAGCTGTTCATGCAAACCAACAATAAAAAAAAAACACACCCACACACCTGTCGCATCGTCCAAGATCATATGTGCATCAAAACTAATCAGATTGCTTGCTTAAAATCCTCCGTGTGAGCTAATAGCAAAAAACGATAACCCAATAGGTCCAGTCGCGGGATAGGGAGAGGGCGAGGCTTTGTACTGTATTTTTTTATACTAGGAGGGCTATACGCGGCGCGGTTGACGGTTTATCCCCAGGTTGATTCATATGAAACAATACAGCATCCACTGTGTACAGTATCACAGTCGAGATGAGGGAAAAGAAAGCCACGTTTGATATCAAGAAGAGAAGACCTTGAACAAGACCACCAGTGGGGAACTTGAGAGAAAATTGTCATAGGGGGAGGGAAGTGAGCGAGAGCGTAGGTGCTGCACACAAAACAATGATCATACATTGCCAGCGTTGCTCACGCTACGATGGGTCAGAGGATGGTTTAATAAAAATAAAAATAAAAGTAAAAGGATACTTTATTGAAACATAGTGGGGATAAATATAAAACTAAAAAGTACATGGTTCATTCTAACAAGGTGCATCTACTGGAAGTGGTATGAAGGGGGGGGAGGAAGGTCTAAAGAAATTGTCAACGTTGCTCTAATGAGGCGATTAAAAATTGTGGGGATATACTATCTTGTTTGTATTGTGCAAGATATGAGGAACACTAACGGAGATATATTTTAGGAAAGCATAACATATAATTTTCAAAGAGGCGTGATGGTTAAACAGGGATCTCTTGTACAAAACACATGGAAGAGGCTAATGAAACATATTTTCAATACAGCATGTAAAAAAAAAAAAAACAGAAAAAAAAAAAGAACAAAAGATATGACATATTTTATTCAAATGTAAGTAGCAAACTATAGACAAGCTTAAACTAAAGTAGATTAATGAAGGAAGGCTCCAAAAAGCCAATTAATGGTGGTCCAAGATCTTGAATCCAAAATGAAAGGGTTTCCCCATGTACCTTGTCATCCCTGAGTTGAACCCCTCTTCTAAGCTAGTCCTGACACTATTCTAAGTTCAACATAACGCCAAAGAAGCTGAATGGTGAAGAATTAAAAAAAAAAAAAAAAAAAAAAAAGAGGGGAAGCGAAATAAAAACCACATATGCGGATTTTCAAAATAAAGATTTTATTGGATAATAATCAGCAAACACATAAAAAGGAGATTTTTTAAAAAAAAAAAAAAGTCAGGTGAAACTAAACTAAATGTATATATCAGGTATAAGAATAAAAAGAAAGAGAGAGAGAGAGAGAGGAGGAGGTCAGGATGTTGCTGTGAGGGTGGGATTGTCCATGTGCTGAGAGGTGGTGAGTGATTTCGATTTGGAAGGAAGGATGACGAGGTCTTCTTTGGACGGCGGGGGAGGATGTTCTGCCTGGATGGTTGTTTCCGAAGTGGTCATGATGTTGGCAGGATGGCCATCACCGGGTGGCAAAGCATGATAGAACGTGGCTGGTGGCGGTTGCTGAGGTTCGGTGGAGGCTCTACCATTGTTGTCCTTGGCATGCGAATGATCGATACAAATCGGCGTCCAACGATTGACCAAGGATCTGGACCCGGCTTGCGAATAACTATCGGTTGTTGTTGTGGACTGGATGTTGCTGTCACCAAAAGGAAGAGAATCATCATCATCATAGGATTGCTGTTGCGGATGACCACATCCAAATTCGCTACACTGCCCTTGTTGTTGCTGTTGCTGCTGTTGCTGATAATGATAATAATAATGATGTTGCTGATTATCCAATTCTTGTACAATCATCAATGCCCGATGCATTACCGCCCTTGAGCTTGCTAATTGAAGGTGGCGATATAATTCCAGCATTTGGCGTTCCAGCGCATCGAGCGTATCTTGTGCTTCTTGATATCGGATCCTTGTATGTGTCAATAAGTCTTGGTAAAATTGGCCAGCAATCTTGCCCAAATAGAAGGAGAGTTTATCCACAGATACACTAGTAAACGGTGCCACTGCCACTGCCATGCTGTTGCTGTTGCTGTTGCCGTTGCTGCTGCAGTTGCTGCTGCTGCTGATGCTGCTGTCGATGTTGCTACTTTCATCATCGTCGTTTTCATCTGCTGTCTTGAATTTGTCTTCCCTACTTTGCATTACCACGGGATCCAGGTACCTTTTTGCTCTTCCGGTGCTGCTGCAGATATAATTGTCATATCGTCGCTGATGATGTCGTAATAACGGAGATGATGGTGCAGTAATATCACACGTCCGAGAAGGCGTCGGTCGAATAGGAGGAGCATGGTAATTGTTGTTATTGTTGTCAGTGCCGTCATTAATTGTTGCAGATGACGATGCATGATAATGATGAGGTGCATGCTTATTTGGTGCATTTGTATTGACGATGTTTTTGGTGGTAGGTATCGTCGATGATTTTTTTTTTCCTTTGTGTGATGGTGGCGGAGATACCGTTCTGTTTTGGCTGGAATGGTGTGCATGTTTTACAAAGGTGGAGGTGGAGGGTGGCTGTTGTTGATTGTTGTTGATGATGATGCCCGTTTTTCGTCGAAGCAAACCAAATAATAAAGGATTGTAAGGATAGCGTGGCTTTAATAGATCAGGTAATTGCCAAGGTGCTGGTGCAAATGATGGGATTGGAATGGGGTGATCCCAGGGTTGGTTGGTGGGTGCGGGTGAGGATAGACGAAAAGGGGTAAGCACGGCGAGTGAAGAATGAGTCAAAGGTTGTGGTGAAGAAGTTTTTGAGATCCTATGGTGCGGTGTAATGGAAGACGAGGTGGTAGTGACTGGTGTTGGTTGGTGCTGTTGATGCTGACGATGATAATGAGAATTGCAACAAGCATTGTCTGTAGGTTCTGTGGTATTTTGTTGATATCCAAAATTTGATGTCAATGTTGTTGATTCTTCCATAATCTGCGTCAACAATTGTTTCATAGAATTCAAAGTGTAGAATGGCTGAGCTTTTTTGATTTGGGTATCAATTGCCGCCAGATGTGTCTGTGCTGTGGCGGTAAATAAGGAGGAAAAGGCATCACTTAGATGGTGCATCATCGAAATAATGTCATTGGTTGAGAGTTGGTGGCCGTCGAATATAATTTGTCGCGTGCCGATTTTGCTATGCTGAAGACCAAGTTGTTTGTAGTTGTGGTTGTCGATGGTCACCATATAGGCTCCAGGCGGGTAATCAAAGGTGGCGAGAATGGACGTCAGGATGTCTTCAGAAGTAGAAGATGACAATGATGAGAAGGATAAATGGGATGATGAAGATGAAGGCGGAGATGGTATCGGTACTGATTTGCGCTTACTGACCAACGAAGACCTTTTTGTTGCTGATGATAAACGCTGAGGTAAGGTGGATAAAGATGCCATCATTACAATGGGCTTGTTGATGCTTTTAGGATTGCCGTTGCTGCTGTTGCTGCTGTTGTTGTTGTTGTTGTTGGTGTGATGATGTTGCTGGTGCCATGATTGTGCCAAGAGAATAATATCTTCCAAGATCAAATGCAAATGCTGGTTTTCCTTTACCTTGGTGTCCCATTGCTGTTTTAGTCGATGCCAGTCCGTGATATATTGGTTTGTCAAGAATTCATCCAATAACCGCATATTCCGCTGCTGACACGCATGACCATAATGCTGAAGAATAGTCTGTATGATACGCGTTAGTGATAGCCAAAGTTGTTGATGTTGGTGTGGGTGATTGTTGGCTCTGAGTGAGTATTGAAGTTGTTGTACTGTTTGCTGCATTCCTTCTAAATCATCTTTTTGAATAATTCCTTGATCCATACAGAATTGGCGCTGAGCATCTGATCGGAAGGCTGTCAATAATTCATCCAATTCTTGATAGAGTTCTTCTTTGAGCATGAATGGCGTTGGCGGGCTTTTGTTGGAAGAGTCGTCGCTGAAAGATAACGCAGCATTATCATTGGTCATTACTTTTGGGTTGGATAGTAAAAATAAAGTAAAGTGTGGCAAGAAGGAAAAAAAGTGGAAAGAAAAGGAAAAAAAAAGAAAAAAACGTGGAGTCTTTTTTTTAAAGGAGAGAGAAAAAAAAATTGAGCCTTTCCAAATTGGGAACAAATCGAAATACTACATAAATTCATAGCGGATCAGCCCTCCTGTCACTTTTTTCAACTAGAATTATCAATATACAATACACACTATAGTAATAATAATTATAAGGGGCTCAGAGGAGAGAGGTCGGAGAATCGATCATTGTCATCTATCCTACCCGCCTTTTTTTTTTTTTACTTTAGTAAATTGTGTATATACATCTCATTGTTACATTATTCACGAAAAAAAATCCAAGTGAGTAGATAAAAATAGATTTCAATGACGCTGTATGTGCTGTACTTTGATTTATATAATGCAAGTACATAAAACAGTAAACACATTATCGTCCAGCAGCTTCAGTGATTGTATGAGCATGTACTTTTTTGGGAGTCCGCCTATGAAATACATTAGTTGAACTTTATACTGTCATTTGATAGGCACATCTTTAAGGCAAACCATAAATAATTATCATGGTACTTTTTTTTTTGGCAAAAGTGACTTGGTATTTATGAGTGATTATTATATTTTAGCAATGAAGGCTCCGCATTAAGATTATAAAAATGTCTAGTAAGCTTTGGTCCTTCCCACTCCCATTATTGAAACACCGCCCTTTCTTAGATCACGTCCTTTTTTTTTTTTTTCTCACTCTCTCTCTCTCGTTCTTGATCATCAAATGCATCTGCGTATTATACACTAGTATATATTTTACCACCTTTTATTTATCCATTCTACTACAAAATGAAATAAAAAAAAAAAGTTTTGGACTCTCATTCTCTCACTGTGACCCCTGCTTTGCCCCCTCCCCCTTTCTTCAGTTCTCCCCTCCCTTTCCTTCCCCCAGCCTCCTGACCCCTTTCGATTTTTTTATTCTCACAATAATTTATTGTTTCTGGTACTATTTTTTTTTCTGTTTATATATGCACTATAAACCGACCATATGATGGATTGTTCGAATGTCAAGATGGAATTCTGAACTCCAAGAACGGACGCCACTGATAGGTAAAGTTATTACTACTGTATGCATATGATAGTCGCCCAATCCTTATAGTCTTTAATATATTATTAGAAAAGGTGTTTACTGGTTTTTTATACGATATTGTTCTGTATTGTATAGTATATACTAGATTCACTGAGAAAGACTTGGTGTGAATTATCAAACCCAGCCCAGCCCTATTAACCCTAGTCTTCAAGTAAGTAATAAAAACACATTCCCTCGGCATGTACAAAGGAAAACTGTCAAATTACTGCTCATACTTACATATTATAGGCTATTTCACATAATTAAGGTGGATATTGAAATTGGATTTTCGATGGGTAAGTATATATATCACGGACACGCAATGTCATTTACCTACAGGATGCATGCTGACAAGTTTTTGATGGTTGGATATATTGTATGTGATTGATTTATTTATGCAGAACAACCTTCAAGAAAGCTATTAAAGTGTCGGGAACTCTATGGTAAGAAACGGAGGGGAAAAAAAAAAAGGTTCAGTAATGATGAGTATGCCAAGAGAAGAATAAATCTAGCCTTCACCTTTTTTTTTTTTTTTTTTTTTTTTTTTTTTGGATAGGAAACGAATGAACATATTGACTTTTCGGCGTTATCCAAGTGTCGAATCAACATGTACGCCACTTGCAGAAACATGGAATTATCTCCTCTACCAACCGCCTCAACACTAACATCATCATCAACAATAACCATCTGAATAAACGCACCACACACCATCATTTACCAATGAGATGACGGCGATACTGAATTATATGCTTCTTATATGGAAGGATTGGACCCCGTCTTCCTTCTATATGTATATTTGGAGTAACACCAATCAACTAGCTGCCCCGACAAACCTTAATCAACAGGAACGACTTCTTTTTTATCATCGACCATCGTCAACACACAAGCAAGTACCATGAAACGCTCTAAGTTGGTCAAAAAAGAAGAAACTGATCTACTAGTTGCTCTGTATCTTTTGGAAAACAATTGCAAGAAGGTAAGAATCAAAAATAAAAAATAAAATTAAGGAGAAAGGAAAAGAGGGAGAAAAGAGGGGAGTTATCAAAAAAGGAAAGAGGAGACAATAGGTACGGGTGACAAGTATGGATGTTGTTAAACTTTTCATATGTTGTTATTAGGTATATAGGTGCTGGGAGCGGGTGGGTGCACATTTATTATATTGAAAGCGATGATATCGATGGCACGGATAAGGGTTATCGTGATCTTCTTCTCTATATCTATGATTCTCCTGTTAAAACGGGAGTTCACATTCATTTTCTAAATATGACCTTCTTTTCTTCTATCCATCATATCTTGTAGATCCACTACTTGCTTGCTTACTTGTGTATGTATTACGGTATGTACGTATATATACACATGTATGTATGTATTTGGAAGAAAACACAAAAATGGGATGCGATGGCTACACAACAAATGGATATATTGGATGACTTTGCTAAAATACGATTCATTGCAGGTAATAAGAAAAAACAAAATATGATACATTATTGAACTAATAATTAAACATGGAACGAAATGACGACGATGGTATGTTGTTTTAGGAACTCTCCAAAGGTGTCAAAATCTGCAATCAAATATCATGCAATGGAAACCACTAGTGATCTGGTCTATATAGGAAATCAGGGTGCTCCACAGAACAAGAAAAAACAGAGATATCTAGTTATCATTCGACTTGCATGTTTTTTTTTTTATTTTATTAACCATTCTTCTCTTTTTAGATATAATGATCGACACAAAGTATCCTTTTATACAAAAATTCATGAAACTGCAAGAAGAAAAACAAGGTCCTAAATTGAAAGAAAAACATTTATATGTACAAGATACTGGACTTGGTTGTTTTTGTTTACTATTATGTTTGTTTGTTATAGGTAATCGACTCCTTAACTCTATTTGACAAGTTTTACCATATTGCTCTTGGGGGATCAACTTTAAAGTATTCATACATATACATATAAATATACACATATACTATTTATCTATAAAACTGATTTGTCTCCTTTTGGCTTAGGAACCACTGACCCGTTGGGTGAAACAAAAATGTGACCTGAAATCAAGATAGCTGGAAAGAAAAAAATAAAGGGTGCTACCATGGTAAGTTTGACGTGTGTACGTGTGGATGGATGAGGAAAATTAAGGGAAACAAAGAAAAAAAAAAAAAAAAAAAAGTCTAATTGATTATTTTATTATATTTTTAGGAAGAAAACTTATAGGACAAGATGGCGATCTACCAGTGTGATAGGAATTAGTTTATTATTATTATTAGTAGTATTATTATTAGACTATTAGACTTTCTCGGCCCTTCACTTTGTATAGATTACCTCTCCTTCTTCTTTAACTCCTTACACGTTATGACAATTAATAAAACCATGGATCATCTTTATAAAAATCATTGACTTTTGAATTGTTTTTTATCTTTTTCATTCTTTTGATTCTCTTTTTCCTTCGTCTCCCCTTTTATCACTCTCTCTCCATTTCTTTCTCCCTCCCAACCACCCCTTCCCATTCCTTTCCTTCAAAGCACATTCTTTTTTAAAATACACATTTTACATTGCGCCGTCTTTCTTTCCTTCTTTTACCTTTTTATTATTATTATTATTCCTAATACACTGTAAATCGCCATACACAAACACAAAATTATCAAAAAGTAGTATTCACTCACTTCGATTCCTTGTCCCTCTCTCGCTTCTCCTTAAAAAAACGTTTACATCGCTCACTATCAAACTATCACCACCCCTTCTAACTATCGTACTCCTCATCGTTCAAACTCTTTTTTTATACATACATATATGACAATGACGACCCAAACTTCTTTTAATTCTACGCCTATATTACTTCAACCACCCAACATCACTTCATCATCGTTGACGATGATGGATGACCATACCAACCAACACACTACAACAGAACAAGATATCTTGGCCAATATGTACTATGTAAGTGGTCGATATATATATTAGAAACTGCGTGATGACGGTAAAATGTTTGAATGCTCATCGTTTTTTTTATTTTATTTTTTTCTTATGCAATCCTGCATTGCTGTTTCTATTTTGACTCCGCCTACATAAATTATATATGACTTTTTTATAATTTTCCCTCTCTTTCTTCTTTTCTTTTTTTTTTTTCTAAAAAAAATATAATTACAAATCGAAACACCGCCTCCGCTGTCTTTCATTATCCCCTCTCACATTTCACACTCATACACACTATTCACCATTCATTTCAATTCGCAATCACGGTTTTATCACCCACAGGTATCATCATCGACCTATGGTTCTCAGTATTCGTTACAACAAAACGACGGTGATGACGATGATGATGAAGATATGATCATGCCGGTGCCTCAACATCTCGATTCCGAACAAATCAATTATGAATTTCCGCTTCGATCACATTTGAAAGCATTGGCCTACCTCGATCAACTTCAAGAAGAGTACTCTTTTTTCGACGAAACATCCTTCACCTCTCTTACTAATGATTCCTCTTCCTCTTCGTCTTCTACTTCCTTTTTGTCGGGATACTTTGATCATCATCAACAAGAAAACACCTCCATTACCACCCCATTAGACAATATCAACTACTCGACCTTCTTTTCAACGTTGACCGATGAAAAAGAAGATGACCTCGACCTTACCCGCATCCACCATCATCACATGCTCACTCAACATCACCACCAACAACAAACATTTCATCAAACTTCCTCTTCTTCCTACAACAATCAATCTCATCATGGGATTCAGGAGGGGGAACGATCGGCCTCTTCACTTGATACGACATCAGCATCGGTTGTGGTGGATGATAATCGACTTTCTCCTCTTCAATTACCCGCTCAAGCTGCTCATCTTCTTCAAAGGGAACAATCTTATGAATCTACTTCTACGATTACCAAGAATGCAATGGTCGCACCACAATCGTTTTTAGCCACGCCTGCGTACAAGACTAACAACGTTGATCCTTCTGCTTTTGTCCAACCCTCTTCCATTCGTAAGTTGACTTTTTTAGAATAGAATTTGGGGGCGGAGCGTCATTATGGAATGGGGCAACTTTTTTCGATCAGCCTTTCTCCCGCTCATCCCCCCCCCTTCTTTTCTTTTTTGGTTCCTTTCTCACTCAAAACTTTTTTTTAGACGCTCATTCAAGGTTGAATTCTTTGGAAAGTGTGGACCTGCCTATTATTATTAGTGAAACAGAACCTATTCAAGAGCAAGACAACGATGATGGTAGTAGCTTGACTAGCGATGACTTGTATCCACCACAACGGGTTGTTATTATCAGACTCAACAAACGCAACAAGCAATTTGATAGACGCTGCCCAACTTCCTTAACTCATCTCGCTAGTGATGAAGGTTATGATGATGAAGATCAAGATGGCGGTAAACTCGGAGGTCATGGGTGTGAAATAGAATCAGCCTCAGTGTTCCTGCCATTGGATGAATTGGACGATGATGAAGAAGACTATGATAACCTCGTGGCTCCTCCTCCTGCTCCAAGGTCGGTCACTGGTGGTGGATTATGGACCAACATCCAGCAACAACAACAATGGACACAGCGAATTGAACAGTTGGAGCGACAAGTGGATGAAGAACGGGCAATGCGACAGGCGTTTGAAAAGGCGATGGAGGATATGACGGTATTAATGGATCAGCAACAAAAAGTACTGTATGACCGCTTGGAGCAAGAAATTAACATGCGTCAGGCGTATGAACACAAAATGCAACAAACCCTGGCTCACGTTGAACCCCTAGAATGTCGACTGGAAAAGGAAACTGCCTCCCGCATACAATTGGAGGAAACCATGGTGCATGTTTTGGATCAACTAGAACTACTGCATTCTCAACACCATCAACACGTCAATGACGATACAATTCTACACAACCGTATGCAAAAGAAATTGGATAAAGCACTCGATGGTATTAGTGAATTATCAACAGCAACAACTCCAGCACCGCCAACATCAGCGACCCCATCTCATCAAAAGAACGCCATCTCCACCAATCCCTCCAAACATCATGCTTCCGCATCATCAGTATCATCAGTCACCAATACAACAATGTCATCTAGAACCACCACTGATAGGATGAAACCAGCTGCAAGATCCAATGCGACGTCGTTCAATCATGCCGCCGGCGCCGCCGCTGCTTCCGGAACTACCGCCAACACTAATCCGCCACGTAGTAGGACAACTGTAACAGCATCATCAGCAGCATCAACAACAACAAACAAACCAAAAAATTCAATTATGCCAGCATCTGCATCAGTGTCAAGACGAAGCAAATTCCCCAACAACAAAAATAACAACAAAAGTATCAGTCGATCAACAAAAACGCCTACAGTCAAAAATGGCGGTGGTGGTAACGGTAGTGGTCCGGACTCTCATTCTTCTTCTCGGCGTTTGGTATTCCATCGATAGACATACTCCCACACTACCTCCCCTTTTTTTATTATTAGTACTTTATTCATATTTGCATCTATATACCTTTTTCTTTTTTTTTCATTTGCCCCTTCCTATCAATCGTTCTCCTATTACGCTCCCTCCCTCTTCCCTTTTTTGTATGTTGTTTTTTTTTCTTTTTTTTTTTTTTTTTTTTTTTTTTTACTTTGGCATTCCCTCTCTATACCTCTTTTTTTTTTTTTTTCTGCATTGATCATTTCTCTCATTCGTCATTTAGTCTTATTATTATTATCATTATTATTATTATTATTATTATTATCACCATTATTATTATTATTATTTTTATTATTATTATTATTCTCTTACACATTACAAAATTTTAATACTACCAAATAAAAGACCAATAAAAAAAATCATTGTCTTCATTTTTGTTATTGCTATGTATGCTATTCGTCTGGGTCTTTTTATTTTATGCTATAATAGGATAAGGGTTACATTTGACATGTAATAAAACACTTCCACATACATCGTCTAAACAAACATGCATTACCTTGCTCGTCATTGGTGGATGAGATATCAACTTACAATGCTGATTTTAATACTTGAAAGGTCATCTTTGGGCCCAATCACACTTTGTCTGTCATCAACTGACATTAGTGCCAAAAAAAAAAAAAAAAGAAAAACCTTCCCAAAAAAAAGAGGGGGAGGGTGTTTTCTCCGATCATATATCGGTTTCGATCACCGCGACATTTCCTCACCCCTCCCCCTAAAAAAAAAGTGTGGTCAATGTATGCTTACCGTATGGGTTACCCATTTTTTATGGTTAATTGTCATCACCCTCTTCCCTCTCATTCACTCGCTCGCTTTGTTTCTTTTTCCCCTTTTTTTGACCCTTTCCCCTTTCTCATGACCTTTTTCTCTTTTATGTGTGATTGCGTGTGTGTGTGTGTGTGTGGGTGGGTGGGTGGGTGTCTATATATTTTTATCATCTTGTGATTATCGAGATAATGCTAGGTTGTAGCCATTAACCTACCTTCCCTCCGTTTTTTCTTGACAGGTTTTCATGCAAAAAGAGAAATACACTACTCTTTTAAGCTAGTCGTTTATTCAAAAGGTAACTCCATCATGCTTTTATTTTTTTTCGGGAGAGATGGATAATAGCGCTACAAGTCGTCGTACAAATTAAATAGGACAAAAGCTTTTTTTCTTTACCCCACAAAATTGATCTTCACCACCCCTTTTTTCTGGTGATATGATACCACTCTGGAAATAGCGGGCGTGCAAGGGCGGGAATGATAAACCGGTGTGGACTTGTTTATTTTCACCTTGCTTCCCCTACAAGTACAAATTAAAAAAAAAAAAGGATAGTCTAAATCGATCAGCAACATCATCATCATATACACACATTTGAACAAAATAAAAAGTCCGGATTGCAATTATATTTTATTGTTGAAAAAAAAAAGGGGGGGAAGGGGAGACCAGTATACTTGATTGAAAGGGTAGGTATATTCATTTTCTAAATATGAGGGGCGATAAATATATACAAATATTATCAACATTGTAGCTAAATATACTAGTTCTAAAAATTCAAATATACTACTAAAAAGGAGAGGGGATGTCAAAGGTGTTTCAAGACAGACCGCCAAAGTCCTAGGAGTAATAAGCCAATCACGCATACAGCCAAACAAGGTAGTCTCCAGAATTTCAACCCGTCCAAAAATGGTCGCCACTGTGATAGGCTGTAGCACTAGAAGTCAGGGTATTCTACCAAAATTAAATGAGATGCACACACAGATACGCTATCAGACACAACCGTAGACGATCCATCCACGTATACAATTCCATCAAAAGAGCACACACACATATATATATATATATACAACATACACAACGAATCATATACAAGCAAAATCGCTAATTCGCAAGTTTATTTCTATTAAAACTTTTCCAAGTGTAAAACAATGTCTGATATAGCCGATATCTGTCCAAAATGCGAAGGTTCCCGTTGAGTTGGTTCTATAAAATCAAAACGGAGTATGAGAAAGTATTAACCCCCCCCCAATCCCAGCGGACCCCAGTGGTTCGTTCCCCTCCCATCGCCGGTCCCCCCCCCCTCGCCTGCACGCCTTTACCTCGTTTCCAGGTAGTGAATATTTGAGTTGTTGAATCATAGGACCATCCTTTTGTAGACAGCGCTGAAAGAGTGGACAAATCAAAGTGAAAAAAAAAGAAAGAAAGGTTTAGTTTTCAAAGCAACACTGGTCACAACAGATGCTCTTACACTGTACTTTTATTACCTTGAATAATATCATTTTCTTGCATTCCAAAGTAGTTGATCACATCATTCATGGTGATCGTGGTATAAGCTTTGGCGAGAAGGGCGGCGACACGTTCTCTGATTGATTCTGTTCAAACGTACATACATACATACATGCACAAAAGTAAACGCATCAGTTTTACTGTACAGACACACACACACACACACACACTGACTGACTGACTGACTCTTTATTTTACCTAATATATCAGGGATCATGGGTTGTAACCGTGTTGACCATCGTGCATTTTCGTTCAGTATCTTGTACGCCTCCCCGTAGTCTGTTTTCCACAACGCAGCACACACTTGCCACATATTTTCTGTTTCAGTGCTGATCGTCCAGTCGTGTGTCTTGGCAGCTTTTAGTAGTCGTTTCCGGAGGAACCGCGCAGAATGCCTATCAAAGAAAAAGTTGAATGGTTAAGAAAAAAAAATCTCTCACATAGGTCCATCCCCTCCCCTCGCTCCCAGATTGTCCTTTTCATCCTCTGTTGTTGTTTGAAGAAATACATACAGATCATCAGCAATAATGTAGCAACCCAAATAGGCAGAGTACACGTCAACCAGAGGAGTAGAAGGGGAAGCTAAAGTATCGTACTAGAAAGAATAATAAAAAACAGATGATGGATTTAGTATTCAAGACAAAACAATAGGGGGGAGAGGAGAAGGCAGGGGTTGTTCTTTCTTGTTACCGTTAATTCGTACTGTTCACATGACTTTAATAGACCAGAGTAATCTTTATTTGCAATGCATTCGTCTATCATGCTGCTTGTTGGTATGTTGCTTGACTGAAAAAAAAAAGAGGAATAAAAAAAATTGCGCATGCTGCGTGGATAAAGTCGGCGTTTGAACGTCGATATTTTCTGGGGACCATCAATCACGCATATGGCCCATCCTATTGCTTATTATTTAGTTATGGATCAAGTAATAGTCACCTTGTTTCATACTCTTCACATTGTTAGAGTTAGACTTTAACATTTATTCCTATGGGTCTTGGACTGTTTAGCTATTCTATACAATACATTGCGTTAGTTGAGAGTTCTTTCCAGCATATTGTTCCAACGCTTCTTCTCCTACCTTTTGTTTTGGTGGGAGGAGGGGAGGGGATTTTTTAGCCAGAATTTGGTTGAAAATTTGGCAGACCTACGGGGGGCGGGTTACACTCTTTGGTTTTTATCAATTTTTGCCAATATACATATATATATATACGCATGTCTATTAAATTGCCTTTTTTAGTCATCACCATCTTGCTATTGGGGCATGTACACTTTCCATTTCTTATCTACACAGTTAAAATAAATAATAATAATAATAACCCATTTCAATTACTTTTCTTCATGCATCCACCATGGTTTTTATTTTTATTCAAGGAGTTTCTCCTACAATTTCTTATATTTTTGTCTGCATACATAAGCTTTTTTTCTTTTACATACACATGCGCTGTGCAGCACTGTACACTGTACAATCTCGGTATACTCATCGATAAAATAAAGTAAACGTACGAGGAACTAATGGTAAAGATGCGAGACAAACTATTTTACAGTGAAGGGGAAAACTGAACCAGGCCGAGTTGTCCAACCTGACTGAAAAAAGCATCAAGAGACGAACAACCATGCAACCGATGTTGAAATGGTGGTGGCTACTCTAATAATAAGAGAACCACCATGTTGCACGGCGTTGTTTGTTGTAAAATAGAAGAGATTCAAAAAACCGAGTTTGCGTTTTTTGTAATGGACAAAAAAAATATCACACCACAGAGAATGTTTCAAATCCCGCCCACGTGAAGTATTTATTTTTTTCTCTCTCCCGCCTTTTTTTTTTTTTTTTTTTTCGCTCCCTTTCTTTTTTTTTTTCTTTATTTTTTCTTCATCATTCAACTTATATAAGATTATATTGGACGTAGATTAATGTCAGGACTAGGTTAGAAGAGTTTTCAGCTCAGGGATTACAAGATGCATGGGGAAACCCTTTCATTTTGGATTCCGGATTTGGGAGCACCATTAGTTGGCCTTTTGGTGTCTTCATTAGCTTAATTTAGTATTAGTTTGTCCATAGTTTGTATCTACATCTGAATAAAACATGTTTATTTTACATTCTCTAATGAAATATGTCCCAATTGTCTCTCTCATGTCGTTTGCTGTAGATCTTATTTTTGACTACCATCATCCTTTTGATTAGTGCTAACCGTCGTTGTGCCTCAGCAACAGACGCTCCTACAATCTTTCTCATGTCTTGTGCATTTATATTAGCTCCCATTTTACAACTGTTTCTTTATATTAGGATTGGCCTTTCTCTTAAATGTCACTTTGGTCTCCCTCATACTTACACTAATAGATCCCTCGTTGGGATGAACCCCCTCTCCTTTAGTTCTAGTATCTACCAAAATGCTTCAATAAAATAAGCCTTTTCAATAACATTCTCAGAATACACTGAATAATGAACAATGTCGCTATTGTAGCTGTTTGTGAGAGTCCCACTAAATATTTGCTTTCTAGTCCATATACTTTGACTTTTTTTTTTTCTTATTTTTATTTAATATATATAGCCAACTTTTTTATATTCTATTTTTTTTTTTTTATCTTTAGACTTTTTTATTTTACTCAATTACCAATAAACTCAGTACAAAAGTTACTTAACCACCAAATTCTTTATTATTTCTATTAAATCATAGAAACCCCCCATATTCTTTTTTGACTTCAAAGTTCGCTTTTATTTTTGTGTGTTATGCACTTCCTTTTATTTTATTGCATTAACATAGGTCCACACTATTATTTTTTAAACTTCTTTTATTTCAAGTTGGACTTTATCTACAAAAGTTCTGGCACTCACTGCTTATAATCAAATATAAATTTGGTGCTCTCTATCTATTTTCAAGACTACAGTCAAATAAACAAAAAAGGACAATTTCAAATGCCGATTCAGGGGAAAAATATCTTTTTGATCTTCGCTACAAATCCGTTCAAATAAGAACAAGAATACTCTTATACACCCTCATACATTATACATCTGGTGTAAAACATAGCCATAACTGAAGCTTTAACAAAAAGGTTGAATCAGCACCGTTGCTGCCTATATCAAACTCAAAAGTAGCCGTAACACCAAGGATAATCAAAGCAACTTAATCAACCCATAAAAATATAAAAACCACAAAAACACTACTGTCGAGGATCGGCCTCTGACCATCCCCTGACCTCTGGCTATGCCGTGACTGGTTTTCATGCTGACCGATGTTGACAAGTGTCGACAAGTGTCGACAAGTGTCGTCCTGCACCACCCCCTCATATATAGTTAGCCTCTTTTTTTGATTAGTATAAATACCTCCACTTCCCCCGCAACAATTTTATTTTTTTCTTTAGTTATTTATTTTTATATATTTATCTCAACCTCTTTTTTTATAAAATTCAGTACAAAGGTTTTTAACCACCAAATCACTGTCTTATTTTTATTTTGTTTCTATCGTCTATATAGAAACTTTCTCTTATTTTTTTGTGACTACAAGTCCTCTTTTTATTTTATTTTTACTGTGTGTTATACACTTATTTTTATTGAACCAACAAAGGTCAATACTTTTCTTTTTTATTTTATTTTACTCTTTCAAGTTTATTTTTTTTAAACTTTCTCTACAATTGGACTTTATCTACAAAAGTTCTGGTGCTCACTACTATCAAATCTATTTTTGTCCGATTCAGGAACAAAATATTTCAAATTCCGCCGAAGGAACAAATTTATTTTTCAAAGCTCTAAACGATCAAAGCTATACTAAAGGATAACTCAAGACATCCTATTCAACCCAGAAAAACATAAAAAACCTACAAAAACACAATCCAGTTGGACTAAAATCACAAATTTAGCCGCAACACTACTTTGTTACAAGCTTCACACCATGCAAAGACCGTCAATCCCAACTCAGCTTCGCCATATATGCAAAAATGCAAAAAATGTGTCTTCCCACACGGGGAATCGAACCCCGGCCACGGCGGTGAAAGCGCCGGATCCTAGCCACTAGACCATATGGGACACCTGAAAAATAAATTTGACCGGTATTATATATGGATAAAAGCAACTC
Source organism: Absidia repens (assembly GCA_002105175.1). Lineage (NCBI taxonomy): Eukaryota > Fungi > Mucoromycota > Mucoromycetes > Mucorales > Cunninghamellaceae > Absidia > Absidia repens. The sequence continues at coordinate 1,350,485 of MCGE01000007.1, forward strand.
AAAATCATATGATTACGCTCGTTGAAGGCCACCTCTTGGTTTTGCTGCGTTAAATATGTCATTTTCTTCTTTCTTATAGTGAAGGCTCTTTGTGAATCTAATCAATTCTTTGTAATTTCAGTCCCGTTGCTTGCTATGTAAGATTCCTTTATATTAGGCCTACCCAAAAAAAGAGCGGGGTTTGAATGTCAAAATGTATAAACCGCACCCACTTTTTTTATTTTTCTCTTTCTTTTGTTTCTCACTTTTTTTTTTTTAATTTTCATTCTTCCTCTAAAGTTTTTCTGTTGATGCTGCAACGATCATTCCTATCAGCGTCGAGCTTGAAAACCGATCAAAAAGAAGTGTCCAAAGGTAACAAACAGGAAAACACACGAATACATTGTTGTTGTTTCTTGACTGTAATCTCACTTTTCGTTTGTATTTCTTTTTTGTATTCTTCAAACTGCTAGCTTCAACACCAAATCGTGCCCCAACAAAACGGCGTCGACCGAGCGATGTCGAAGCGGTAATCGAGGAGGACTCGGCATCTGATTCAAGTAGTGAAAGTGACAGCGATATCTCGGACATGTATGGAAACTACTCATTACCATATCTTCAGAACGATATTGGCACTCTTCAAAATCAAGTAACAGCAAAGAAAGATAGAGCATCAGCAGTGTAATTTGGGAATGTGAAAGACATGATACTCATCTGTTATTATATGTTTATCTATTCTTTTCAGATACAATACCAACAGTCGAAGCAAAAGAAACATATGCGAAAGGTGCAGTTGTTAGACAAGAACATACGAAGAAACACCAAGAAACTAGGACGATTGACGCGACTTTTTATCAGCCAACAACAGCAACCATCACAAACCTCACGACTGGGATCCTCATCAACGAACATGCAGTTTCTTCCAACAACAACAACAACAACAAAAAAAGGCATCAAAGCCAAGGATAGACTTGCTGCGGATGAACGGGATGCGCCTTTGTTTCAACTATCACCATCGTCAAGTACACTTCATCATCCAAAAACGAAAACAACAATAACAACACCACCATCAGAAGCGAAACCATTACTGTCCATTGATCGACCGAGGTCTACCAAAAGTCATGCACCTCCATCGCCACCACCACCTTCAGGGTTATTGGTAAGCAAAGAGAGCATATAGAAATGTGCGGTCAAAGATTCTAATTTAATACTCCTCTCTCTCTTTTTTTTTTTTTTTTTTTTTTTTTTTTTTTTTTGGGTATTGTTGTTGTTGTAGGGGGACAAGAATCTAGCCTACCAGGATACTTTAGATGTACTGATGCGCAAAAAAGTGACGACGATGAAGGATGGATTTGATCGGAAAGCGAGAACGTTATTATGCAACAACAACGAAAATGTCACCGACGAGCACATGAAGGATTTGATGGTATCCTCATCATTAGATGGCGAATTACAGTTTTGGTAAATGAAATAAGAGAGAGTCGAATATAGGAATTGAGCTTTATACATAAATATCATGCTTACCTCTTGGTTTTTTTTTTTTTTTGGTTTTTTTTTTTTTTTTTTTTTGGTATAGGAATGCATGCGACAAGAAACGAATCGATAAACTTGGTGGCGGTGCGATATTCAAGGATACCTGGATTGAAGACCTTTGCTGGGCATCACCTACAGTCCTCACTTTGGCTCCTGCTTCCCGAGAAGGGGTGGTGAATACACAATCTGTGGTTGTACTTGATTTGAAGTCAGTGGATCGGGTAAGAAATTGATACATCTTAGAATGATACATGGGTTTTAGTACTCGCATTGACTTTAGATTATATCAACAACTAGAACTCTGTCAGAGGAGATATCCAAACAATGACAAAAATACCGCATGAAAAAGGATTTGATGTCATTACTGCTGCTGACTTCGGCAATCGTGGAAGCGCATTAAAAGAAAAGATATCATTTGTGACAGCCGGCGGAGATAAATCGGTCGTAAGTATGAATGAATGACTTGGCGGTATCATGTTATTTCGCGTGCTGACTTTTTTTTTTTTTTTTTCTTTCTCTGTTTGAATAGTATCTTTGGAACCTTTCCCGTGATGATCGTAACGATTCCTTTGACGAAGAACTACATCGCTTGGATATTCGACATACCAACAGAGTTCAAGCACTTTGCATCGATAAACACAGCAATACTTTGTACTCAGGAGGTGCGGACAACAAGTTGGATGCATTCGATATGGAAAGGGGAACCTCAATATATGAATTCCACATTGGCAACCGGGTAATTCTTGAATAAAAAGAAATTGTATATGGGGTGATAGATAGGTGACTTATCTTTTTATTTTATGCATATATTTTTTATAGATCAACTCTATTAATCTAAGCAATGCAAATCCAAATTATGCACTCATTGGGTAGGACAAAAAATGAATTATATAAGTGTATAAATCAAAATGTACTCAATACCTCCCCCTTTTTTTAGGCTATCGAAGAATGATCATCAATTCTGTCTATACGATAAAAGGTGCTATGGTGTGAAAGGCGTTAGGCTACGATTTGGTGCTACGGAAAGTGAAAACATGTCAAAATATGCGCAACCAGACTGGCATAGCAATGGTCATACTGTGGTTTATGGCAGCCAAGGCGGACCACGACTCAACTTTTGGTAAATGCATGCCAACTACAAAATGCCAAAAAAAATAAATAAATTATTCACACCTCTACTCTTTTGTTTTCGTTCTATTAGGGATATTCGATATACTGACGTAGGAAAGGGCCCATCATTTACCATAGCTCTAGATTGTAAGTATAGATATCGTCTTTTGCATCCATTCGTATTACATACAGCCGTGTACTAATGATTGCCCTCCTTCCCTTTTCATTTTAATAGCTGGTATCGCCGGTAACAAGTCAAATAAGGTGGTGCAATCAGTGTTTTTACCCAACCGCAATACAATGGCAACAGTGACCGCAAGCCGTACTCTTATCTGGATGGATTATAGTCTTAGTGAAAACTGCAAACCTTCCCCAATAAACAACATATAGATATATTTCATCTTCCCCCCCCCATGTCCGCATATCTTAGTATAGCCCATATAGGACCCTATCATCCATTTTACGATATTACGTTGTAGCATTTCATTAGAATGTATTCTATAAAAAAATCATGTGAAGAACTCTCTTCACTTTATAGATATTATATATGTATATATTGTCAGACTTTTTTTTTATCAAGTGAAGATATGGAATATTTGGGATATATGTTTATTCGTGTATGTGTTTGTGTATTCAACTGGCGAGATATAATAATAAACTAGTAAAGGCAAAAGCAAACAAATAATACGTGAAGACAAGGAAGGTATATATATATATATATATATATATGTGTGTGTGTGTGTACTGTGTGTTTATTTGTAAAGTTGTGTTAATGTCTAAAGTAGTTGTATGTAGTGTACATTTTGAATACATTTCCTAAATCAAACATGAATAAAAAATGGACTTTCTTTTGATCATCATGATGTCTTATCGCATAACATATTTGTACACAATCATTTTTATTGAAAACAAGGAAAAAAAAGTATGTATAAAAGTATAAATATATATAGTATGTGTGAGAGAGAAATAGAGAGAGAGTCAAAGACATGATAATAAACTAATAAAGATGGAAATTGACAAATAAAAAAAATAATCACAGTAAACTAAGGGGAGACAGGGACAGATAAATCACAAAATCAATCCATCACCAACAAATCAGCTATAAACCTATTGTTCTTGCTTGGGTTCATCGGCTTCCAAGGCTTCTTCTTGGACCACGCCTTCCAAACGGCGCTCCTTTTCAGATTCGAGTTGACCATAGAGGAGATAAAGGGCACGTTCATTTGCTTCACTTGTTCCTTGAATAGTAAACATACGTTCACCAGTTTCGTCATGAGGGATCTTGGCAATCGAGATACGAGAGCCGGACAATTCGCGGATTTCAGAGATCTTGCTTCCACCTTTACCGATGATACAGCCGACCATATCGCTAGGAATAGAGATGTGTTGAGTGCATACATTAGGGTCATCCAAAAAGGCAGCATGAGAGGAGCGACGACGAGCAGCATCCTGGTAATCACCGCCAGCCAAATCAGTTGCAGCGGCAGATGAACGACGATGATGATGATCGCCATTGGTGGATGAGGCAGGTGGGGCTACACCAGCCTTGGTGGGGTTGTAGAGAATTGTACCATAAGCGCGTTCGCGATCTTCCATCAAACAGCGTCCAATTTCCAGCATGGCCGCATGAATGCCTTCAACAGTACCACGGACATCCACCACGCGTTCAGTCGATTGAGGCAACAACGACTTGGAGGCTACCATACGTACACCAGTCGTATCTTGAATATGCTTGATTTTGGCACCTTGACGTCCAATGACAGTACCCATCAAGTTGTGAGAAATCAAAATTCGAAGCGTCACCAGACCGTCGGCACTAGCACGAGGAGCCATGAGGGGATTTGCCGTTGAGATGGGGTTTTCTAGTAAGGTTTGAGCCATAGAAGAATACGCCTACGGAGATAAAAAAAGAGAAGAATGGATTAGCAAATAATAGGATCGCATAGTAGGATTCTTTCTTCATTTTATTTTTACCTTGGCAACGCCTTCCAAAGTACCATTGATTGTCAAAACACGATCATGGACACCAGCAACAACTTTAGAAACACCAGCTTTCACACCAGTGGCTTCACGAAGTTCGGCAACGTTCTTTCCAGCTAATGAGGAAATATAGAAAAAAAGAAACATGGTTAAGTTCATTTCATATATTTTCATGTAATATATGTTGCTAATATACAATACCTTTGCCAATGATAACACCTGCTTCCTTTGTAGATACCAAAGAACGTAAAGTCAAAAGGCCATCGTCTTCTTCAGAAGGAGTGGTGCCATCTTGATGAGAGGGAAAAGATTGTGCGGGGTAGCGATCGTCAAGGTGGTCAGTGTTGTTTGTAGGTTGAGACATGTTGTTTTATATCTACAAGAAAATAAAATAGTTAGATTAGGTCAAAGGGTGTTTATATGATCTATTGGGAGACTTACGTTGGTTGAAAAAAAAAGAAGAATTCGAAAAAAAGGCTGAGCAGTGCTAAAAGTAAATGACTGTTCGAAGAAGAATGATAAAATAAATAATTAATAAACGACAGTCGAGGTCAAAATGTGAAGATGACAGGGAAAAAGGTTGACGTTTATCAAGTGAGAGGAAAAAAAAAGAGAAGAGTGTTCTGTGTGTGGGTGAAACAGAAAAAAAAAAAGAAAGAAAAAAAAAATAATAATTCTCAATTTTAGGGTGTTGCGCGCGCCTAAAAAATTTTCAGAGGGGGACACTACCATTGGCAAAATCCCACCAATGACAACCCGAGAAATCAACAAGCATTAGATGAATAAAGTAATCTACAATATATTTTTATTGATAATAACAAAGATGAAAGAGTAAACGTGCGTAAAACTAATAACTAAACTAAAAATAAAGGGTGGTGATGGTGATGGTGATGGTAATAATGCAAAAGAGTAAATATATATATAAACGAAGGGTCTATCTGCTAGCAAGTAGAGGGGTCAGGAAGGGGTTTTGATGTCTATTCTAAACTGAACCTATTCCTTCATGGCGTCATCAGTCTTAGGTACGCCAGTTTCCACATATTGTTCGTCTTCATCCATTTCATCATCGCTTTCTTCCTTGGCTTCTTCGATCATGGTATCTAAAAAGAACTCGGCTATCTTTTCGTGGGATCGTTGTTGGGCTTCGTAAATAGGTGTTTTTTCTACAACGTTCTTGATCTACAACCAAACGAAAACAATATGAGCCGACGTGTTACTTACTATTGTATGGATATCTTAACTCACCTTGCAATCGCCACCATTGGATACCAATGCTTTGACAACTTCCAAATGACCATTGAGCGCAGCCCAGTGAAGAGGGGTGTTTCCTTGTCCATTTTGCACGTTAACAAGGCCACGTAGCTGTTCGTCTCCAAGTTTTTCAATTGTTCCAAGATAAAAGAACGATTTCTATAAGAAAGAGCATAGAAACTGTCAACTAAAATAAAATTATTTACACGTATTCTATTCTTTTTGTTCTTACCGATATGGTTGTTGGCGGAGGCCATGTGCAAAGCAGTATTGCCATCATCATCTTTAGTGACATAAAGTTCAGGTGCGGCATTGGATTGCTTCAAGTCTTCCAACTCACCGTAGCGAGCACAGTAAATCAGATCTTCAATCAGTTCTTGGTTGGCAGCCATATTAATCAATTGTAAGAAAAAAAAAAAAAAAAAAAAAAGAGAGATCGGCCGAGAAAATGGAGGCTTGGAGATTTCCAGCTTGGATCAAAAAGCGGGATCCGAATTTCGACACACTGGCAAATTTTCATCTTTGAGCCATGGTGCACTGTATAGTATTATGTAACACTTCAAAGAGACGGATTACCCTTCACTTCTTTAAATAGTGACCAATAATAATAAACAGAAACCACAATAAAAGTAAGACCTCCATTTCCTGATGTCTGTGATATCCAATTCAATTTTCCTAATATGGAAGCAGATGTTTTTTGAGAATTTTTATGGCACAAACGCGGATATTGTTTGACTTGATGAAGAATGGCACTATCCATTCAAGTAATGCAGTTTGTTAGAAAACTGGCTATAGCTATCAGATTCAATAATATTCGTTTTTTTTTTTCATCTTTAGTCGCTCTGCGTTTATTTTGTGGTGGTTAAAGATCAGTACATAGAGTTTTTTTTTTTTTTTTCAAACAATAACGGAAATTAAGAAGATGAAGACAACAAAAACGTTTGGCTTGGTTCGATAATTCAAAACTTTATATTTGATTTGTAGCACACAACCACTATAAAAACTCGATACATCTTCTAGAAACTCTATACCAGCATCGTCATTCATTAGATCATAATTCCCTTTTCCCCTGTCCCTGACTATTTTTGTGTACAGTACTCGCTCCGCCGTCATCCATGATCACCATACCTATATATATAAATGTAAACATGACATTTTTTTTATTGGAATTATGGAGTCAGTACATTGACTACATAATTGTCATTGTCAAACGTCGATATAAAGTGTGTTGGTCAAGACTTAAATTCTGTTACTATGCTTTATGCTTGTTTAGTGGAACATACAAGTAAAGATGCCTACCATAGAAGGATGAGGAGAAAAAGAAAGATGAAAAGAATAGTATTTGTTTTTGTTAGAGATGCATATTGTTTTGATGTATCATCTTTTTTTCTGTCTGCCTGTGGAGCTTCTCATACAATATCAGCTTTTGATCGTTAAAATTATTTGATGATTGTTTATTGCCATGATGCCTTTTTTAAGGTTTAGAATCCTATGATGTTTAGTTTACTTTTTTTTTCACGTTGCGTTCATAGAGAGTTGCCATTACATCCTGTCCCCCTTTTTTTATTTTTATTTTTTCTTCTCAATAGGATGTTGTCAGTAGCGCTCAAAGTTCATAGTTTACTTTAGTTACCCTTTATAAAATGAACTGTAAGCTATAAATTATAATAAAACACGCCATCTTTTTAAATTATATACATGTATGTATGTATGTGTGTTTGTTTTTGTTAAATGAAATGCTTTTCTTAACTAAGGATCATAACAATGACAGGCTTGATGAAACTTGGAACCATCACCCAAATAAATCTTCGAAACGTTTGGCTCCAAAAATCGTTGTCGGGATTTCAAACTCCACAGATAAAAAGTTATGCCAATGAACATTCGCCTCTTGCCCCTTTTCTTTCTTTCTCTTTTTGTTTTTTACTTTTTACTGTTTTTATATTACTATTATATCCACTTATGACTTTGGTTACTCTACGTGAACAAGATACTCCTCCTTCTTCTTATGATTCCCTTTTTTATCAAATTCCCTCCATTCTCCTTACTCAATCGACATGCCTTCGTCTCGTTCATTTATCTGACATTGCAGCTTGTTATAGCCAAACTCCACTGGAAAACCTTGAACGACTAAAACAAGAACTTTATCGGCTCCGTAGCTCAGTGTGGCGATTTTTTTATTTGGACTATGAAAACCTGATCAAATCAAGCAATATTCTTCTCTACAACCAGTACGAATCAAATCAAATGACATCATTTTATAACAGCTTCGCTTTTGAATTGAAAAAGGTAACGTAACAGATAGATATATAAATAGATAGTAATAGTAGTATGTTTGCTAAAACGTGTTTTTTATTCTTTCCTTCTAATAGGTGCATGATTTTTGCTCGGTGAAAAGTGGGGAAATTAACCGAAGATTGGAATATATTAGCAACCCTTCGTCAAAGCCAATGATTACCAGATTTATTGATCTACACGATGCTATGGATGAGCTGAACTATGATATACAAGACCTGTGGCATTTTATCAAGATAAACTTCCGTACTTTTTTGGGTATTGTCAACTACTTGGATGTATCGCTCGGGGATGGAAGCAACTTACATGGGAAATCTATCGCGCAAGGTCAGCACAATCAAATGGAAAAAAACCTTTTATTACAACGGCTCTACCGTTTATTGGTGCCCGAACAATTCCTGGACTTGGATCTATTCATGAACTGGTGTTTGGAGCTTGGTAGTCTCTACCAGAATCAATTGGGAAAAGATTCATCCAATCATCCTATTGGTTATAGCTCAAATTGCTTCGCTGACAACAATAACAACGGATCAACTGCCTTATCTCCACCTTCACCACCACCGACGCTGTTTGCTCCCATCATGACTCGTGACTCATCCAATGCATCTACTGGATCTCTTCCATCATCCTCAGGGCCCCCTTCTCCTGCACTGACAATACCTTCATCCCCCTCAATCAATGATCAATCCAATCCCCGCATGTACTTCAACAGTGATGCGCCCTTCCACACTCCTTTTGACGGTCCGTCCGCCGCCTCCTCATCTGCGTCCTCATCAGAACCTGATAATTTATCATCTTGGATTGGAGATACGCTGTCAGCTCCGGATTGTGCTCAGGACACAGTATGTTCAGCAAACGACACTGTGTTTACGTTCTGGATCCATCCTGACAATCTTTTGGAAGTCACTATGCACCTGGCTAAATACATGGATGTCATCAAACCATCTCAACAAACTTCTCACTCATTGGCGAACTACGAAATTGATAGTCCAGAACATCAAACTTGCCTTCAAGATTCTCCTGCTGTTCATTCCTCGCCCAATCAACACCGTACTGCTCAACGCTGGCAACCGATTACCACCCTCTATATGGATACCCCTGAATTGACAAACTATACCAACCGCATTAGAAACACAAGCGATACCAATGATGACGATGATGCTGGAAGTCACATATTAACGATACCCTCTTTGCGACTACGTCGATACAATACCATCTTCTCTCGTACCAACGACAGCAAATATATTACCAATCACCCTTGCTCCTCAACTAGTTTTTACTCATTGGAAAAGAAGATGCATGTTAGCAAATCTCGACAATCAAAAATACCAGCATCAGTGTCCGCATCATCAATCTCCTTGTCATCCACTTATACTGGTAGTAGCAGCAAAAAGATTGGGAAGAAAGCTTATCGTCAACACCACCATCATCATGACCCCACACCCTCTTGGTCCTCGATATATAGTCGTATTTGGTTGAAGTCCAAAAGATGCAAGCCTTGGTTAAACCATCAATGGTCGCTCAAAAACGTCCTTATCAAATCCTCTCCTTCCCACCATTACAAATCATTTGGAAAACATGATACCAACAGAAAATATATCGAGAAACAAATACTAGAAATGGAGTCGGATTTGCAATCGTACAAGTTGGAACCAGGTAAGAAAAAAAAATATCAAAAAAATTACCAGTACTCACTTTTTTTTTTTAAATAGTTCTAAAAGCATCTGTCAACCGAATTGGATTCAAATGGACTGATGATCATGATAACATTGATGATCGGCAAAAAAAGGATGTGACAATTACTATCGACACTGACATTACCATGACAAGATATGATGCCAATCAGGTGACAAAGGATCCACTTCAACAAGATGATTATCCCTGTGCCACCTTGCCATCCAATGACCTGACCCGGTTTCCTTATGCTTTGCTATGTGTCAAACTTCCGCATAATTTTAGTGACACTGGTGTCGTGAAATCATCCTCATCCTCATCTTTATCATCACCATCGTTTACACCATCTTTCTCTTGGCTGGCTCAATTATTCTCTTGTCCGATGGTCAGTTTCCCGCAGAAAACATCATACGATGGACATCTATACTAATATAACCTTTATTGTTTCCTTTTACCTATATAGTTGGAACCAATGCAAGACTTCTCACTTTACCTCCATGGGGTCAGTATTCTTTTCCCGGACAAAGTTGACGTGCTTCCCCATTGGGTAAGGCATACCAAAAAAAAAAAAAAAAGGTGCTAGCATTGAAGTGGGTTTAGAATTGATTATTTTTTTTTGTGACCTATTAGTTTGAAAAGATGGATTTGGATTTACAACGGATGGAAACCCAGGGTTATTTATCAGGACTGCGTCGAGTTTATCATCACCACCAACATCAGCGACAACATAGCAACAAAAGCAGCAGCCAAGACAGTGCCAGTGATCCAACAACGCCATGGAGCTTCTCCAATACCACACTTACGGTTTCATCAACAAAAGGAAGTAGCTCTCCCAACCACAGCGAAACACGGGCCACCACACCAGAACCTATGGACACCTCTTTTGCAGAAACACCCCAGGCACATACACTTCCCCCACTTCATCCACTAGGGCACGAAAGCAATCCAACAATTAACTATTTCACCTGTACCACCACCACCGCCGACAATGCACCCTCTTCTTCTATGGATAGTCCGCATCATCCCCCCAATAAAAAACCATCCATCCTATTATCACCCGCACCAGTCACTTCGACTCGCTCGCCCCCTTCATCATCGTCTTTAGAATCATCGCCATCATCCACCCATGTCCCAGATGAACGCACACCGTTACTGACTTCTTCCAATGATTCCAGCAAGGGGACGTTTTGTGATTGCACCACTTATCATGAACCTACCGCACCGGCATCAAACTTGAAAGACACTCATCATGATAATGACCATCAACGTTGTCACAATAGCATATTACCATCTTACCAGAACCAGCGATCTTCATCCTCCTCCAACAACAAACTTTCTCGAAAGATGTATAAACTAGTGCATTGGATTCAGCCTCACCTTTCAGCATTGGCATGGTTCAGGAACACCAAAGAAAAAAAAGGATTGGGTCAACAACAAGACAGATACCATACCAGCATTGATATGCCCAGCGGCGATAATCCCATGGAAACCAGCACGACCAGTCACCTGTATGATGATAATGATACGACATGGGAAGAGACGATGGTCATGGCAAAACGACCTGTCCCTTTGACTCTTTTATGTGGCGTTGTATCTTTTATTGTAGCTTATATCCTTTATGTAGTTGTCACCTTATGATATGTATATTTTATTCCTCCCCCCCCTCCCCCCTCCATCTATTGTATTTGAATAAATGATTTTTTTTTTTTCACTCTCCTTGACTTCTTGGAATTTAGAAATCAACTTTGTTTTGGGTCTTATTGTGTGTAATATCATTGTCAGTGTTTTGTTGTTGCGAAGGCGTTTTATTGTAGGCATCATCACCGTCATCACATGTGGAAATGAAATCCACCAAAAAAAAAAAAAAAAAAAAAAAAGGTTCGTGTTTGATATCTTTTATTTATTTATTCAGATGTACAAGTCATCGGAGAGAACACAAAGATCAGACGGATGTAGTCAAAAATAGTTAATGGTTGATGTAAAAAGAAGAATATTTATATTCTAGAAAGAAGACTGTATCACATCATCAAACGAATGAGGGGAGGAGGGGAAGGGGGGCAGTGTTATTGTTGTTGCTGGCGCTATTTATCAAGTGGTGTAAAAAAATAATAATGTAAGTCATCATCATAAGCGGCAACGTGGGGGGAGGGTGTGACGGAATTTCTTAAAGACCTCATACCGTCCAAGTCAAACAAGAAAGTTTTTTTTTTTTTTTTTGTAAAACGCAAACCCTTTGATCTATTCATTTGAAGCCACATCATTGTTGTCGGCAGTGTATTTTACTTTTTCTTTACCATGCGTTTCATGTTTTTTGTTGTTGTTGTTGTTGTTGTGCAGCCGTTCTAATCAAGAAGCTGTCCCACAAAGATTTGATTACGCATGTCAAACTATACAACTTGGAATGAAATCAGTGAGATTACATCACAACTAGAATGGATATGCCCATCATCCCATCTCCACAAATTTTTTTTTTTTTTTTTTGCCCAGTGGATGTTCATATTTCATACCCCGACGCACATGTGGTGGCATGCTTCTTTACTATTGACCAACCAAAACGGTGTGTAGCTAAGCATGATGCATGTGTTTTGGGTGATGCTTAAGATGAAGACTTTATATATAAATATTTCTGTACATTTTTTTTTTTTCAAATCTCGGGACGTGCTGCAAATGTTGGTTCCATTTTTGTTTTCTTTCTGCCGTTGGTGCTGAGGTGGGGTTCGGCGGGTTTACGTGAGGACCATGTTTTTTTTGGATTCAGTGCTGGAGGTATTATGGACAGAAAGGTCAAGCCACGAGCCATCTTTTTTTTTTTTTTTTTTGTCAGTGTACCTGAACATTTTTTTTATCTTCGATTTTCTTTGAAACGTTACATAGAAAAAAAAAATAGGTGATTCATAAACCTTTTATAAATCACCTGAAGAGAGTAAATAATCAACATTTAGCATGATGAAAACGTTACATATGATAGTGAAATATATTGTAGTTGCGAATGAGAAAGATTTTCCACACCCGTTTATGCTAAAAAAGAAAGTCAAGGTGTGACTACGAAACGAAATTTTTGATATTGCCGCCATTAAAATTTATGCCTCTTATTGGTCTGATTCTTTTCCCAGCTATCATTATCCGAGACAAAATCAGTAAAGAAAAAAAAATACAACTATTTCATATTTCTCATCCCTCTTTACCTTTCTTTCTTTTCCGACTCATTTGTATTTCCCTTTCTCCCTACTCTTTCATTTTCATTTATAGTGGCTCATGCATTTACAATATATCAGCCTTTTTTGTATATTTTCAATACTATTTACATCGCCTGTCAGTGCCCAAGAAGGTAACCCGCATAAAAAGTTCAATTTAAACCGCGAACGTACCTAACTTTTTTTTTTTTTTTTTTTTTTTTTTTTTTTTTGTATCAATAGTAGCTGATGAAGAAACTTGCTCTTCTGAATCATTGGAAAACTACAACATGGGATTGCGGATAGGATCTATCTTTATCATTCTTGTTACAAGTGGTCTTGGTAAGACAGAAAAAAAAAAGCTAAACGAACGAACAACGATCTATGACGATGGAAAAGAACCATGTCAACACTACCTTTTGTTTTCCTTGACTAATTTTCAATTTCTTTTTTATTTCTTTAAAGGTACTTTTACGCCCATGCTTATTCATCGTATTCGACCCTATGGCAAAGGTAGTTTCCAAGACTGGATTCTGACCATTGGCAAATTTTGTAAGTAACAAATCTACTTTTTATACCCCCGCCTCCCCTACACGACATACTTATTTTTATCATTTTTTTTTTTTTATTTTAGTTGGCACAGGTGTTCTCTTGGCCACAGCGTTTGTCCATCTACTTCCCGAATCAATGGAACACTTTGCTAGTCCCTGCTTGTCCGATGGATGGAAAACATATGGCGCCTTTGCGGGTGTCTTTTGTATGATTTCGTCCTTTGGCCTTCAATTATTGGAATTGGCTGCTGTCAGTAACATCGATCGACTGCTTGAAAAACAACAACAAAAGACGATGAACAATGAACTGGATGATTGCGAAGTCCAACGCTGTGATACCACGCAAGATATCAACACCACCACCACCGATTGTGCAACTGCGAACGTATGCGGACCTCCATGCGACACTGTATCCGTTGGATCATCAGACATGACAGCACATGCCGGCACTGAAAAGACAAGTGCAAATGATGAACACCACCACCACCATCACCATGGCCACGTGCATAGCGCTGGACTTTTAGATAACGAAAACGCATTCAAGGATATCAACACGGTGATCTTGGAACTGGGGATTGTGATGCATTCTATCATCATTGGGATCACTCTGGCAAACACGCAATCCAGCGAATTCATTACTCTACTCATTGCATTGGTCTTCCATCAGGTAAGAATACAATAGAAGCCCCCTCCCATTTTTTTTCTTTTCTGTGACTAACTGACTGACTGACTGACTCGCCACTTTTTTTTTTTTTTTTTGTTTAGTTCTTTGAAGGGATTGCTTTGGGAACACGAGTCAATGAAGTATGTCATGGGAGTTGGGTACGTCCATTCATCATGGGCATGTTATATATTATTATGACACCTATAGGCATCTGTATCGGCATCGGCATCCATTCGTCCTTCAACCCCAATTCATCCTCCAGTATTTTGGCAAGTGCTATCTTGGACTCTTTGTCTGCGGGTATTCTCCTATACAATGCCTATGTCTCGCTGATGAGTCTGGAAATCAATCACAGTGAAGAATTCAGAAGGTCGTCGGGGCTTCGAAAGTGTGTATGCTTCCTGTCGATGTACGTTGGTGCTGGTATCATGTCTTTGATTGGCTTATGGGCATGAACCTTCCCCCTTTTTTCTTATCTTGTTTTTTTTTAGCTTCATTTTTTCAACTTTTTATCATCATTCATCGCATTCGATTCATTATCCAGCATTGTTTTGGTAGTATAGTTGCATCTCTCTTTTTATATATACCACCTCTCCCTTACACTTTGTATAGTATCATATTTTATCTTTAACATACAATTTTTATCTCTAATAAACCAGTGTTTTTTATATACCTTAATATTGGCTTTGTCATTATCATTGAGTGTATTGGGTTTAGTTCGGATGTATTGGTATCTTTTCTAGGAGCCAGGACGCAGGATAGGCCACCTGTGCATTTCAAAAATTTTAAAATACCAGGACACCGCACACATGGCCACAAAACTATTTCAAATGCCGCCCACGTGAAGTTTTATTTTTCGCCCAATTTTTATTTTTCCGTCTCTCTTTCATTTCTTTTTTTTTTTCTCTTCATTTTTTTCTTCACCATTCAACTTCTATGAGGTTGTGTTGGACTTAGATTAGTGGCAGGACTAGCTTAGAAGGGACTTCAGCTCAGGGATCACAAGATGCATGGGGAAACCCTTTCATTTTGGATTCAGGATGTAATGTCACCATTCATTGGCTTTTTGGATTTTCATTAGCTTGGTTAGTATTAGTTTGCCAATAGTTTATACCAATTTCTTGAATAAAATATGTCTCTTTTTACCTGTTTAAATAAAAAAATGTCCCATTAGTCTCTTTCATGTCTTGAGCAATAGATCCATGTTTTTATTATTATTACCATCACCCCTTTTGATTGATGTTGACCGTTTGTTATTATGATTCAATAAACGTATATAGGTATAACCATTCCCAGACATTATATTGTATTATATCAGACTTATTCTCACAATTGCCCTTTGAGATTGATGTTGACCATCTTTCAAATCTCCCCAATGATCTCATTTATGCTGTCTTTTTTAGATCCCTGACGAGAGTGAACCTTGCGCTTTTAGTTTAGTATTTACCAAATTTCCTCTAATAAAATACGCCATTTTGCTACCCATTGTCTGACCCATCATATAGTGAGCAAAAACTATTATGATGGTTATACTGTGAGTGACCTACCAAACATTTTCCTTTCTAAATCAATCACTACAGCTACTTCTCCTCACCCCCCCATATATAAAGCATTAGCTCTATACACTCTCAACCATTCATATCAATTAACTTGGGCCGTACTATCAGCGTCCCCTTCCCTTATAATGTTATAGCCTCACTAGACTGGATATACTGTGTGTATCCCGCTCATTATTTTTATCGCATTTAGTATGATGAACGATATCCTTTAGAATCCCAAAGCTCTGCCCATCACATTTCCAAAACGGTGGAGGATCCCATCCCATTCCATCATTACCATACTTCAGTTGTAAAGATTTAAAACAATGACATTCTTTATAGTCTTCATCAAACACATTTTTTGATGGGATATTCTGATTGCATATAAATAAAAAAAAAATAATGATGTATTTGACAGTATTTGTCCCTATATTAAAGGGAGAGAGAGGATAAAACCTTATCTTAAATGTAGTTCTAAGATAATGATCTATAACTTCGAAATATCCTTCCATTCCTCCACTCACATCACGTAGAACATCTATGACTTTGAAATATCCATGTCATCGCTACTTTTTTTTTTTAGCCACCATAACCATTTTTCAGACAAACTATAATTATCATATACTATCTGCACCATTGTTGGGTCGATATCGTCACTTGAGTCACTAGTACTTTAATCCTGCCTAGAATAATTAGACCCACCATTGCTACATATAGCCAACACAAATGCAAAATGCAGAGAGACATGATAATTTTCTTCACACAAACACATGCTTTTTCTACGCATAAATACACACTCTCACTCACAGGATTTTACTCGCACATATACCATGCTCATTTAAAGAGATAATGACAAACATGAAAGAGAATAATGGTAAAAAAACAAGATATGTTTTAATTCAGATATGCATACAGTAGAAACTATAACAACTAACACTAAGCTAAGCTAATGGGCACTATTCTAAGATGATGACAAATACGGTGATGGAGTCAAAACACGATTTCAAAATGGAAGGGTTTCCCCATGATATTTGTTTTGCATTTTTCAAAATGCCCCTAATGTTCTAATACTAATCCAAGATCACCAGCACCTCCATTGAGAATGATGTTTTGAAAAAAAAAAAAACAGAAAACAGAAAGAAAAGCGGTAAAAACAAAAAAGCGGGGATGGAGAGAAAAAATGGGAAAATCAAGGCGGTCGGCGTTTAAACCCCACTATCGAAGCAGTGTGTCAAAAAGCATGATACTTTATAACCAACCATCGTACAAATTTGAAAAAAGCTTTATTAGAAACAATATAATACATAGAATGAAAAAGTGTATGAAAAGGCCAGGAAAAAAAAAAAAGCTCCAATCCACTAGACATAAGACCAGTTTTTTGCTTATATATAAACAGCTATGAATCAGAGAAGGGAGTCAACTATGGGATGTCACTCGATGATCTTTGGAATACGCAGGTTTTTTTGTAAGCAAACTATAACAGGGTAAAGGAAAACAAAAGATAAGAACTTGAATCAGTAATCAAATGAAAATAATATGGGGCGGGGGAAGGTATTTGGATCCCCTCTCTCTCTCTTACATGGTCTTTTGCTCTTGCAAAGATAAACTGCTATCCACAAGTGGCATTTCAACATCTTGGTTAGTCTTGTTGTGGTCTTTTATTTCATTTTGCTCCTGCTGTTGCTGATGATGATGATGATGATGATGATGTTGACAACAGCAAGTATAGACACGTTCCTCTATCTGAAAACCCCCATGAGCATAATCCTTTCCAAAATCCAGTTCTTTTCGACTGAACCAATTCATCTTTCCCTACGTTTTTACCAAAACAAAACGAAAAAAAAATAATAATACATCAAATGAGCCATGTGTAAGTACTAGAAATGCCAATTTAGTTACTTACATATGATTTTTTCATGCGATTCAAATGGCTTTTTCTACTCCACGCCATCCGTGTGTGCCCTGAATAAATATCAAGCTTATACTGAGGGATAGTATCATCATGGTTGATGACACGGCCAATGTATTGTAGGGTGAACCTGCGATAATCCACCGGATGACATTGATGGGTATGCCACGAGACATCAATTTCCAGAGTGGGGACACCAATCAAACTTGGATCGTTTTTCATCAGCAATAAAAAGTCTTTGTAATTTCGTAAACCTCGTACCAGCGCATCCGGGAGGGTCCAGTTCACCTGAAGCATCCTTGCGCCTACCACATGTTGTCTCTCCACCGCTTGGAGCAGATCAAGTGAAAATGGGCTTGGGTTGGTGTCGCTGTAAGTCCATCGAAGGGAACGCAGCAGTGCCTGCATGTCTTTCTTTTCTGATGACTTGGAAGAACTACAAGCGGATAATAATAATGCGTCGACTTGACTCATGCTGTTGGTGGCAGCAAGCCGATGTTTATCCCTGCACATCGCCAAAAATGGTTCTGGTATATCACTCTTGTTGCTTCCCCGAGAAGGTAGTGACCTTAATGGTTTCTGTTGTCCTTCACAATATCCTTCAAAATAGGTCTTTGCGTCGATGCTATCAAGCGTTTTTTGCATCGAGACTTGTTTTAATTGTCCGACGGAACTGATCATAGTTCCTCTGCATTAAAAAAAAAAAAAAAAAGACATTCATGAGTCACCTCCCTCTCCCATCCCCCCAAAAAAAATGCATACATGAGCCTCATAATTACCTAACATGATTCTTGTCATTGCCAATGTCGTTCATTAAATGTGCCATGGCCATGTGATGCATATTTGTTTCTGCATTGCAGCTCCAGCATTTTATAAATGCCGTAGGATGAAATCGCCAATAGCCATAGTCGGATCTACCTCCCATCGCCAAAAAAAAACAACAACAATAAAACAAAAAAAAACCTTCAACTATTCGAGCGTATGACGAGTCAAATAAATTAGTGGGAGGTTCTTCCTTACCCAGATATAGATAAGACGGAGCCACAATGATGACATGGTGATTTCAGGCTAATGTCGCTGAGGATATCGTCTAATGTTAACAAGTACGGT
This sequence comes from Absidia repens, assembly GCA_002105175.1. Taxonomy (NCBI): domain Eukaryota; kingdom Fungi; phylum Mucoromycota; class Mucoromycetes; order Mucorales; family Cunninghamellaceae; genus Absidia; species Absidia repens. The sequence goes on from MCGE01000007.1 coordinate 1,369,249, forward strand.
TCGGTTGATGGGGCACACGTTTCCCAAAACTTAAGAGATGCCTCAGTAGGTTGATCTTGTTGAATATGCTATGATAGAAAAAAAAAAAAAAAAAAAAAAAAAAACGAGGTCAGGCAACAATGCTTAAAAAAAAAAACTGGGGGAGGGGGGAGGAAACTTACTAGTTGTTTGAAGGGCATGGGTAGCATGGGTAGATTCAAACGCACACAATCTTCATAATAGCGAAAAGGACTCACAAGATGAGCATGCATAATATAAGCCACGTCTATATTCAGGTACAATAATAGCTATGTATCAGTATAACCAACTGACTTTTTTTTTTTCTTAAATAGTACCGATGGGAGGTGCGACGCATGGACCTGGAATGGCTTTTTTACACCCATCCACCCAGTACTCATATCTCATTTCTGCTCGAGCATGTAAAGCATCCAAATGTTCAGCAAATTGGTCTCGAATATGGGAGATCCGTTCTACTAAAGACAGGTAGTAAACGCAGGTTTCAATGGTCACGACTTGGCCAATGCTAGGTAAGAGCGCTTGAATGGGGTCAAACGAGGTGGGTTCAAAGGTTTCAAACATTTTTATTTTTTATTGATGAAAAAGGGGGAAGCTGCGCAAGTGGGGTGGTGAAGTTACATATATATATTTTTTTATAAAAAGGCTGTGGATTTTTTTAAATAAGGTTTTTGTGCTGTGCCTATTTTTTCATGTTTAGGCAAGAAGCATGTGATCCAATCCAAAAGAAAAAAAGACTCCTCTTTTTCAATGATGACCGTTTCCGAATCAACGGAATATCCTTTTTTTTTTTTTTTTTTTTTTTTTTCGGAACTAGCCACACTGTCGCATTCTGGTGTGGCTCGTCGACCTACATTATCCTTCCCCGCTCCCTCTCAAGCCCAAAGGACGCCCCCCCCCGCCCGACTCTTATAAAAAAATCATTCACAATCATTTGATAACAATCTCCTTTTGTATTTGAAGAGCACCTACATCTACTTTTTGTCTATGTTTGATTTTCCTCTTTTGGATGATGAAAAACGACAATCTGGAACACTGTTGATGTTGGCCTACCAGTCAATTTTTTTTTATCTCTCTGACAAAAAAAAAAAAAAAAAAAAAGACGGTATTTCAATTGAATTTTTAAAGGTCCTGCTTTCTTTTCTTTTTTCTGCTTTCCACTTTTTTTTTTTTGTCCACAATGATGTCCTCCGAGGGTCTGATGATCATGGAGTGGGATTTTCTATTAGATTTAGAGGGTTTTGAAAAAGGGCATGACAAAGGACATGGGGAAACCTTTCATTTTGGATGTAGGATTTTAGTACATTTCAAATTATTTTTGTCATGAATGGTCAGATGTGGCGGGCCTGGATTTAGATGGAGATAAGCTGACTGGTTGGCTTAATATAAGGTACATGGTGACCCCATAGACATAGCACATACCCCTCCCCGCAGATTAGATAGAGTAGTGATAGTTTTATTAATATACGGAATGATATATTGTAATAAAAATTTATTACTTTACTACTTTTTACTTTTTGTCTCTGCGCTATGACGTTAATTGAGAGAATGGGGCACTGGAAAGTGTTGACTATAGTCGCTGTTGAAAATTGTTGGTTATGATGGACGCTGAAAAGTGTCGACTATGGTTGATACTGAAAGATGTTGACTCAAAAGGAGATCCATTTTATTTATAGTTTCATGTATGATGTATATATTTACTCATACAGTATTAACCATCATGATAAACAGTTTATTTATATAAGAATATTTTGAGAAAACGTATATATATATATTGCAAATAGTGACAATTTTATATAATAAAAGCTAGCAGCCTCCACAACCTCCACCTCCCCCACACCCACTAGAGCAGTCATTTCCACCACAACTTGAGGATCCTGAATAGGGTAATAGTCAGATCTTTATATTTCTCGTTCTTTTTTTTTTTTTTTTTTTTTTTTTTTTTTTTTTTTTTTATACCTCCACCACCACCAGCGCAACCCGAATATGTACAGCTGCTATAGGAAGAGTAGGCAACATAGTTGTTGGTATAGTTTCCTCCACTACTGCCAAAGTGGATGGTCCTTGACTCTGGAACTGTGTAGCGGGACACCTCTACCATTATATAAACAAGTGAAATATATAAGTCATTTGAATAGTGAGAAAATCCTCTTGAAATCCACTCACCTTTGTCCTTTGGTGGCGCTACAAGTGGTGCCTGAGTCTCTATGTAGGAAAATAATAATAATTAAACGCCAGGCAGCGTCGGCATTTGCAAATTAGACTTACGAACACTGACAAGAAAAAAAAAAAAAAAAAGGATGAGCATTGATAAGTGCGATAGTAATATTTTCATGGCTTACATGATCTTTTTAGAAACTTCATACACATGTACTTTGTTAAGAAGGGATGGATTCATGACAAATGGTAGTGTATCGAAATCATCGGGTTTTCCGCCTATTTTTATTAAAAAAAAAAAAAGAGGGTCAGGGCTGTGAGAAAAAAAACCAAAAAAAAAAAAAAACCAATGCCCACACACACATCTGGGTTTACCGAATTTTTTATGTATATCAGGCATAGACGATGTATCTGCCAAATTGAATTTTCCATGCTGATAATCATTTTCTGAAATTGGAATAGGAGGGGGCGGTCGTTCACCAGACGGTTTGATCTACACAGGCACGCACAAAATGACACGTATACAAAAATGAATGTTTCCCTCAGTCTCATTCTAGTTATTATTTTTTTTTTCTTTTTTTTTTCTTACAAGGATTCGATTACCAGACAAATCGATGAGAGTTATTTTTGGTGAAGAAGGGTTGTATTTTCTTGTTGTGGGCTCCACCGCCCCCGGACTGGGACGGACGACATGATGTTCTAAAAGGCGACCAAGATAAGTGGTAGTGAATGCACGATAATTTTGAGGATGCATCATATGCACTTGCCAGGCAAGATTGATTGCCGGATTTGACACACCAGTACAATAAGGTATATTCTTCATTATGCAGAGATAGTCTTTATACTGGCGGATGCCCAGGACGAGATCATCAGGTAATTTCCATTTTCTCTTAACAAGAGTTACATTCATGAGAGTCACAAGTTTGGCTTGAGAAATAAGATCCACCGAGAAGATACTGGGATGATTATAATACTGTGAAAATACATAGGCCATATCTATTAATATATATATATATATATATATATATATATATATATATTTGATGTTAGAAAAAATATTATTTCAGTGACTATAATATATTGCATAGAATTACCTCTAATCGTAGTAGTAGAGTCCTTTTTTTTAATTAATGTGTCAAATGTGTCATCAAGAAAGTCTTTCTCTTGTGATACAAAGTTATTCAAAAACTCGGTACCAATTTCATCCATGTTCGTAGAGCAAGTCACTTTATCAATATAGGTGAATTCTTTCATTGATTTTCGAGACAAGACATGTTTTGTGTGGACGCTATTGGCCATGCGATGGTGAGGGTCCGAAATTTTGATAAGGTGGATGGAGGAAGGAGCAAGCGATTTAAAGCGACTTATTAGACCATTGGTAGCGGTTGATGATGTTCTTTGTTGTTGGTTTGCGCCACTAGCCAATGTTTTACGAAAAACGGATTTTAATTTTCCATTATCATCGAGCATCGTCCCTCTAAAAAAAAAAAAAAAAAGAATTCAATGCAGTCATTAGTCCCCCGCTCTGCGATTTCACTTTTTTTTTTTTTTTTTTTGTAAGAATACCTGATAGGAGCATAATCATGGCTTTTTGCTAGTCCACGTACATTGATGTCTTTGATAAGCTCTTGTAATGCTCGATCATGATACGAACATTCCCTTGGACATCTCCAGCATTTGCAAACTACATTTATATTTGTTCTCCATTGGCCATAATCTTCCCTGTTTCAGTAAATATATATATATATATATATATATATAGATGTACGTTATTTCCAATTCATATTTGTATCCCTGAAAAAAAGACGTACCAGGGCATGCACAAACGGATGTTACAAGAAATGCAAGTTTGTGGCAATTCAGTTGAATCGTCAACATCCTTGAGTTCCAATGTAAACGGCTCATCTAGTGTGCTACAGCAATATTTCCAAAAATTTATCGAAGCTGCTGCTGGTTTATTTTTATGTGAACGCATAATGTGCTACAGCCCCCCTCAACCAAAATTTAGCGAAGTTTTCATTTTTTTTTTTTTTTGTGTGCGGGGTGATTTACCAGTTCCTTTAATGGCATTGGGTAATCCATCATTTTATTATCAAGTCGTTCATCATCTTCAACAAACCGACGAGGAGTCAGAAGATGTGCATGGAGCATATAGGCGACATCCAAAGGAGGGACCATGACGACGAGATCATTCTCGCGTCGATGATTGGCAGTCACCCATAGATGATACCGTTTTTCAGCGCGAGCGTGAAAAGCATCCAAGTGGTCTCTAAATTTAGTCAACATTCTTGCAAATTGCTCAAGTAATGACAAGTAATAAATGCAACTTTCCACCGTCACCACAGCCTCGCCTTTGTGATCACGGCCAAGTGTAGGAGAAATCCCTTCCACATCCCATAAATCGGCAGCGCGAAATTTTGTGTAAGTCATATTGTATTATCTAATGAAGAGAAAAAGAATGGAAGAGAGAGAGAGAGAGAGAGAGAGAGAGAGAGAGAGAGGATCAAATGCTATTCTCTCGTTCCTTTTACCCATTTCCATGAAATAAAGGTTGCTCACCTATCATACTGGCTGCGACATATGTATAATATCTATGTGGGTATGTCTACGGTTACACATAAAAATAATGAGAAATATGCTCATTGGGTGGTTCTGGTATTACAGTTCTATTGTGAAAACCCGGGGTAGGGAATTTATTATTTTTTTGGATAGCTTCTAATATCTACATACTGGAAAACAAAATGAAGTTGACTTGATTTGGTTTTCTGCAATACACAGTGTCATTTTTAATATATAATAATAAAAAGAAAAAGTAGCGCTAACTTGGCTTGCACTCATTAGTTGATGTCCCCAAAAGTGCCAATTGTTGTGAGTGGGCTTTTCTTTTTGAATTCACCAGAAAAAAACCCCTCTTCACAAGAGCCAAAAATATATATTTAACGCCCGACCATGTGAATATTTATTTACTCCCACTTCTCTTTTTTCGTGCACTCTTTTCTTCCTCGTTTTTTTTTTTTTTATTCATCATTCATCCTCTAAGAGGTTATTTTGGACTTGGTTTAGTGTTAGGAATAGCTTAGAAGGGTTTTTAGCTCAGGGATAAGAAGATGCATGGGGAAACCCTTTCATTTGGGATTCAGGATTTAGCACTACGGTTAGTTGGCTTTTTGGGAACCGTCATTAGTTAGCTTCGTCTACATTTTATATCTACAACTTAATAAAAGGAAAACTATAAGTAATATTACGTGGGAAAGAATGAGGTTCTATGGCTGTTGCTAAATGTAACGGTTAAGCGAAACAAGCTGAATCAACTCTGTAGAATAGTCTACCGCAATAGAATAGTATGTAGAATAGTCTACCGCAATAGAATAGTATGTAAAATAGCCTACCGCAATAGAATAGTATGCAAAATAGCCCATCACAGTAGAATTGCTTTGTCATTCATTGTTCATTGCAAAATAAAAAGCTTTTATTGAATCATGATAGTCAGTACTATACTAAAAGGAAAAAAGATGTAAATAGAGGCCGCTAATTGTAGTTGAGAGAGGTGCTAGGCTAGAAGAATGGTGTTAGAAGAAGGAACGTGATGTCAAATAAAAAAAAAGGGGGGGGGATCTCTAAAGGGGATCTCCAAACTTCTCATGAAGTTTAGACACACGTCATTGAAGCAAACACACATCATTGAAGCAAACACACATCATTGAAGCAAGCACACATCATTGAAGCAAACACATCATTAAAGCAAAGACAAGTTTTATTAAAGCAAAGTCAAGTTTTATTGAAGCCGAAGCAGGCATGTTTTATTGAAGAAAATAGACATACTAAGCTAATCAAGACAATTCCCCAAGATCCTAGAATCAAAATGAAAGGGTTTCCCCATGCAGTTTGTAATCCCTTTTTTAAAACCCTTCTAAACTAGTCCTTACAGAAAGCCAAGGTTACCTGGTCCACAACGAGCCTAAAACCGTGACGAAAAAATAATTTTTCATAAAAAAAAAAAAAAGAAAGAAAAAGAGAGAGAAAATGGGGAATGCCGCTTAAAAAATAATTCAGCCCGACCGGGCTTTGACTTTCAATCCCGTCACAGGAAATCTGGACGCCCGTCAACAAACAAAAACAAAATCGGGAAAGCCTACAGCTATAATAACTAGCAGTATAGCTTACAACAGTATAGCATGTAGAATAATTTACCGCACTCAAATGGTTTGGAAAATAGACCACCACATTATAGTAATACGTAGACTATCAAAGTAGAATAGTATGTAGAACAGACTACCCCAGTATAATAGTATGTACATTAGTATGCAGATTAGTCTACCACAGTAGAATAGCTTTGTCACCCATTGTTCATTGCAAAATAAAAAAACTTTTATTGAATCACCAGAGTCAAGACTATACTAAAGGAAAGAAAATCTAAGAGCTAGTATACAAGAAAAACGGATATCCAAAAGGGATCTGCAAACTTCTAATGAGCTTGTTATATTATAGAATAAAATAGGACTTGTTATCAAGTATTGTGAAACTTTTGGATAATTCTTTATTTCTATTCAAATGTATTGTCTTATTTATACTGATGTGATGGTATGTGGTTATGTAAAAATAGGGGTGATGAATATGATAGGAATTTGTGTAGTGTGTGATTCGGGGTCTGAATTACGTATTATGTGTTGTATACCAACACATTCACCTATCATTCCATCTACCATATACCTTTTCATATATACATATTCATATTTATCTATACACTTATTCCTATACCTTAGTTCATGCATATGCGATCATTCCATAATACGTAATTCAGACCCCGAATCACACACTACACAAATTCCTATCATATTCATCACCCCTATTTTTACATAACCACATACCATCACATCAGTATAAATAAGACAATACATTTGAATAGAAATAAAGAATTATCCAAAAGTTTCACAATACTTGATAACAAGTCCTATTTTATTCTATAATATAACATTTTTTATTGTGAATTCTTTCTATTCTAAAATTTTTTTATCATGTCTAGCCCTATTTCCACTGTTTCCAGCTTATCCAGCCTATCCAGCGCACCCAGCCAAGTGTCATCACCCTTGAATGAACTAGAAGCAATGGAGGAAATTCTCTCTGCCGACATGGTACTAGACGATGATGATACCATCAATGTATCCAATGTCAGCATTGAGAAGGCCCTTCCTGCGTTAATAGCGGACACCAAGGATGACATAAGGCAGAAGTCGATGGATTTGGCCAGGATCTCACCAACAAACATCAACTACATGGACAAAAAGATCGAGTTGAAACAGCTCATCGACCACGTCAAATTGTTAGAAGATGCCAATGCTACACAACACATACTCCACACCAACCCCAACAAAATACCCTTCGAAACTATACCTTTTTTCCAGCTACAAGGACAATTGGAAATCCAGAAAAAACATGAAGTTTTTGCAACGGCGTCACAATTCATCAAACGATTCGAAAAAATCCTAAGATTCCATAAGGTGGATCCACAGGAGGAATGGGAATCCTATCTCACCTGGGCAATGCACGGAGACAATGTCGATTCATGGTTCCAAGATCACATACAAGGCAAACAACTATCGTGGGCACAGGTCAAGTCCAAGTTGACATCAAAATTCGATACAAAAGACAGCAAAATTACAAGCGCGCTTGCGGTGACAAAGATGACAAAAAAAGAAGGCGAATCGCTGATTGACTTTGGGCTACGATTCCAAGCTACATTCCGTGAGGCGGGCTGGTCCGATAATGAATTCATGGCGATACTATGCATCAGGGCGCTTCCAAAACACATACAACATAGCATACTCGCAACATTCAGCAAAAATCAACTACCAAGCACAGCTGAAGAAGTCCTTGTTCTGGCCAATAAAGCAAACAACAGGAAAAGAGCCTTCCAAGAGGATGCAGTCACCACCAACACAACCACCTCCAGTAGCAGCAAGCAGCGCAGACAACAACGACACTATTCCTATTGTGCGCATCATGGAGCCCGTGCCAGCCACACCACCGAGGACTGTAAGTACCTGCAACAGCACCACAATACTGCACGCACCAGCACCCGCAACAACCAGAGCAGCAGCAACCACCAGAGCAGCAGCCATAACACAAGCCAAGACAGATACAACACCACCACCACCAACAACAACAACAGCCACAGCAGCAACCAGACCAGCAACAACACTTGCTATTATTGCCGAAAGGCTCCACACTCGTTCCAACATATGTGTACAGAAAAGCGACGCATGTTGGAGCGACGCACCGTTAATGCTGTGGTTGCACACCCAGCTGACAACGATAGTCAGAATGATGATGACGATGATAACATGGACGACGTACAGGCTATCGCCTACAATGACCAAGGTAAACACATATACATAAACATGATCAGTAACCACTACTATAAACATCATAATAACAATCCATTCCTATTACCTTTATTGATACAGAATGACCGTGCCTTTGGGCTACTCGACACGGGGGCTGATGTCTCCATAGTTAGTCTATCCTATATCAATAAAAAAAATATAAAATTTAATAAATCACATATATCTTTACACCTTGCTCAAAAAGACAACAGTACCAAATCTATTGGTATCACTGTGCCTCTTCAAATACAATACAATAATATTCAACTTACACATTCATTTCACATAATGGATATGCACACAGATCACTATGATTTCTTGCTAGGACGTGATCTGATACCCAAATTGCACATCGGTTTCCACGGACTTGCATATAATTGGGATGATAATATTGCCAAACCAGTACAGGAGAACCAACATGTTGACAATCCACCTGAACCAAACAATGCACCTGCTGGCACCGCCACAGAGCAATCCAATTTCATTGAAGCCATAGCACCGCATATCCATAAAAACCAACAGATACCAAAAACATCTTTTTGCCCATTGGACATTTCCATTGTGAAGTTGGACACTCCTACAATGCCCACAGACCGTACCAATCACAGACAATATCCAATTGCTTTCACATTACAACCACTAGTAGATGAGGCTGTCAAAACCTGGCTCGAAGATGGCACCATCGTCGTCGCACCCGTCAACACCACATGGAATAGTCCCATCACACTAGCACCTAAGAAAGACGAACACGGTAATGTCACCGGACGTCGACCATGCCTTGACCCACGCCACATCAATAAACACCTCCAAGATGACGTCTATCCACTACCGCTAATCAGCGAGATCTTCGAACGCATGCATGGCTCCAAGGTCTTCACCACACTGGACTTAAAGAGTGCCTTCCACAGATTCCAAATACACCCGGATGATCAACATAAAACAACCTTCACACACAGAAGTCGCCAGTATATGTTCCAAGGCTGTCCATTCGGTTTGAAGCCACTTTCTGCCAAATTCCAAAGAGTCATGAATTTCATCTTCCATGATTTACCGTTTGTCCAAACATTTGTTGATGATATCGTCATACATTCTACATCTATGCAGGAACATGTCCACCATGTCACCACTGCAATAAAAAAATTAACAGATGTTAATTTAATCCTCAATCCCAAAAAATGTCATTTTGCACAAACATGCGTCTACTTACTAGGCTTTTGCATATCTGACAAAGGACATGACCTTGATATCCGGAAGGTCACCAATGTCATGGATTGGCCACGTCCCACCTCCGGTCACGGCGTCCAACAATTCCTTGGCATCATCAACTACTTTCGCTTGCATCTTCCTCACTACGCTGCCTTGACTGCACCGTTGGATGCATTGCGTAACCACCTATCTATCACACAAGAAGATTGGACAGATCGTCATGAGCAACACTTTCAATCCCTCAAACATGCATTGCGTGACAACACTCTTTTACATTACCCTGATCTAAGTCAACCATTTTTCGTCGCCACCGATGCGTCCAACTATGGCATTGGCGCTTCCTTGTTCCAACGACTACATGGGCAGGAACGACACATAGGCTACATGGCACGCTCTTTGTCCAAATCTGAACGCAACTACAGCACCAATAAGAGAGAGCTACTTGCCATTGTCTTTGCTTTAAAGAAGTACCATAAGTACCTATGGGGCAAACCATTCACCTTATATACGGACCACCGCGCCTTGACATATCTCCACACACAAAAGATAGCTTCACCTATGATGATCAATTGGTATGATACCTTGTTAGATTATTCTTTCGATATTGTCCATTTACCCGGCGTCCTGAACACCTTACCTGATCATTTGTCACGTCTTGCCACCCCTGACAAAATGATGCCAGAGGACATATCACACAAGAAACATCAGCATCAGACATTGTCAACCACCAAGAGCTATGCTTGCAAACAACCAACTAGCCAAATTAAGACACAGATAGCACGGATACATTCGACCAATCCACTGTTCAAAGAAGAGCATTTCATACGAATAATCCAACATGACGAAGATAATTACTTCACACCACCAGCTGCTGAACACACCAAAATCTTACAGGACATACATTCCTTTGGGCACTTCGGAGCTGAAGCAATGACAAAGCAGGCACATAAAGAAGGGATGCACTGGACCAATATCATGCAAGACGCACTAGAAATCATAAAAAATGCAAAACATGTCAGATCAATAATATCACACGCCGAGGATATAATCCTCTACGTCCTGTATACGCTTACATACCTGGGGACCATTGGGCAATTGATCTGTGCGGTCCATTTCCTACATCGACAAAAGGGAACAACTACTTATTAGTAATGGTTGATGTTTGCACACGCTTTAATATACTCAGACCCTTACCTGATAAAAAGTCAGACACACTGGTACACACACTCATCCAAGTTTTTGGTGATTTCGGCTACCCACGTATCGTACAATCAGACAACGGCAGGGAATTCAAAAATGATTTCTTCACCCAACTATATACGGCTATGGGCATCGACCATCGACTGTCCACACCATATCACCCCAGAGGTAATGGAGTTGCTGAAAGATATGTACGCACCGCACAGGAAGTCATCACAAAGCAGATCAAAGGCACTAGAATAGATTGGGATTGGTATGTACCAAATGCACAATTAGCTATAAACCACCTTGTGTCCAAGCGACTACAAACGGCACCGTTTTCTCTAATGTTCGCACGTAACATGAATTTACCTTACAAGACAAACGAGATGAATGCACAAACGGAACCAATGTCGTACCAAGACCTACTCGACAGAATCGACCACATGTCAAATATCGTTTTCCCTGCGATAAAACAAAGAACACAATTAGTAACAGAAGCGCAACAGCGTTCATTCAACAAAAAACACCGTATGACGGACTTCCCCATCAACAGCTATGTAGTCGCACGCTTACCTACTAGGAGTCACAAACTTGCACCAGCATATGATGGTCCGTATACAGTAGTAAACAAAACACACAACGGCAACTACGTGCTTAAAGACATGACAGGCGTATTAACAGCACGTAACTACACACCTTCTGAGCTGAAGCTGATTTCACAGGACGAAGTAATTCCTTCAGACGAAATCTACGAAGTGGAAGCTGTAGTCGATCACAAAGGCACCGTAAACAACAGACAATATAAAATACGTTGGAAAGGTTATACCGCTGATGAAGACCAATGGGTCAAAGAAGTCGACATCAATGCACAGTCCAGCATCGATGAATATTGGAAAAGAAGAAATACAGAAAAAATAAAAATCAACAAACACCGAAAACGACCATCGGACTTCGAATCCTCTCACGGCAAGCGCCACAAACAAACGCCAACGTAGCTTCACTTTGTTGCACACTTCGCCATCATTACTGCCTTCCTATATCTAATTATTCACGGTTCCTTCAACCTGGAGGGGAGTGATGTTGTATACCAACACATTCACCTATCATTCCATCTACCATATACCTTTTCATATATACATATTCATATTTATCTATACACTTGTTCCTATACCTTAGTTCATGCATATGCGATCATTCCATAATACGTAATTCAGACCCCGAATCACACACTACACAAATTCCTATCATATTCATCACCCCTATTTTTACATAACCACATACCATCACATCAGTATAAATAAGACAATACATTTGAATAGAAATAAAGAATTATCCAAAAGTTTCACAATACTTGATAACAAGTCCTATTTTATTCTATAATATAACATTATGGAATGATCGCATATGCATGAACTAAGGTATAGGAATAAGTGTATAGATAAATATGAATATGTATATATGAAAAGGTATATGGTAGATGGAATGATAGGTGAATGTGTTGGTATACAACAGATTGTATAAATAAGAGACAAAAGTAAATAAGTGATACAATTGATATGGTTTGTTTTATTGAATAAAATGACAGTGGGTTTTTATAGTAAAAGCTAGGGGAAGCGGATGTTGGAATAATAAATTTCTATGATGATAGATGATTGTAGATGATAATGGATTATTGGTAGAGTTCGAGATGAGGGAATAAAATAGTGTATTATGGAATAGATAGATGGTTAACCTCTGATCTTGCTTGTAGACCAAGTGAAATATAGCCAGTGTAAGGATGTGCTGGGTAGTGACAAGGTACAATTGTTGGGACGCGATGAGTAACCACGTACCTGATATGTGTGGATGATGACAAATAATGATGGTATAGATATTTTGACATAAATATTACTAATCAGGAACCAGGAAAAACGACACCTTCTAAACTATTCCTCACAGAAAACCAAGGCCACCAGGTTCACAACGAGCCCAAAACAATGAAGGGAAGTTGGCTTATTCCCGTTTGCTTTTTTTTGTCTGTGTCCTCCTGTCGTATTTGTCATTTGTCATTACCCACACATACAGTATCAGATACGCAGTTATTCGTCACGACCCAACAGTTGTACCTTGTCACTCTCCAGCATAACCTCATACTGGCTGAAATAAATGCAAAAGACAAAATAAGTGATACAATTGGTTACTCTTTTTATTTAATATTCAAACATGTCATATTTATATCTTTTTCTATAGCCAGTGAGTCATAATGAAATGGTTACAAATTGGGATAATCTGAAGTGATGTTGGGGAAGTAATTTAGCGGGTGATGAAGAATGAATGAAATAAGGTATAGGGTAGTACAGTACCTGTCAAAATGTCAAAGTGAAAAAATGCGGAGCGGGGTATAAATAAATAAAGGTGTGGAAGATGGGAAATAGGTTCGGGTATCACAAATACAACAGGGCTCCCAATTTTGTAGCCATGAAATACGTTTTGAAAATTGTCTAAATATAATTTTATATTAATAAAATAATAGAGAATACTCTCAAGACTATTTCTACCGATGTAGTTTTTCTCTCGCCTTTTTGCTTCCCTCCTCATCATAACAATCCTCACCATTCAACTTTGGATCTGTAAAATAGTATACATTAGAATACCTCATTCTTCATTCATGAATAAAACCTTTTTTATTGAAACATCGCTAAACTCAAGTCACTAAACTAAAGGGAGGGGAATGAAGAGATCTCGGGAGAAGTCGAGGATCTTGAGGGATGTCGTGAAAAAAAGAGAGAGATAGTTCTTTTTCCAAAACAAATACCTCCCCTCATAACCCCCAAAATAATGGCTCCCCCACACCCCCAAAATAATGGCTCCCCCCACAACCCCCCAAAATATTGGCTCCCCCACAACCCCCCAAAAAAGACCTCCCCCCATACACCCCCAAAGTAATGGCTCCCCCCACAACCCCCCAAAAAAGACCTCCCCCATACACCCCCAAAATAATGGCTCCCCCCACAACCCCCCAAAAAAGACCTCCCCCCATACACCCCCAAAATAATGTCTCCCCCCATACACCCCCAAAATAATGGCTCCCCCCATACACCCCCAAAATAATGTCTCCCCCATACACCCCCAAAATAATGGCTCCCCCACAACCCCCCAAAAAAGACCTCCCCCCATACACCCCCAAAGTAATGGCTCCCCCCACAAACCCCCGAAAAAGACCTCCCCCCATACACCCCCAAAATAATGTCTCCCCCCATACACCCCCAAAATAATGTCTCCCCCCCATACACCCCCAAAATAATGGCTCCCCCCACAACCCCCCAAAAAAGACCCCCCCCATACACCCCCAAATTAATGGCTCCCCCCACAACCCCCAAAAAAGACCTCCCCCCATACACCCCCAAATTAATGTCTCCCCCCATACACCCCCAAAATAATGTCTCCCCCACAAACCATTCACCAAAAAAATACCTCCTCCCACAAAAAAAAAACCGCCCAAAAAAGTCTGGTTTATTTGAGCCAAATCCAAATCAGTTGGTTTTAGCTAAACCAAAAGGCCTGAAGAAGGAATGATGTAAGTATAAAAAAGGGATCTCTACGATGGATCACTAAGAGGGATCTGCAAACATTTAATGACGTTTAAAAACACATCATTGAAGTAAAGACAAGTTTTATTGAAGCAAAGACAAATTTTATTGAAGCAGAGACCTGTTTTATTGAAGGAAAAAGACAAACAAAGCTAATCATGACACCTCCAAAATCCTAAAATAAAAGGGTTTCCCCATGCATCTCGCAATGCCTTTTCTGAAGCCCTTCTAAACCAGTCCTAACAGAAAGCCAAGGCCACCACCAGGTCCACAACGAGCCAAAGACCGTGACGAAAAAATAATTTTGCATTAAAAAAAAAGGAAAGTAAGAGAAAGCGAGTGAGAAAATGGACGATGCCGCTTGAATAATAATTCAGGCGGAGCGGGCTTTGATTTTCAACCCCGTCACGAAAAATCTGGAGAGCCATCCACAAACAAAACAAAGGCGGGAAAGCCTACAGCCATAATAACAGACCTCTATGCTTCAGTATTGCTTACAACATTATAGCATGTAGAAGCATTTACCGTGCAAAACTGATTTAGAAAATAGATTACCACACTATAGGGATTCACTATTAAACAAGAATAGTATGTAGAACAGATTATAATAGTATGTTCATTAATATGCAGATTAGTCTCCCACAGTAGAATAGCTTTGCCATTCCATTGTTCATTGCAAAATAAAAAAGCTTTTATTGAATAATGATACGTAGTCAATACTATACTAAAAGGAAAGAAGACGTAGAAATAGGGGGGCCGCTAATAGTAGTTGAGAGAGGTGCGAATCTAGATGAATGGTGTAGATGAAGGAACGATGTACGATGTACGATAAAAAAGGGATTTCTAAAAGGGATCTCTATAAATGGCGATCTCCAAACTTCTAATGAAGCTTAAACAAACATTTATTTCAAACAAAGACAAGGTTTAAGGAAGCAGATATATGTTTTATTGAAGAAAAGAGACATATACATGTACTAAGCTAATCAAGACATTTCCCCAAGATTCTCGAATCAAAATGAAAGGGTTTCCCCATGCTTCTTGAAATCCCTTTCTAAAACCCTTCTAAACTATTTCTAAACAGAAAGCCAAAACCACCAGGTCCACAATGAGCCAAAACAGTGAATAGATGTTGGCTCATTCCCGTTGACTTGTCTTTTTTTTTTTTTTTTTGGATGTGCGCTCGCATTTTTTTTTCTCGATCAACAATCCAGGCTGCCGGCGGCGGCGGTTGAATTCACACCCATCTGGCTTTACAGCCTGCAAAATCCAATTAACCTGCAATATACTCTTCTTCGCTTTATATAAAACGAACTACGAAACCGTTCAACTTCAAATTTTCCATGCATCTTTAGAAATATTATACAATCATTTTTTGCCACCAAACCAACCATCCATCTCTCATACAATTAATTGCACAATGCTCTAAAGTTTACGCCTATAAGCTCACAGCTAAAGCCTACAGCCATAATAACCGCCTCTACATTATTGCCCACTGTCGTATTCCTGGTTCCTGCTTAGCAATATTTACATCAAAAGCATCTATGCCATCATCATTTGTATATCCGACTTATCTCTTCACTCTATTTTTTACCCCTGAATTCCCCACTTATTCTCACACTTGTCATTCAACACATCAGATAGCACACAGCCTCAATTATCCGTAGTCTCAAATACACCGTTATCATGCTCCCATCCACAGCCACAAATATCTTCATTTTATTATAAAAAGACTTGACATTTTATCAATTAAATAAAAACCATATCAATTGTATCACTTATTTTACTCTTGTCTTTTTATTATCTTCCATCCATTTCACCCACCATTCAACCACACACATACTTGGACATCCACGTTTGCTTGGATCCGCTTTCTAGTCACATACTCCTTCTACTCATACCATTTTTTTTTTTTCCCCATCCAATATCCCCATACACACACAGAAATACCCCGCCATACCGCTAAAAAAACATAGAAATCCGCTAAAAAAGCGCCGGGAGAGGCGCGGCTACGCCGCGCTTTTGCCCAAAGGAGCCAGAGGGCAGCGCGAGCGGAGTCCAACATTTTTTAACCCGATTTAAGCGCCGGAACCTGTGTAATGGCCGATTTAGTTTTGACTGTTCCTTCCTTCGTTTTTGGCTTGACTGAAATTTCATTAAGTTTATGATTGTAAATTTTGCATTTCTTGGAATGGTTAAATATTTATCAAACTTATTAGAGGTATCTTCGATATACTGAAGTAGATGATTATATTTGTTTGGTACACGTTTTTGGATGGAGTAACAATATTGGAAGATTTTAATGGACGGAAATTAAAGGCTTGAATGGTATTTCTAATTTTAGTAATTGATTTTTAACAGTTGTTCTTTTTAATAAAATGATATAGATTGCCATTTCACAAGATAGTTAAATATATGCATGGATTAGTGTTAAAACATAATATATATTATTGTGTTTTTTGGTAGAAAGTAACTTGGGTTAATGGTTATTCTGTTATGAAAGAAAAAAAAAATCGAAAATCGAAAATAAAATGAGAATATTGATTGCTTTTATTTGATGTGAATCATTCATCACTTTATTAGGGATGTGGTTAATGTTGTATACCAACACATTCACCTATCATTCCATCTACCATACATCTTTTCATATATATGCATTCATATTTAACCCTACACTTATCCCTATACCTTCGTTCATGCACATGCGATCATTCAATAATACGTAATTCAGATCCCGAATGCCCACTACACGAATTCCTATCATATTCGTCACCCCTAATTTTTCATGCCCACATACCATCACATCAGTATAAATAAGACAATACATTTGAATAGAAATAAAGAATGATCCAAAAGTTTCACAATACTTGATAACAAGTCCTATTCCATTTAATAATATAACAATACTGTATAAATAATAATGTCTAATTTATTTTGAGTAAAAAAATAAATAAAACGGTCTGAAATCTAAAGAGGGGATTGTTTCAAGTAAGCTACGCGCAGGAGGAATAACAAAGCTATGTAAACGAATGTTCATCATCACTGCAGAGCGGCTCTGCCCACCATAGGAGCCGTCATCATTTTTTTCTCAATCACTGCCCACCCACAGTGCCAAATCACAGAGTCTTCCATCCCATCCCATCAAAACCTACCCTTCAGAAATGCCCTGCCACCCAGTAGCTACATAATTAATACTATTCTCAACTTTGCTCTTCGATATATCCCACCACAACAAAATACACTGTAATAGCTGTTTTTTTACACAAATGCCTCACTGTTTTCTTTTCTACGCACAAACTTATAGAGTTGGTGGAATCAGTAATACCCAATCCGTTCCTTTTTCATATATATATATATATATATACTGTAGACACACTTTTTTTTTTCTATGCATATGTAATACACATTCGATGAAGTTCATCAAGTAAACGTACAACAGAGAAACTAATTATAAAAAAAGAACGTATTTATTCAAACGTAGATACAAACGATGACAAACTATTACTAAACTAATGACGATTCCATGATGCTAATATACTGACGTTCGCAAATGCTACATCCAAAATGAAAGCGTTTCCCCATGATGTTTGTTTTGCGATTTTTAAAACGCCCCTAATTCAAGTTCTAACATTAATCCTAGATCACCAGTACCCCAATGAGCCTTGCCATCAAATCCTTCAGACTATCATGAAGGAAAAAAAAAAAGAAAAAAAAAGAGAGGAAAAAAAAAAATGGGAGTAAAAAAAATAGAAAGCAAAATGCGGAACCTGAATCAACCAGCCTTTCTTTTTTTTTATGTCAAAAAATCAGGGAAGGGGCAATCGCCATAATTACCATAGTGCATAATTCGTTTTATCTTCCATTGGGAAGGCAGTGGCAACCCCTACATAATCAAACTCCAATATCTCCGACGCATTTCAAGTAAGCTATTATTTCAGCACACAAAAAAAACCCGTTGACGACGCGCTGAGCACGACGGTTGGGCACCAAGGGGCTGCCCACCATAGTGCGAAATGGCGGAGGCTTTCATCCCTTCGCATCAAAACCCACTCTTCAATAATAAAAAAAAAAAACTCTGACACCCATTAAATCCAAAGATTTTCAAAATGATAAAAGCTCCAGCGGAGCGCCATAGCGTTTATTCAGTAAAATAAGTATATTAAAAATAAAACACATCAAGAAGAGAGGGATAACTAAAAGTAAAACTAATAAAAGGGAATAACTAAACGAAATGGAGATGGGGGGGGGAATATAACTATTTCTTGCGAAGAGAGGATGGTTTCATGCGTATAGAAGAGGGTTGTTGCTGCTTTTTGTCCGAAGAAGGTTGCTGCTTTTTCGTGGGGGTCGTGGCAGCGATCATATTGTCTCGGTGTTGCGGACCCCGTGGATTTTTCGGACATCCACCACCGGTCAATAAATGGGCTCGCCAACCTTCCTCCGTACCAGGTTCAATGGTCACCAAACATAAAGGACATCGAGTCTCATTTTCCGAGTTTGTATATGCTATATAGAAAATTTAGAATGAGGATCCTCTTTTCCGTCATCACTTCCCTGTTTTTTTTTTTTTTTTTTTTTTTGTTTTTTTTAAAAAAAAAAAAGAGTTACCTGAGCAAGTGGCCTTGAGGGTATGTTGTAACCATTGTTCTACAGGGATGGATTGCTTGCATCGCGTACATTGTTTCATCAAATGGCGTTTTTCACAATCTGTCGCCGTATGTGATTGTAATGTCGAGACTTCTAGAATCTAATGGTTAAAAATAAGAAAAGTTAACGACCCATCAATAGTTCCATATCTGTTTTACTTACAATTTGGCACATGGGACAGTTGGTCAATGCAGGACAGTTCTTGTAATAATGCGTGATTAATGTCTGTTCGTTGAATTGTGGGTTGTTCTCGTCACAAAAGATACACATTCTATTTTCAAAAGTCACCATAATAAGCTTTCCATTCCTATACTATCCATTTCTTCCTTCCACAAAAACCAACTTACGTATCTTCTGGTACCCCTTGCACATGATCGGTTGTGGCAACCTTGGTATCATTGGTGGTAGATGCTGCCGCGGGCGGTCGCATGCGTTTAACAACGGTTGGTTTTTTTGTTGTCACTAAGAAAAAATGTGAATGTCAATAAAACCATCTTCTATAATAATGTTCCTTTGTTTTATCCGTACCTTGAGCTTTCTTTTTATCAGCCAAGGAAGCACCAGGGCGACGTTTCTTTAATGGCTGCTTTTTTTCTTCAGAAAGACCACCATGTACAGTTAAAGCGCGTAGTTCAGCAACCGTCGTGTCTTTATCAGGTACAAGTTTTGATGATGAGCCAGTTTTCTTTTGCAATTTCTATAAAGATAAAAAAAAAAAAGGTCAATCATACTCCTTCCCCCGTCCCTCTACTTTACTCTATATTTTTCATTTTTCTTACCGATTGTAGGGAGTGGCGCGTCGCTTCATCTAATAATGGTTCTAATTTTGACCATTCCACTTGGGAACCAATCAATAAAAGTAATTGCATTGCTTGTTGTTGTACATCCTCATGTCCTTGATATAAATAAGCCATGATAAATTCCATCAAGCGATCCAAAACAATCATCCCTCCATCCTGTTGCAGTTTTAATTCGTCCACGGCACGCTGCACAAGCTGGATACGAGAAAGCGCTTCTTTATGGTTGTGTATTATGCGTTCAGGTTGACAAATGAATTGATCCAACAAACCCTGGGTATGGGAGAGCTTCAAGACAAGATCCACCGCATTGGAACGAATGGTAAGGTTTGCATCCCCTGTGCGTCGAAGCACACCAGAAAAGGCACGGAGTGTCCACATTTTTGTTGCTTCAGCATCCACCTTGGCTATACAATAGAAATCTATTCCCAATGAACCAAACGGAAAAAAAAAATAGAATTAGAGTTCATCATTCACACACACACACACATCCTTTGTGCCCGCTTACCGTTGAGTTGTTGCCATATTTGAATTGCCAAAGAAACAATGGGTTCTCTTGAGTCCATGATCGCCTCTTGGAACATCATCAACGTTGCATTCACCAAATACGCACTCAAATCATCACTATCTATAGCGTCATTCTTGAATAAGCGAGGTAGTTGATCGAGAGCCTGTGTTTCGGCCAATTGATACACGGCGCCAATACATTGTTGAATTTGATGCAGACCACGTTCACGGCATTTAGATTTCATGTCAAGCACACACGCCACAGTCGATTCACCGAACACATCCAGAGAGGGTCTATAGGTGGCACGTTCTTCATCCATGATGGCTTCTGGCATCGCATCCTTGTCGTCGTCACCGAAAGTAGTAGCAATATCCCCAAAAGATGCAGCACCCATAGTAACAGCCTGACTTTCGCGACGTTCCTGGATTTTGGCAGACATGGAAGACGAGAGAGTAGGGAATGGGATGATTTCTTCATCAGTGGTTTGTTGTTGCCCATCTTTGTCGCCGTTCGCACAAGTAGCAAAATTGGTCCATTTCGCAATCGCCTCATCGTACATGTGATCCTGAGAAGCTGTTGCCGTTCCGCCCTCTACCGTTGCATCGATCAGGCCCTACACACACACACACACACACACACACACACACACACACACACACACACACACACACACAGATAGACATAACACAGATATATAATAATAACGAATGAGTCAATGCTACCGATGCGCCTTCAAAATCCCTTTCCTCCTCGCCATCGTTCCTTACTTGGTTTTCTAACACCTGACCATTGTCCATGATTCGAAGATTAGCTTGCTTGATCATCGATTCTGCCGCCTGTTTGATTTCGATGATATCCGATTTGATTTTTTCCGCCTCGTCATAGTCCCTTGTATCCAGTGCTTGGCGTTTGGCTTGTTCGAAAGCCACCATGAGCTGCAACAAGCGTGAGAGTTGATCGCTGAGTTGTTTGTATGTTTTAGCCTTTTGATACGATTCATCTAATCATATGAAATTGTTGGACAAATGAGTTCAACCTATGTCCGTCCCATTTGCTACATATATACATATATATATATGTGTGTGTGTGTGTGCATCATCCTACCTTTCACCGCCAAAGATTCTGCATGAAGTAAAGATGACATCCAGTGTTGTAATTCCAATTCCATCATTCCAGAAGCCGAGAGTTCATAAATTTGACTTTGATAATCATCATCGCTAGATATACTAGATCCTTTTGTAATGTGGTTTGATTCATCAAATAAGGGGATTTCATACTAAATGGAGGAAAGAAGTCAGTCCCATGACAAAAAGAAAAAAAGCAAATTGATGAGGATAATTGTATGTTACCTCCAATGAAGAAGAGGGCTGGTGGATATCCTGCGCCAATGGTTGGCCAACTATATTCAAAGTCAATAAACCGACCTAGAGTATATTTATAAAGGCAACATAAATGTGGAAACTGAAATCAGTGACAACCAACAAAGGAATTGGTATAGTCTGGATACTAGTAGAAATTTTATTTGCTTACCTGATTGTAAACGTTGAGGTGATTTTGATGATTATTTCTGACCACCAAACGAATGTATTCCCCATCAGCATTGATCTTAATTGATTTCAGTTCACGTGCCCTGAATTGCGTCCGAGCATTATCGTCAAATCCAATATATCTGTCAAACAATTAGGCATGGTGAATAACTTGCAAAGCTTTCTATTCGCGCGGTGATAAAGCCCTTTATTTACCCTAGTCTTGTAAATTCAATCAACGTATCCGTATCGTCATCGCTCTGTTGTGAGAGATCTTGTTCCGATTCCTTCAAAAGTCCAACATAGATATCCACCTTGGTTGCAATCTTGAAATGATGGGATAACAATTGAATTTTGGTGATGCGCGCAGGGCCACCGAGAAGATGAATGATTAGATCTTGAGGATAGCTTGGACCTCTAAATAAAACACAAGGAATAAATCACGTCGGTTATTGTAAAAAATAAAAATAAAAAAATAAAACTAAAAATAAAAATAAAAATAAAAATGAAGCTCAAGACTTACTTCGGTGTTTGCCACCCTTTCAATTGCACATTGTCAACATCTTTTTCGGGCGCGGTGGTGGTATAGTGGCGATTGCCTGGACTAGAATGGACCAATTTCTCGGGGCCGTGGTCGTCGTCCCAAGAAGAACAATGGGCCACCTCATAGGCAAGAGGTAAAACCTTCATTGTGTAAAATGAAGTGTGGAAAGTATATCAAAAATTTGAAAGGAAGGAGAGGAAAAAAAAAAAAGGGGGGATGGATTTTTTTTTTATTACCTCGTGGGCGACAATGATGAGACAGGTCGACGTTTCCGAGCGGCATCGGAATGTGAAAAATTCGCTGCTGCTTTATTAAAAAAGAAAAAAGAAGCTCTTGACAGCTTAAACAACCATCACCAACCCGGGCCAGATGATTCTTCTTAGTTTCTGGTCATACCTCTCGGCGTGCATTCTAAAAGAGAGAGAGAGAGTAACAAGAATGAATGTTGCAAGAGAATGGAAAAAACGTGGACAAACTAAAAAGAGTGACACAATTCAAAACAATAAAACGCCTCCCTTTATTTTTGTGCGCCATGACATCCTTGTCGATCGCCAAGAAGGGTTTTTTTTTTTCCTTGCCGCCTTATTTTCTATGATAGTTTCACCCATAATGATATATCACCTTCCTATGCTCTTATCCCTAAATAAATAATATCATCAAAAGTCATCTAGCCAAACTTACTTTAAAACAGCAAAAAATTCCACCTCAAAGAAAATCCCGACTTTGTCAAGCGTGGACAACAAGATCGAAAAAGATCAAAGATGGCTTTAGCATCAACCCCACTGATGATATAATTTAATGTGGTAGCATTTTTATTAAAGAACAAGCAAATATACATATCATATTGAAGAAGACCATCTGACCGATTTTTTCTTTCATTATATCACTAATATACACACATTAAAACATTTTTTTTGACATGGATGGAGAGAGAAAAATTATACTCGACGGATAAGGTCATACATAGTTATTTTTCGTTTTTCAGGCTATCCACACTTTCATCCTGTAATTCCTTGGTGGATTTTTCAAAATTCTTATCTGCTTTGATCTTTTTTTTATTTTAAAAAAAAAAAAAATACATAGGTGAGTCGTGTATATATATTGCCTTTTTTTTGCCATTTATCTCCAACTTACAGCAGCTTCACTATGTGTCGCCAACTTTTCTTGCCAATCCTTCTTCTCCTTGTTATTCACTTGCTTATTTTTTTCCCTTTCCAGTACTTCAGGATCGTTATCCGACATCTGTGAAAATGCAGACATCGTACGCCGTGCGGAGCAAGTCAGCCAGCGAGGTGAACAAGATACGTCCGCGATGGTTCGAAAAGCAGGTTTGATATATGTCATATTGATCATGCTGTTATATTTATCCACAGTAGCGAAAAAAAGAATAAAAGAAAAAAAAATGACGAGTTGATAGTAGTTATATACTTTCAAATGTACAGGGGTTTGCAAATTTGAAAACCTACTAGGGCGATTTTTATTTTTAGTGCATTGATGGAATTTTGTCTTCAGTGTGGCATGATAATTTAAATGTCATTGGCTGAAAAAAATTTAGATTCTCATGAAAAACAAGTAACCCTCACCCTTTCGCAAAAAATAGTTGAAGTTCTCGAAGAATAGTAAAGTTGATTTTTGGCGGCAATATATATATATATATATATATATATATATATATAAACACCATCGTTCACCAACCTCTTCAATATATATATCACATTGAATAAAAAGCATCCTGAATCCTGACCTGGAAATAATCCCACGAAAAAAATAAAAATAAAAAAGAGACAACACATATAAAATCACTGACTATTTATTGTTTTTATTGTAAATCAAAAAGGCATAAAATAAGAGTGAAAGAAAAAGAGATGGAGAGAGAGAGTGTGTGCGTGTGCGTGTGTGAAAGAATAAAAAAAAAAAGAGGAAAAAGGAGATAAGAAAGGCACAATGGGGAACAAATGGAGGTATAATAAAAAGGAGTGCGTGAATATAAAAATTATACTAAAATGGTAAAGATAAAAAAAAAAAAAGAGTCAAATTATACTAAGCGATAAAAATAAAAAAAAAATAAAAAAATAAACTAATACACTATGTGGGAATGGTTTTTCTTCAAAGATGATGATCCAGAGCCTGTGTTCCCAATTTTGATGACCCGACGCATGATATTTTTGACTTGACTATGCTTGTTGTTGCTGCTGCTGCCTGCACTCAGTATAGAGTGATGATCCTTGGTACTGCTGCTACTGCTATCGTCATAGCCGTGGTGTTGATGGATGCTGCTGGTACTAGGGAGATGGGGCAATTGTCTTTGTCGTTCAACGAACTTTTCATGGTGTTGTTGCTGTTGCGGTTGTTGTTGTTGTTGCTGCTGCTGCTGCTGCTGCTGTTGCGGTTGTTGTTGAGGAATGGATGGAACTGTTTGCTCTTGTTGTTGCTGTTGTTGAGGAAGCGGTGGCAATTTGTGCTGTTGTTCTTGTTGAATTCCAGAATCTACGTCATCACTTAACGCATAGTCATCCTTGTCACTATGACTAAACCCGCTGCTGTCTTCCAAACCACTATGATGATGAGGTGATGATGTTTGACGTTTGCGAAGGTTGTGCTTGATATTTGAGAAGGAATGATTGATTTTTTGTAAGTGAGATTTCGATGCTTTTTCCTTGTCTTGTTGCCATTGAGACGTAGGCATGGGATATTGATATTGTTGCTGACTATCTTTGATGGCTTGGATTAATGGTGCGAATTCGGAGAAAGCAGGACCTCCTACAAGCATTATAAAAAAAAAGTTAATAAACAAGTAATCCACTCTCCTCTATGGATCTCTTTCCTTCGGATTCCCCCCTATTTTTTTTTTCTTTTTTTTCGGTTCACCCCCCTCTTTTTTTCGTTTCTCATGCGCACACACACACAAAAAGAGCTTATTGCATATAAGCATACACACTTGATACCCCATATAATCAAATCGTCTTTTTTTCGCCTTCTTCTTACCATTTTGATTCGTTTGTAGCACCGGATGACTGTGGCGATTTTGGAACCAATAAGACGAGGCAAAAGGATCGGACGGAACAGGTGGTTCTTCGAGGGTGGCCTGTGACATGATACGATACAGCAATGGTGAGGCGGTAGCATCCTTGGGATCCAAATGAGATGAGAAGACCGAGATCCATGGTTCATCCTTGGGCACAGGTTCCAAAGCATAATCGTCTTCCATCAAAGCATAGAGACCCACATCAGCAAAATCAATCCAGTCCACATTGAAGCTTTTGATGCGCTGGATAAGACGGTTGTAGGATTTGGCTTTGGCTTTGGCGGCTTCAGCCTTGGACATGGGTTGGAGAATTAGATTGGCATTGCCAAATGTTTGCTGTTTTGAAGAAGAATCCAGTGATGTTGATGACGATGATAATGAAGAATAGGATGAGGAGGAGCTGGAGTTGGAGCTGGAGGAGGATGTCGAAGAAGATGCTACGGAGGATAAAATGACGGGGGCGGAAAATCGGTGGTGGTGATGATGATGATCGGCGGGACGTTTGACTTGTGTCATCCATTTTGAATGTTCAATGATCATCCGCGTCATAAAATGGCCAGCCTTTTCAGCAATAATAGGATCACAATCCGCAGGACCCAGTGTGACTTTCCCCATGGCTTCACCCAAATGATACGCATCCATCAAATTGTTCGCCTTGTGTTGCATCAGTTCCACCAAAAAGTCAAGAATTTCGATAAGTAACGCTTCGCCTTTCTTTGTCAGGACTTTGGAAAGGTTCGGCAACGTACAAGCTATTGTTCCAAAAAAAAAAAGTTAACAATCATCCACCCCTTCTGGTACCTCCTCTCTCCAATCTCCCCCTCCTCCTCCCTTCTGTTCCATCTATCCCCTTTTGCATTTCACTGTTATCTATCCCTTTGTCTCCCAAATCTCCCCTCATTTGATACTTACTTTCGTAATTGATGATTCTCCAGACTTTTTTTGGCACAATACGTTCTTGGCAGCACCATAATGTATCTTGCATCAATGTGGCAACTGAGTGGATGCTGACTGGAATCAAATCATCGGCGGTACAGTTTTGTTGGCGAAAGACCTTGAGAAGTAAAATGCTGTTGGGGGCTGCAAGCGTATATTTTTTTTAAAAAAAAAAGACGAAGATAGGTGAATAAACAAAGCAAACGTAATAACTATCTACATGTATTCATACCGGACTTGCGTAAAATCTTGCGTTCATCCAGTCCTAATTCATGGCAAAAAGAAAATATTAAAGATGAGTATAATAGTACCTTATACGTTTGTACTATATATAAAGTTATTACCCCGCTTTCTGATTTCGTCCATGCAAATTCTAGTGACTTGAGCACCAAAATCAAACGAGTATGACATTTGAGCTATTTCTATAAAAAATAAAGGTGAAAAAGAGAATAAGGTGTAGTTGTTTATAAGTATGATGTTAAATAAATGTAAGCCGTTTTAACATACTTACAATGATTTCGATGTCAAAAGAAAAATAAATAAATAAAAAGTGATGGAAAGAGGAAAGAGAAGCGCATAAATAGAGCTGAGATTGAATTATTTTTTTATAAAATCAAAAAAAGGAGCGTTTGAAATAGGAGGAGAGTAAAAAAAAAAACCAAAAGAGTAAAAACTTTGACAGGGAATCTTGTTTTTTTTTTTTTGTGAAGTTATATAAATATATAACTATGATAGTTGCTGTTGCTTTTTAGTGAAAAGGGTGATACATGGATTCAATACAATGCAAAAAAAGCAAGATGTAGAAGTACATGTGTCTCCTTGAATAGTATGAAGGGGGTTTTTCTGCTATGCAGTACTGTACCATCATGGACTTTTTTCGTTTTGTAAAACTTTCGACATATTGAATCTATAAATCATCATATTTTGGCACATGATTATATTCATGTTCCTTCTTCTTTTTCTTATTACTTGGAAGTACACTCAAAAAAAAAAAAAAAAAAAGAGGACCCTGGGCGTAGAAAAGTGAAAGGCGGCGTTCAAAATACAACCAAATCTTTCTTCTCAGGTGTTAGTTCCCCTTTACGGTCCCGGGACTCCCTTAATTCCACAAGTTTGTTTCAAAATGGGAAAAGGAGACATTTCTTTGTCATTGTTTTTTTTTTTTTTTTAAAAAAAAAAGAGAATTCTCATTTCATTCGGGATTCTTATACTGACAGGTCACACAATTGATGAATCATTTCACTGTATCATAGTGACTGTAAAACCTCGATTTTATCGAACCAAGAAACCACATAACCTTTGAGAGAAACAGAAACTACCCAAGGCTGGTTTGGGGTACACATGGCTGATGAATTTTTTTTTTTTTTGCTTGTGCCTTCTTTTTTTTTGAATGTCCATGCTTGCTCTAGGTTTTTTGCTTTCTCGGAAGTCGGGTTTTAAATTCCCTTCCACAATAATTTTTTTTTCTTTCCCGTTCTTTTTTCTTTTTCCAAGAAATGACAATGGGCAAGGTAGCCGCTGTCAATGTAGCAATATCAGTTGACATCCTATTATTATCAGGAGAATGAATAAACTCACTGTCAATATCGGCATTGGACCTCAACGATCACCTTCCGACCTTAGCAACAGCAAAACGACAAGCCGAAACAATGGGAACTTCACCACCTCTCGACCGCGAGTTTCAATGCTGAGGTGACCACTGCTGCTGCGTGAAGAATGCTGAAATCCGCTTTTTTTTATTTTTATTTTTTGGGAACCAATGCTTCTGCTGCTCCTACTTCCAGTTGGGAATGTCATATTATTTAGGGTAGATTCAAAATGACCGTACCGTAGATCAGTGACAATAATGATAGTTTACTTTTATCATCTTTATTCTTTTGTAAACATTGATTTGCTTTGACGGACAATAATTTTTTTCAAATAAATAAAAAAAAATCAGTTTTATTTGGCTATACAATTTGAAGGAATTGACTGTATGTGTATATGTATGTGTATTTGTATGTGTATGTTTATGTGTAGCTATATATGTTTGAAAGGATGGGCTATGTGTGAATGTGCATGGAAAAAAATAATATGGTTTGGTCGCTAATTACAAACTGGTGAAGGTGAAGGATGGTTTTGCAGGAGATATATGTATATCAGGTTGATCGGTGCTGGATGGGCATGTAGGATGATGGGGAAACAAAAAGATAGTATATAGCACGCTGACATCCCTTCTTCCAGGCCAAAATAAATCATGACCTACTACTGAAGATGAATGACCGGCACGAGAATCTTGGAAGGGAAGAGGGAGACCGAGAGAGGGAGGGGGGGGGTGACAATAGTGATACATTTATGCTTGAACAAAAAGGAGATGGTAGCAGTTACACAACGGATCTACAAAAAGTGAAACATTGAAGCGTGCATTGATGATGGAAGAACCAAAAAAAGAAAAAGAAAAAGAGACACATATGATAATTGGGACAGAGACAATATTTTCAAGTATAAAACGTATTTTTTCTTTTTATTTTGATTTCGAATGATTTGTATTAAAAAAGAGATAGTAATTCTTTTGTGTGAATAGAGTAATGGTGTGTGAAGGATAGAGAAAAAAAAGTAGTAATGTAAAAAACGAGTAATAATAAGAGTAATATATAGAATATAATAAAACAGAATGAGAGAATAAAATGACTACACTAATAATAATAATAATAAACAAATAAAAACATAAAATAATATAACATCCTTCAATGTTTCCAGTTATTTTTTTTTTTCCAATCTTGAATTGTCGGCCGTATCCCACGCCCTCCATTACTAATGTTTTTCTATCTTGGCGATATCAGCGGGATGTTGAATAGCTTGTTCTTTTCCATTTCGAGCATAGTCCTCTACATTCCCATTTGCCGTCATGCTACCTTGTTGTGACCGCCAGTGTTGTTGTTGTTGTTGTTGTTGCCAATTAGATTGTTGATAGCTATGGTGATAAGGTGACACATCGACATGTGGTGATGGGATACTAAGGCAAAAAGAAGAGAATAGTTAGAAAGAGACATTGGGATGAGATAAGTTCTTCTTACCTTTCAGGATGCGGGTGGCCATATCCAGGTGGAGGAAGCTGAGGAGGGGAGGCGCAGAATGGTGGTGATAGTAAGACATTGGAGGTTGCAATTGTGGCTGAGGATAGTAAGGATGGTGGTGAGGATGTGTCGATGCCACAAAAGGAGGTGGATGATCAGTGGATGGTGAATGATTGCCAGTATGACTAGGTGTAGATGCCATTCTCACACGCGCCCAATGCTGCTGTTGCTGCTGCTGTTGTTGTTGTTGCTGTTCGTCCTCTTTGAAATGATCATAAGCTGATGGCGCAGATTCTGATCGATGCATGGGAGGAGGCAACGAAGCATAGTGCTGCTGCTGATAGGGATGATCGTAAACATTGGACGATGATGAATCTGAGCGAAGGGGTGGCGCGGGATATGGGTGGTGATGAACAGGTGGAGGAGGAAGAGATTGCTGAGGATGAGACGAGGTCGTAGGCGAAGCATGGTAATCATAGGACCCACCGGGTGAGGAAGAAGAGGCAGGGGGAGGCACCATTGGCACGCCTGCGTGAGAAGGTGCATAGACATAATGAATTCCATTGCCACCATTGTGACCGGACGATGGGTAATCATAAGAAGATGGATAATCAGAGGCATACATTGGGTGTTGTTGCGAGTAGGTCGGTGTGTGATGAGGATGATGATGACCAGGAATCATAGGTGGTGATGTCAAAGCCGAGGATGGGTGAGGGTGATGCATTTGACGACGAATGGGACCACCCGCAGCTTCAGCAGATCCTACACTGACTTTTGTCGTTGAAGAAGAGGAGGTCGAGCCATGAGATTCCGCATAATGACCAGGACTACGTCCACGTACAACAACCGGTTGAGATTCTGTCGAAGCGACTGGCACCAACTTCCCGGATGATCGTACCTTGGCAAACAATTCCATGACCACAATATAGTATTGCTGAGCAGCACGTCGTTTCCCATTGTTGGCGGTAGCTGATTTGAATTGGATGCGCTCAAAGGTGACAATGGATTGGTTCGCTCCCACCGAGCTAAACGAAAGGTTGCCGCCAGGACGAATAGGTCTCGCTTCTGGTGTATTTTGAGGTCCCTTATCACGCTTGGCAGTATGTTGAATCAGAAGAATTTGCTTGTCACAATCAGATAATCGAGCAGATATACCAATATAAAACTGATCCACTTCATGGAGCATGTCTTGATCTTGCACAAAGCAGGGCAGTTCTTGACCATCATATAAAACCACCACACCTTGAAGGGAGAACGAACTGCTGATTTGGAAGTAATTGCGACGATAACATGTCCAATCGTTATCGGCCAAAAAGAAACCACGGTCTACTTTGGATTGGATACGCACATCCAGCCTAATCAAAAAAGCCAACACGAAGGTTAATAATGGCCAAGGAGGGTGTATCATGTGATCTATTTTAGTGACTTACACAGACGACTTATCCGTCGCATAGATATTCCCATTGTAATGTGTCATTCCAAAAGTAGGCGTATCACTTGTATAATCCGATTCTCGACGTTTTCTTCGGATGCTGCCACTACCATTCATCAAGTAAGGAGGAGGAGGGGGAGGAAGGGAAGAGAAGGTGATGCTGGTCTATGTTGGAGCTGTTGTTGATGTACTTCATTGGTTGGCGAAGACGGTTGAGTCACAGAGTGTAAAGGTTGAAGGGAAGGTGATCCTGTTGGCCGAGGCGTCGTAGGTTGAGACATGGACACGCTATATGAAAATAAAAAAACAAAAAACAAAAAACAAATCAGAAACAAGCCCACCTCCTTCCCATTCACAGCAACTTGAAGTGAAACGCAACACAGAAAAAAAAAAGGTTACATACTTTGGGCACGACCTTGTCGGAGAATCGGCGGATTTGACAGGACTGGCAGTAGCAGAAGGAGAATCCATTGATTTTGAAGGATGTTGTTGATGATGATTCTGAGAATATTGTTGCTGTTGTGCTTGCGGTTCCCTAAGTGTGATAAAAAAAAGGGCAAAAAACAGGGGAGGTTAGTAAACAAGGGAAGTAAATAAAAGATATGTAATTTTTTTTTATTTTTATTTTTTTTGGTGGGCGAGTGGCAAAAAATAATTCCTGGGGGAGCCTTATCCGATAGTAAAAAGACGGATTGTGTGTTCCCTTCAGATAAAGATGTCTGCCATTCACCTACCCGCAGCATCAATAGATACACGCACACAAACACACACACGTTCTATTATAGCTTACCTTGAACTGTATTCCAAAGGGGCCGACTGTTGTTGCATATCAAGTGGATCAGATGTTGGTCGCACAGTAGTAGAAGAATGAGGTTGCTGAGGGAGGGAATGTAACATTGTGGTGTAAGGTTATATAAGGTATTGACGGGACAATAATTGCGGGGAGGGATATATTGGTAGATCCACCTTCTTGTTAATTGACTATGCTATTGTTGTAATAAAAAGTAGATCAATGTATGAGAAGTGGTGATCCGGTGAGAGTGTACGTCCTTTTTCTTTTTTTTTTTTTGTGAAAGAAAAGGAAAAAAAAGAGGACGAGGACCCAACAACAAAAAAAACAAAGGGGAGATTCTGGGCGATAAATATTTTTAAACACCGTTAAATCAATGGGCCAATCATAACAAAGTAATTTATATTTTTTAACTATCGTAAGTTATAGCAGTAAAATACAAATAGTAGCGCTGTTGACATACAAAGACCTATCACTATTTCGATAGTCAAAAACTAGGTACTACATAAAATAAAAATGTTCACTAACCAGAAACGAAAAATATAAATGGGTGATGATGACCAATGATGACATGGTATTCATAGAAGTGATAATTGTTCGATTTTTTTTTTTTTTTTATTGATCCAAACAAAACGAAACAATGTTTCTAAAAATACATGTCAGAGAGCAATTAAAACTTTTTTTCTCAGCTGGACTACCCGGTATCCAAGTGGAAAAAAAAAGAACTCAATTCAAGTGATCCCAACCTTTCATCCCGAGCATCCTTTTGATTTTTTACATCTTTTCACTGAAGACACCCAACTTGGTACCCCTGAATTACTAATCCGATAAATCTTTTCTGAATTGTTACCCGCAAACCCCCCTATCCCCAACCGACCCATTAAAAGTTTGAAGACAATTCCATATCATATGATAGTTAAACTATAATTTCAATTTTTTAATGATACACACATGTCAAATAAAATAGATATCAATATAAAACCAAAACTATATAATTGAGGCATAAAGGAAAAATATAAAATAACGGAAATAGATATACCACTGAAGCTAAACAACAGCAAAAAGTGGAAGGAAAGGAGATCTATCAATACCGCCGAGTCGTCTGGTCGCTATCGTGAGGTGTCATTTTCATTTCATGCTGATGTCCTTGTATATCCACCGCAATGTAGCGATCGCCATCCTTGTATCCCGCGTTGCCTGAGATGGATGATGAAGTTATTGACGTTGACTGTGATATTCTGGGTAATGGCATCGGGCGTCCGGACGTTGGTGAAGTCGCTCGTTTGGTATCCAAAAATACTTGTTGATAATCATCAACCGGCGTTGTCGTTGTCAATGAAGTTGACACGTTTCCCACCAATAAAGCATGATCGCGCAAGAATTGTGATAGTTCTGTCCAGCCTATTTATAAAAATTGCATATAGACATGATGAATATATATATATATAATTTCTACCCAGCAATTTGTACACATTATTCCTGTATTTCTT
Source organism: Absidia repens (assembly GCA_002105175.1). NCBI lineage: Eukaryota > Fungi > Mucoromycota > Mucoromycetes > Mucorales > Cunninghamellaceae > Absidia > Absidia repens. The sequence continues at coordinate 1,402,509 of MCGE01000007.1, forward strand.
ACCTCCACCGACTCTCACCATCACCATTCGACTTTTCAAAATACGACAATAGACAAGCTTGGTACCAAACCGATATCTCCCTGCTTCACCAGGCACCATATTGAGCTCCACCTTGTACGGCGCCCTGTTCACAATCCGGCCAATTTCCATATCCAACTCATTGTGCGGATCAGCCACATACGCATTCATTGGTTGTAGTGCGATGCGTCCCATGAGATTTTGTGAAGGCATTTTGGCTGGTAGGGAGATCTTTCGACTTCGCAATCCTGGGGCGGTTGATGATGATGATGATGATGTATTGAGTTGCCGTTCCAATTTGTTCCGCTTGGCCACCAAAAGCGCATACTCCGTTCGTCCCGACCCTTCTACCATCATGGCAGCCTGCCGTGTCTTTTCCAAACTGATATCCAGTGCTTCCATGTAGACCTTAGCCTTTGCTTTTCCACCATCTGCCACCAAAAGTTGTTGTTCCAGTTGATGCAGATACCCTTGCACCTCCGCGGCGGCCGACCAGTACTGACACATGCTGAGGTTGTGGCGAAGATGTTGTTTATGTTGTTGTATAGTCTGTTCCCACCCATCCAAGACACGGTCGACATCTCCACGGTCAATCCAGTTCGTGGTCAATGCATCCAGCGCATCCATCACTTTGCGTACTTTCATTGCCAATGCAGGTTGTGTTTCGTAGACCAACGTTGTCAATGCTTGCTGAGCCTCTATCAAATCCTGTTCCTGATTCATCATCGCCACTGAGTCATCGTGATAAAATCCAGACACCAACACCGTCATGCGGTGGCCAGCATGTTCAAGTAGATCCAATAGGTCTTGCCATTGTTGCTCGGCTTCTTTTTTCAACTGCCATGAGGTCACCTCCGTCAGCGGTGTATTGATCTTTTGCCAGCGTGATTCAACCTCCTCCAACAATCCTTGCATACAATGTCGCACATGATCACCAAGAGTCTTCATCAAATTATCGTCAGCATCTATTTGGTCATCCAGAAGCAAGATCCAGTCTTTCACTTTCGCCGAAAATGCATGCAGTTCCGTTTTTTCATAGTGGGTCATCTTGTATTTCCAAACATGGATATCCAGTCGCCAATCCGCAAGCTCGTTGGTAGTGCCAGTCAGGGAAAATTCAGCTAGGTCCTTGGCAAATTGATCCAAACCCATAAACAGTTTCGATGCCTGCTGCCCACATTCGTAAGCGCTGGATAATATACCCTTGAGACAATTTTGTTCCATATCCACGGCCTCTGATAAACCATTTGACGATTCCCAACATAGTTCGAGCAGAATACCATCACCATCGCCTGTAAAAAGTAAAATGATTAAATCCGATGAAAGAAGAAAAGGGGGTTTTTTTTTGTCTTGTTTTACCTTTGCCATTGTCCAAGATAGATTTATTTTGGCATAGAGACAGCAGAGGTACTACCAGATCATAGGCCGAGCTACTTGATTCCGCCATGCTTTTTAACTTGTTCCAATGCCATACTACCAAGCAGGTATCACCATCACCATTAACATCAAAAAGAGGGACGTCCATCCATGAAGTCAACCGGTTTAAAATAAAATCCTGTTCGTCTACCACCCATGTTTGAGCAAAGCAAAGAAGTGCCATACGCAACCCATCCACCACACCACACAATTCACTGAAGCGATCCAGCAAGAGATAATTGTTGTGTTCATCATCAGCAGCACAAGGTAAGACACCACGCACGGCGGCTAGCGTCGCATGGGCTTCTTGATATCCTCTTGAAAGGACCTTCAGCGTTTCACCACCATCCTTGTCCAATACGATTGCCATGGTTGTCGTATCTACCCATTGTTCCAGAGGAGCGAGTATCATCTGCACCTTATTTAGCGAAGAAGAAATGTGTCGCCATTGCGCCAAGGACAAAATACGTTCTTGCACACCATCCATATCTTGACCTACAGCTAGCCATAATGCATCCAATCCAGATTGTCGGGTATCCACCACACTTAAAGAAGACAAAGAAGAGTCGTGCTGTTGTTGGAGTTGGATCCATTGGTAACGAGTCCGCACATCATGGTATGACGCAGCATGTGTTGTTTCCAAGGCTATCTTTGCTTCTTTCCATTTTCGACGCAGTTCTTCTGTGGTGTCACAGTGGTCCATCTTGTCATGCTCGCCCACCCAGCAAACCAAATCGTCTTGCAGATGTTGTAGAGAGGATTCCAAATCAGTCGCTTTTGTTGCATAATCTTCTACCAACTGAGCATGTTGCAATGCCTTGAGAGTAGTCGATAACCGGGTTTGTAAATCTGCTAACCTTTTTCTTGCTTTGTCATGTACCAGGAGGACCTTTTCCTTGCCAAACATCCTGACACCATCCTGCAATTGGATTTGCTTTTCACATAAAGACTGAAAGATTTCATGCTCCACATGCACCTTGATATCATCCATCCATTGTTGCACCTGAGCTTCCAAAGCATTCGCACCGCACTGATCCAACCTTGCATTCATATCATCACACTTATCTTCCAATTGCTTTGCTGTTTGTAGATAAGTGACCAAAACACAAAGAGACTTGACATGATTATATGTATCCACGGTCAGTTGCTGCTGCTGTTTTTTCAATGTCAGAGGTATCTTGATGTTGGAAGGATACGCTTGTTGCATGGCAGTAAAGAGTTGTTCAAGTTGATGGAATGGGTAGTCAGTATATTTGTAAATGATATCCATGATATCCACCTCTGTGTTGTCGTTGTTGTTGCTGTTGCTGCTAGTGCTGCTGATGTCGAGTTGCTGTAGCCATAGAGAAAGATGATGCTGTGCATAGTTTAACCCATCCATATCAAGTTGCCATTGTTTTTCCCATCCAATCCTTTTGGTATGCGCATCAAGTTCGCCCGCCATCAAATGCTCGACAGACGCTACAACATCACCATAAGCCATCAACACTTTCCATCGCACCAAGTCATCTACCACCAAAAACGAGGGCAGATAAGGAATTTGAGATCCAGAATGTTGCCAGAGTTGTACCACTGACGACGCCAAAGCACGGGTTTCTTTGTCTTGGACCATCCTTGATTGATCAGTTGACAAAAGGCTTTCCTCCAGACAATGACTAAGAGACTGACGATGCTTGAGAATACCATCCACCGACATCATGTATGCATTGACCATCGTGGATTGACCAAGCAAAGCATGCATTGCATCCAGAAGCCCATCCAGACCTGCTACTTGATCACTAAGAAGCTGCTGCCGTTGACACATTCGACCCACTGTCACATTGTTGTCAATATCCATTGCCAGAAGATTATCCCATGCCTGCTGTACCCGTTCAAGATTGTGTTTGTATCCCAACACCTGCTGCTGAATATTATCCAACGTCCCATTGTCATCAGTATCCACCAATGCATGTAATGCGTTTGAGGTTTGTCGGATCCATGTACTAGTTTCATGCCATTGCTGTTCCCAAGAATGTCGCTTTTCCAGTATATCCAACCGATGTTCATAGTCCATCAAGAGCTGCTTCACCAAAAGGGCAGATTCATCATGCTTGATACATTGGTCAAATTGAGCTGTTGCTTTTGCATTTGCTGCTTCTGTCGCCACCACCGAAAATAATGCCATCTTTTGTTCATACTGAAGCTTCCTTTCAGCGTAGTCTTGCTTCAATACATCCAGACCATCAACATCGTGTGTCCAAGGGTCAAACAGAGTAGATTTCAGCGCCACCAATTGCACCGCTAGAGTTTGCCGAATTAAATTCAGCTCCTGTTGATTTTCCAGTTGAGTACATTTTGATTGGTACTGCACCAGGGCATGGTGGCACCCCAGTTTGCATCGATCCAAGGTATCTTTCCAATGTTGAATAAAATCGTCCATAACGCATACACCATCATCATCATCATCATCATCATCTCCTTCTTCCACATCAGAAATGCTAGCCATCAAACCATCCGTCAATGCCAACACACGAGAGGTATCCACATCCAATTCCGCCACTTGATCCTCCAACAACGGTTTTTCGTAAAGGTTCACATTTGCCACGCCAAGTACATTTTCCAGCTCGTCCGCCTTCATCTGCACCATGCGACATTGATGTAAAGAGTCCTCGATGCGTCTACGTTGAGCAATCCGTTGTCCAGTTGCATCCAATCCGAGCAGTAGTTGTTTCCATTGTTGTATAAACACATCATAATCACTGTCCACCGATGCTTTCATGGTTGAGGTTGTTGAATCAATAACCATCACTGATGCTAGATGCTGATAAAGACCAAGAACAGATGCATAGCCACCATTGGGATTCCCCATGAGTGCGACACGGTTGGATAAAATTCTCCATTGTTGTAATAATGACAGGTGAGAGATCGTCGTCTCATTGTTGTTCCATGTGGCTTGTTGTTTTAATCCCTGCACCGAATTGTTCAATGCCACAAGATCTGACCATGCGACCCCAAACGTGTGTTTCCATTCCACCATCAGCGCATGCCAACGTGCCACCCGTTTGGACTGTGAGACCATGGTATCGAGACTGTCTAGCACCTGGATCACTACCGGCTTGGCCACAGCTCCACCAAAGGACAAGGAGGAGGAGGAGGAGGAGGAGGAAGATGATGATGAAACATATTGCGTCAAGGCCACGACGTCCAAATCTTCTTGCTGATATAGACGCACCGTATCCACCCACGACGACTTGTCCTGCTGACCATCCACCACCTGGTTTTGCTGATATTGCTGCATCGCTATCCATGTTTGAATCCGGTCCGCTTTTTCAAGTAATCCAAGTGTATGTCGGATCCCCGTTCGAAGACATGCATGACGTTGGACCAACACATCCAAAAGATACCCCAGGTCGTTGTTGTCGTCGTCATCACCATCTATCGATGTCGTCAGGCTAGCAAATTGGGCGTCTATCACCTGAAGCTGGTCCAGGAGTTGGCGTGTAGGTGAAATCAAGTCGGGGCAAGTCGAAGGTGCAGGTGATAAGCGAGTGAAGTTCACATATATGTCCCTGAGTTGATCCAGTAATAATAATAAGACAGACAAACGGCGGGTATGAGGATGATGTAAGTAGCTGTCGATTGATTTCTGTGTTGCGACCATCCAACACCTCGTAGTAGCCATAGTGTCGCCGTCATTTAGTCCAAGTTGCCAAATTGGGAGTGTAGCCGCATTGATGACTGCAGGTTGTTGTGCATATTGGTAGTGGTAATGGTCGTCGTCAGTGTCGCTGTTGCATAATAATTGATCTTTGCCGCTTTGGTCAGGAGTACCGAAGGAGGAGGAGGAGGATGGAGGGACAGTCAATGAATCTACAAGGTCGCCGATGGAGGTGGAAGTAGTCGATGCGTTGAGATGGTGTCGATATAAGTGGATGGCCAATGTGTCAATGGTTGTGTGCCAAAGTGTCTGTGCCAAATCGTCCGCAAGAAGAAGGCACTCGATGGTAGTATGCTGTTCCAGGGTGGCCACAAGACTAGGTAGGGAACTGGGAGTAAATCGATGAATTAAACACAGTAGCACTTTTCCATCGTCAATACAAGAGAAGCGGGGTAAAATTGATAAAGCAGTGTAGACTTCGAGCTGACGCTGTACCCATGATATCAGTTCGCTATTGGTGGAGGAAGTATCGTCACTGCTGCTAATGGATGATGCTGTAGTAAGTGATGAATTTGAAGATCGTAATGGGGGTGGTGAAGTATAGTTGTTGGGTGGTCGAAAAAGAGTATCAACCCGTAAAGTAGTGTTATTGGTGCACGTTTCACTAATGATGTTGAGTTTGTCAAATGTTGAGGGTGTACAAAACGTGTCGTGCAACATGGCGATGAATATGGATACAGTAAAATAAAAGGAAGAAAGAGTGAGAGAAAGAGAGAGAGTGTAATAATAATAATAAAAAGGGTAGATGCCAAATGGGTGTGGGTATAAAGGAGGTCGGTGTAGTAAGGGAAGGAGAGAGAGAGAGAGAGAGAGAAACAATCAGGTTCCAGCTAAAAAGAAAGCTATTAAAAAGATCAAAAAAGAGAGAATCGTAAGGAGAAAGTTGCATATGATCACACTCCCTACTTGGAAAATGCGCACCACTACTGCACCACTTTGACACCAATTCCCATTTACCATCATCACTATCAAGAGGAGGAGCGTGCGTTTGAGGTCCCGCACACCCTGTGCTATTGTGTGCCTATTTTAAACAAATAATAAAATATATTAGATGCTTTTATTAGAAACCCTTTTTATTTCCTGCGAGCCTTCGCCTACCTATAATAGGAAGACACTGTCAAATTTTGTACGTTTCAACGAGTCGTATTCGTACACACGCTTTGTTCCATGTCTACTAAAAAAAAAAAGAATGATCAGGCAAAAATATCAATAATATAACACACATAACTCCTCCACAAAAACAATTCATCTTTACGTAGATAACAATGCAAAACGTGTTAAAGACTAACCTTTTTTAAATTGGCTTCATTGTGCAAGGTAGAGATTCATGAAATTGGACAAATTGAGTGTGGACCATGGGAATACAAAGTAAAAAAAAAAAAAAAAAAAAAGGGTAAGGCATTGTTCAACGCCTTTTAGGATTGAATTTAAATTCCGCAGGTGATCACTGGCAAGTATTTTTCGCTTTTGTCTCTTTTATTTTCTCTTTCGCTATGAACACTATTAAACTGAAAAACGTTACCTGTTGTAACAAAGCAATAGGAAAAAACAATCGCGACACTTTGAAAACAAAACAAGCACGTAAGATGAACAGGAATTAGCTACCACGATTAATATACAACATGACTCACTATATACTTGACCCTAATTTTACGTATATACTAATAGACTATGTTTTTTTGGAGGGGGGGGGGTTGACAACTCCATGGCTATACCTCTACTCTACGAATGACTACAAAAAACGGCGCCTATTATTACCTCCAATCAGAGAGAGTCTTCAGGATCGTTGGTGATTGACAGTGGTGGCAACACATCTCATCCTACTACTCCTGCTCCTGCTCCTTCTTTTTCTGGGCCGGTGGCGACTTGGAGTAGGTAGCTATTGTAGCAGGCAACCAACCAACAACAAACGAAACATTGGATAGCTTTTGGGGCAACCAACGATCAAGTCACCATGAACGTCAACCATGTGCAACGCCAATCATCGGACTTTTTAATTCAGTTTTTTACCCCACACCATCCATTAAGCAATGTACGATCAGTAACTATGGAACGAAAAACCACGGGATCTCAATGTCATAAGGTAAGAGTTGAAAAGGAATCATAGACTTGTGGGGTAGAGGGACGGGGGAGGGGGGTTATTATTTTTTTAGTTGGCTATGTAAAATGTGGGGGAGAGTGTGGTTTGCATATGAAATTCGATCATGGTCACGTCTATTCTCTCGTTTACACGTGAGCTACAAGAAGAAAACTTTTTTTTTTTTTTGCTTTGACTACATTTTTTGCATTGATTTTACCCCAAACAATTATCTTTAAAACCCAAAGCTCACTCTTTCGATATTCTCCTTTCTTTCTCTCCTCCTTTTTTCTTTCTTTTCTTTCTTCTATTAGTTTATAGCTATCTCGCACTCTCCTTATTATGGCCACTCCATTGGAATATTCATCCATCGAAACCATTGAAGATAGTGTTAGCTGCCTTCGCGGTGCCTTTATTTCTGGTAAGATAGGATCCTCAATCAATAACGAAAACTACAATGATATGGAAGCTTACCCTCTTTTTTCTTCATTAATAGGAAAATCTCGTTTGGTGACTTGGCGAAAATACTATATTCAACGACTGTATGATCTTGTCAAGGAAAACGAAGACCGCTTTTATGATGCTCTTGCTAAAGATATGAAAAAACCTCGCTTGGAAGCTTTTATCGGTGATATCTCGCCTGTCCTGGAAGAATGTGTTTATTATCTGGATGTAAGTGAACGAAAGAGCAAAGTTCATTTGCTCTTAAATGATAATTAACTAACGCCCCTTTTTTAATTTACACTCCTTTTGTTGCTACTGCTGCTATCGTACGGCTGATTCAATAGAATATCGACAATCTTATGAAGGACAAGAAAGTCAAAGCAAGATCACGTGTCACTAATGCTACTGCTACCAACGTTATTCGTAAAGATGCTCTTGGGCTTGTATTGATTTTTGGTGCTTGGAACTTCCCCCTTCAACTTACGCTTATTCCATTAGGTGCCTATTCTATATACCACCACCATCTTAACGTTTCATTTGATTAACCGCTTTTCTTTCCTTCTCATATAGTGGGTGCCATTGCTGCTGGGAATACAGTCATTATAAAGGTAAAAGAAAAAGAAAAACGCGCATGATATATATAAACAAGGGCGATATACTGATATATTTTGATAATAATGATAGCCTTCGGAAATCTCAGCATATACCTCTGCACTATTGACAGAATTGTTTCCTCTCTATATGGACTCCAACATGTATCGCATTGTGAACGGCGGTGTTGACGAATCGACAGCGTTGTTGACCCATCATTTTGATCACATATTCTATACTGGTAGCACTCGCGTGGGTAAAATCGTGATGACAGCCGCGGCAAAGCACTTGACACCTGTCACTCTTGAACTCGGTGGAAAATGGTAACAATTGAAACATGCACATACACACACACACATATATACGGGTATTGACATATTTATCCTTCTATTTATATTAGTCCTGCTATTGTCACCGAAGATGTGGATATTGATACCGTCGCGCAGCGCATTGCTTTTGGCAAGTTCTACAATGGTGGCCAGGTACGTCAACCGTCAAGAATGAACGAAAGTCATGATTAACACTGTACCTTTTTTTGGGGGGATGATGTTGATGTGTAGGCATGTGTGGCAGCTGATTATGTGTTGATTCATGAATCCCAATTGGACGCATTTATAGCTTCGTTCGGACGCACAATCAAGAAATGGTTTGGTGATAATCCTCAAAACTCTCAAGATTTTGCACGCATGATTTCTGACACGCATTTCGATCATGTTGCACGACTGGTCAATTCTCGTGAAAGTGGCGACATTGTGATCGGCGGTGGGATGGACAGGGACGAAAAGTATATTGCACCCACATTGATTACCAATCTTGATTATTCTGAATCGGTTCTAATGGGTGACGAAATCTTCGGTCCTGTGCTACCTGTATTGACGTTCAAGAAGATCCGCGACGCAGTCAACTATGTGAACAAAAAGTAAGAAAACTAAAAAAAAAAATAGTGATATTTTTTATTAATGGGGGGCATCACTAACCTTTTTTCAATATTTTTCTCGGTAGGCATGCACCTTTGGCATTGTATATCTTCTCCAAGAACCAGAAGGCGATAGATCGAAGTAAGTAGTGTGTATTTGTCATGTTATATAAATATTTATCTGATCTTTTTTTTTTAAATTTAATTTAGTTTTGACAACGACCCAGTCAGGTGGCGTTCTAATCAATGATACATTGATGCATCAAGCTGGTAGGACAGGCCAAAAAAAATAAATATTGATCTGATAAGGAATGGGAATAGTTTAGGCTGATCGAATGATTTTTAATTGATTTTAGAATATGCATTACCTTTTGGTGGGATCGGCCATTCTGGTATGGGCAATTATCATGGTGCCAAGTCGTTCGATACGTTCACTCATGAACGCTCGATCATGGTCAAGAAGCAACGTCTGGAATCCTTGATGGGTGTGCGCTATCCTCCTTATACGGCCAAGAACCTTTCTCTGTTGCGTCGCTTGTTATCCACTCATCCCTGGATCTATTATTACAAAATCCATAAAACAGGCTCCCGCGTTAGTTTAATTTTGGCCATTATTTTGATTGTATTTTTACGTCAACGCTGGTAGTTTTATTAGCTTTAGTCCTCTCCCCCCCCCATCCTCCTCTCTCCCCTTATTTGACAATAAAAAAAATTCCTGTGTTTCGACCCGTCCTCCCGGTATTTGATGACCCGATATTCCGCTTTTAGATTATCTTTCGCACGATCATTTGACAGGTACTTCAAAAAAAAAATTTTTTTTATTCCTCTTTTCTCCCTATCTTTATTCATATATCCTCTAACATGTCCAACCGCTCTATCATTACAACCAAAGATATCTCGGTGATTGGTATTCCATTCAACGGTGGTCAGCCTCGGGAAGGTGTGCAAGGCGGACCGCAAAAAATCATCGAACATGGTCTTTTGGAACAACTCGACACCATGGGATGGAAGTCCACCTATCAACCCAACGACGACGTCAACCAATTGTGTCCTGTATCGGACCCTGTGGTGATGAACTTGAAAAATCCCAAATACGTGTCTGCTGTCACTAACAAGGTTGCTCAACAAGTCCTTGAAAGTGCTCGATCTCACGATAAATTTGTGTTGACTTTGGGTGGCGATCATTCCATTGCATTGGCCACAGTCTCTGGGATTTTTGGTGCATACCCTGATGCTTGTTTAATCTGGGTCGATGCGCATGCTGTAAGTAATACTTTTTGTCCAAAAAAAAAGTGGCTGATTATGAAAAAAAAAAAAAAAAAAATCTCAAATAGTTTCTATTATTATTTGGTAGGATATCAATAAACCCGAGACAACTGATTCTGGCAATATCCATGGGTGTCCTCTTAGCTTTTTAACTGGTATCTCAACGAACCATCCGGATTTCCAATGGGTGAAATCTGTGGTGAAACCTGAACGGCTGACTTATATTGGTCTTCGGGATGTGGACGACGGCGAAAAGGAAATCCTCAAGGAACTGGGCATCAAGGCGTTTTCTATGCACCATGTGGATAAGTATGGTATTGGTAAAGTTGTCGAAATGGCTCTGGACGCCGTTAACCCCAACCGTGACCTTCCTATCCATTTGTCGTTCGATGTGGATGCTTTGGATCCCTCGGTGGCCCCTTCCACTGTAAGTTGAAAGTGTTTCAGCTCGTTGATGATGTTGATGTTGGTTCAGGAACTTACTTTTTTTTTTCTTTTTTATTTACTAGGGTACACCTGTTCGTGGTGGTTTGACGTTTAGAGAAGGTCATTATATTTGTGAACGTCTCCATGAAACGGGTCTTTTGGTTGCAACTGATATTGTAGAGGTGAATCCTGCACTGGAGGACGAAGAATCCGCCTTCCGCACCGTCCAAGTGGCTTGCTCACTCGCTCGTAGTTGTCTTGGTGAAAGCCTTTTGTAGATTGTAGATTGTAGATAGTATACATACATATATTACGTAATTGATATCATTTCCCCCCTCCCCCTTTTTTTACTTTATATATCAATTCAATAAAATTATTATTTCTGTGATGTTTTTATTTTTTATGTGTATCAATTCTGTCAAATCGGGGTTTAAATACGCAGGGCGGGCCGTTTTGATAAAAGTATCCTTTCCATTTGAAAAGATTAAAATTCCTTCTCTTCTCCACGTCGAACAACGATGAAGTATGTCAAAAATCACATTCATCCATCCATCCATCTATCCCTTTAACCATCATTCATCCATCTTTCCATTGACCTACATACTGACCTATTTGCTTTTCTATTTTGAAATAGACTCGAAATTTGCGCGTTCTCCGGCTTCAAAATCTACCCTGCTCGTGGTAAGACCTACGTCCGCATTGATAGCAGGTAATGCCCTATATACATATATATATATATATTATATATAACCAGAATGGTATAACTAACCCTTGACTTTTTTTTTTTTGTAGAGTACGTATAAATACATCAACAAATATAGAAATTGGGTGGGAGGATGAAAAGACGCACATGCAGATGATGCAATGTCTAGGATAGCGGTGTTACGAAAATGAAAGGGAGGGATGGGGGTCATTTGGAAGGAGACATTTCACTAACTTCCTTATTTTATTTTTATTTTATAGACCTTCCGTTTCATCAATGGTAAGGCCGAATCCTACTTCCTCCAACGTTTGAACCCTCGCAAGATCCGCTGGACCACCATCTACCGTCGCCTCAACAAGAAGGGTGTGACTGAAGAAGTTGCCAAGAAGCGCTCTCGCCGTACCGTCAAGCACGAACGTGCTATTGCTGGTGCCTCTTGGGATGCCATCCGTGCCAAGCGCAACCAAAAGCCCGATGCCCGTGCTGCTGCTCGTCAAGCTGCCATTGCCAAGTCCAAGGAATCCAAGAAGGCTGCTCAAGCTGCCAAGAAGGCCTAAACATTTGTAGATTATTCGAATTAGCTTATAGTAGTTTAGTCTTTTGTATTATTGTGATCTTCAAATAAAATATTTCTTTTATTGTTGATATCTTTGGATGAATGACTTTTTTTCTTGATCAACAAAAAAAAAAAAAAAAAAAAAAAAACCTGGTGTATTTGTGTATATTCTTGTTTGTATTCATGTGAGGGGTGGGTAGTGTTTGCATACTATGTGGGTTGATTGTGAAGTTAATGGCTACCATCGATTCGATGGGGGAAAGGTCGTCAGTGCATGAATCCTTCAAAAACAAGTAAACCCCGCATAATGGGCATGAAAGCCTGGTTGTTACTGTATATCTGTATAACATGCGCAATCACTCAAAACTAGCTAACTGTATAATTGATCTACGGTAGCGCATATGTTTAGAAGTAGTACTATAAATACAGTAATCATACAATGAAAGCGCCATCACTGAAAATATCCACTATTTCCCAAGTCAAAAAAATCAATAAATTAAAAGACAATTGGAAGCATGAAGGTGTATTTTCTCTATTACAAGTCAAAAAAAAAAAAAAAAAAAAAAAAAAAAAAAGGGAAGACAATTTGAAGTATGAATGGTAAAAGCATGGAAGTTTTTTGGTCTTTTATTTGTTTTTCAGAAACATGAGTCATAAGTAAATGGAGACATAAAAGTAAAACTATTCGATAACTAAAGGGGAGGGGAGGGTAATGAGAGTCAATGTGGGGCAGAGATGTAAACCACGCAAATCATATATAAAAAAGGGAAAGAAGAAGGGAGATGATACTAACTAAAAGATGCTAGGCACCTTTATTGTCCACCACGAAGACGAAGCACCAAATGGAGAGTCGATTCCTTTTGGATGTTGTAATCTGACAAAGTACGGCCATCTTCCAATTGCTTACCGGCGAAAATCAAACGTTGCTGGTCAGGAGGAATACCTTCCTTGTCTTGAATCTTTTGTTTAACATTGTCGATAGAGTCAGATGATTCCACTTCCAGAGTAATAGTCTTGCCAGTCAAAGTCTTGACAAAGATTTGCATACCACCACGGAGACGGAGCACCAAGTGAAGAGTAGATTCCTTTTGGATGTTGTAGTCAGAGAGAGTGCGGCCATCTTCCAATTGCTTACCAGCAAAAATCAAACGTTGCTGATCGGGGGGAATACCTTCCTTATCTTGAATCTTTTGCTTCACATTGTCGATAGAGTCAGATGATTCCACTTCCAGAGTAATAGTCTTGCCAGTCAAAGTCTTGACAAAGATTTGCATACCACCACGGAGACGGAGCACCAAGTGAAGAGTAGATTCCTTTTGGATGTTGTAGTCAGAGAGAGTGCGGCCATCTTCCAATTGCTTACCAGCAAAAATCAAACGTTGCTGATCGGGGGGAATACCTTCCTTATCTTGAATCTTTTGCTTCACATTGTCGATAGAGTCAGATGATTCCACTTCCAGAGTAATAGTCTTGCCAGTCAAAGTCTTGACAAAGATTTGCATACCACCACGGAGACGGAGCACCAAGTGAAGAGTAGATTCCTTTTGAATGTTGTAGTCAGAAAGAGTACGGCCATCTTCCAATTGTTTACCAGCAAAGATGAGACGTTGTTGGTCTGGAGGAATACCTTCCTTATCTTGGATTTTTTGTTTGACATTGTCAATGGAGTCGGAGGATTCCACTTCCAAGGTAATGGTCTTGCCAGTAAGAGTCTTGACGAAAATTTGCATGTTGAAGTAATAAGAGTGTGTGAGTAAATAAAAACGAAAGAAAAGAAAAAAGAATTAAAAAAAAACCACGGGGGATTCTCTATTTGAATGATGTGGAATTTTCTCGCAGCTGCGGAGTGCGAAAGTGGGTCATCCTTATCCTCACTTTTACGTCAGTTTCTTGGTTCTGGACCAATCAAAACACATGCAACTATATCTGTTTTAAGTCTAGTTGTAGTTTTTATAGCCAAACCTCCATTTAAGGAACCTTCCTCATAAAATATAAAAGCCAGAGGAGAAAGAACCATTATTTTTTTTTATTACTGTCATGGATGTCTGACTTTTGTATACCTTTCCCTTTTTATTGTTTATTGTAATTATTATTATTACGGTTGTTATTATGCCTGCTGTGTTTAGATGAAATCATGCCTGAGATTTTATTGAATCCAAAGATAAGCAATTGTTTAAGCCCCGAAAATATTCCGTTTGGCCTCTTTTCTTTTTTAATTGATTGATTAACTGCATAAAAGAAGATGATTGAATTTATTTATATAATATTTATTTATATCATTTAAAATAATAATTGAAGAAAAAAGGAGTGTGTGGTGTGGGTGTTTAAGGGGGAGGGCAGTGATACACTTTCATAGGTCATACTACAATAGAAGAAGGAGGAGGTATTGTCCGATAATGAGTTTTAAAAGCGAGCACAATGGCGGTTTTGACGTCGCACAAGTCGGATGGGCGATTTTCTATGATGAGTCAGTTTTCGGGTGTGCCTCTTCCTTTGTCTATGAGTCTTCTTCTTCTTCACCGTCGTATCATCATTAGGATCACGGCATAGCCGACTTGTTCGGGGTTTCAATGGGCGACGATCGCCTCGTCGAGTTTTCTGACGTTGCATCGTTTTGTATTGGCACCAGAGATCAAAATCATCGTCATCCTCGACATCGTCCATTGTCTCAGCACGAAAATCGCCACCATTTTTTGCGGATTTCAAATTACGCCACTTCGTAGAGGGATGAAGGATGACTTTGGCAGGTGGTGAGTGTCGTTGTCGCACAACATCCGAGTACAAAAGTTGAGTGGGCGCTTCTTCAAGATCCATAATAACGGCCCAAAAATCGTCCGATAAAGATGCTGATGGAATCAGTTTTAAAGGTCGATTCTTCTCGAAGTCACTGTCATTGACCAAGTGCCAGTCAGTAAAGGAAAAGGAATGTAATGGGGGAAAGTTAATAATGTCATAGGTACGACACAAGCGGTCGTACCATTGTTGACTATATGTTGCTTGTTTCATTTTTGTTGAAGTTTGTTTTTTAAAAAAAAAGAGATTGATTTATTGTACCTCTTTTATATATTATCTCTTGTATGAAAATGACATGAACTGATGATGGATGACTTGGGATCCCCTCACATTGATTGTGTCAACTGATCAAGTCATTTTGTTCCTGAGCAGACTTGGTTCTTTTTTACCTGTGATATTTCAAATCATGCACTGAATTTCTAATGATGGCTAATAGATTCATATGAGAACTGAACAAGGACATTCAAAAATAAAAGCACTTTAAAGAGTGTCACGATTATAAATGATTGGATAAGACATGACAGAACGTCGATTATAGTATAATTTACACAATTTTGTATTTACTTTTTTATTTTGTCCAATTGAAAAAGAAAAATTTAAATTCAGCCCACGTGAAGTTTTATTTACTCTCCATTTTCTCTCTCTTTTATTTCTTTTTTCTTCGCCATTCGTCTGCTTTGAGGACATGGTGATCTAGGATTAGTGTCAGGACTAGTTTAGAAGCGTTTTCAGATCAGGGATGACAACATGCATGGGGAAACTCTTTCATTCTGGATTCAGGATTTCGGACCACCATTAGTTGACTTTTTGGAGCCTTCATTAGCTTAGCTTAGTTTTAGTTTGTCGTAGTTTGTTTCTACATCTAAATAAAATATGCTTCTTTTTACTTGCTTCAATGAAAAAATGACCCATTTGTCTCTCTCATGTATTGTGCAATAGATCCCTGCTTTTTATTGCAATGACCCACCCATCCCTTTTGATCAGTGCTGACCGTTGTTATGTTTCAATAGCATATGCGTCCCTTTATTCTTTTCCATACCTTATAAAGTATAATAAATTCCTTTTTACATTTGATCCCTTTAGATTAGTATTGCCCACTCCGCAGATACCCATTAGTATTCCTCATACTTCCTCCAATAGGTCTCAATAAACCCCTGCGTCAACTCGTTTAGAGTTGAACCTACTATATCAATAAAATATGTCTTTTTTATTTTAATTAATTATCTTCTGAATCTTCAGATGGTGAACAATGTTTCTCTTCTTGTCTATCTAATACCTGCATCCTAGCTTATTCATTATGGCTATTTCCACCCCCCCCCTCTCAGAGCTTTATATGTGCTAGTTGTTTCTAGGTCACATACTTCAACTGTATTCCTCAGCATGCTCAACAACCCATATCACCAAATCAAAAACGTTTGGTTGTACTGATGGTACTTTTCAATCACATCGCCAACTGTTCTCAGTTCAATAATTCTTCCATGCTTTTCCAGCTAAAATCATATGATAGAATAAAATGAAGACGAGATATTGTAAAACAGACATTGGTTTTATTTTTTATTGATATAATAATGGACATATACTAAAGCTAAAACTATGAATAATATTTTGAATTTCTACAATGCTTGTGAGAAGGAGGAGAATGGGAGAGGTCAATGGGGAGGAAGGGGAGGGGAATAGTTGCAAACTAATCTAAGCATGTAAAATGAGTCGGAGATGCTGGGCATCTCATGGTGTGTTCATATGCCCATTAAAAGTACGATATGTGTCCAGCAGTAGCTATTGTAGAGCCCTTTTGCAGCAGTGTTTTTTTTTTTTTTTTTTTTTGTCCATTATCTAGAAAACAAATTGCAATGGTAGTTAGTTATTGGTGGCGTTCTATCAATATGAAGGATTTTGTTGTTTTACCAGTTTCATAAATCAACGCATAATTTCTTCATCATTGCTACTGCTTTTTGTCGTCATTGTTGTTGTTACCGTTTTTGCTTCCTTGATCTTCTTGATGAGTTCGGTGTTGAATCAAGTTAATCTCGTCTTTCCCCAAAAAACTAAGTTCCATGTCGGTCATCACGTTGCGATCCACATCACCATCGTTATCAGCCAGCAACTCCGGAAAATCAATGCGCTTGATACCAGAATTATAAAATCGTACAACCATGAGGGAAGGGCAACCCTTGATAAGACGCCGCACGCCTTGAGATGTAATTGTTCTTGTATGATCCAAACTAAGATGGCTAATCCCAGGAACACAGGCAATGATTGCATCCAGCGTCATGTCTGTAAATTCACCACCGTTTAGAATAAGCCGCTTCAATCCAGGTTGGGAACATAGGAAGGGAATGATGGCATCGTCTTTGAGCTGGGAACAATTGATCAGCACAAACATGGAGAGGAGTGGAAAGGAGACAGTAGTTCTAATGCGGTTGTTGCTATTGGTTGTCAAAAAACGATGAAGGAACAGCGCTGGGGTACCATGGATGGCCAAGCGATTCAGACGTGGGAAACGTGTCAGATCCATCACTGCTTGTTGAGTTGTGATCCATTGAGGTGAAGCATCCCCCGCAAGTATATGCACATCGAGATCCAAGTCCTCCAAGGGAAGCGCAGTGAGTGCCGAAAGAACATCAGACGACAGAGAACGCAAATCATTCAGTTCTAGCTTCGTTAGTTGACTACAGCGTCTGCCCAAAAACGTAAATGATCGATGACTAAGTTTGGAACCACCGAGACGAAGCGACTGGAGATGGGGGCACTGGCGTGCTAGCTGTTGGAATTTGATGTTGGTGATAGGGCGATGGCCAATGTTGGTGTCGACCGTGCCCTCTTCATTTTCATTCACCGCAATGGTGCCAGAACTCACATACCGCACATGTTGACCCAAGGCATACCGCGATTCCACCATGGTAGTGATGACTTTGACCAGAACACCATCGTTTGGCATTTGGAGATCCCGCCAGAGTAAAGGGGTCGTGGCCTGAAAAAACAGTCTGTTGACAAGCGCGCAATTATACAGATCCTCTTGACAAACGTGCTGGACAATCAACGATAAGATCTCAGCAGGAATTTGGGTAATGTTAACCATACCAATAAGTTGGGGCGTAGTAAGGAAAAAAAATAAAAAAGAAACAAAAGAAGCACAAAGCTGCCAATATTTTTGCATGGAATATTAAAACCCAGAAAGCCTCTGTCAAAAGTTTGACAACATGAATGACTGGCTAGATTCCTAATTCATCTGCAAATCAACTACATCCTTGGACATGGAAAACCTTTGAATGGGTAAACACAGGGAATAGGATGAAAAAACAGGATTTTTAAGATGACTTTATTAAATAACACGTACACCAAAGGGGTCACAATTTCGCCAACAAGTTGGACACTACTGTAATTTTTAATATCCTTGATGAATACCCAGTATAGCTTTATCTAGCGATTCAGGTGATGGCTGTCGTGATGGTGGGAAAACATTGTTGTAACAGAAGAAGATAGAATGGCGTTCAGTGGCTAATTCGATGATGTCTAAATCACTGTCGCTGTTTGTTGTTGCTGAACATGTTTCAAAAAAAAAAAAAAAAGAGCCTACAAGCGCGGTGTTTAAATATAACATAATGCAACCTTCATCGGGTATGTATTTGCAACGGTAAATCAAAACATAACAAAAAAATCAGGAACAAAAAAAAAAAATCAATTGAACGTTGGAGCAAAAAAGTCATCAATGTTATGAACAGCAAAAACAAAGTAGGTATATGGGTCTCAAAGTATGGTTTTTATTGAAGTCATAGTGCAACAGTAGTCCTATTGAAGTCATAATCACCGAGGTGTTGATAAGGGGGGGTGCGGCTGGTATGGAGTGTATATGCGGCAGGTGGTTTTTTATAGGCTATTATATTGTTGACAAACAATACTACAGGAAAGGGCTGTGTCTATGTCGAGCTGCGTCATACTGAGTCCAGGGCTGAATGGTGTCCGTTACTTTCACACAGACGATGGAGCCACAGTTCTGGCGATGTTGGTGACTATGGAAAGAAGGGAGTCGCTATGTAGATAATGTTGCATGGTGTTGATTGTTGTAAAAGAACAAACTCGTCATGAGAAGTAGTTATAGTGAACTAGCTAGAATGGAGGCCTTCGATGGAACAAGAGCAAAAACAGCAACATTGTTCACTATAATATGGTTCAGAGGATGGTTAGTAAAAATGGCATATTTTATTGGTACATTATGATCAATAAGCTGGGTTCATTGTAACTAATGATTTAATGAAAGTAACATGAAGGAGGCTACTAAGAGATCTGGAGTATGGCCTACAGCAATCTAAAGACACAATTGTAACAAGGGAGCTAATATACTGTACAGTACAGTACAGTAAAATGTATAAGAAAAACTAAAGGGATATCTTTTATTGAGGCACAACAACGGTCACCACTAATCGAAAGGAGATGATGCCAGTAGAACAAGGGATCTATTGCACAAAAGACATTAGAGAGACGAATGGGTCATTTTTTCATTGAAGCAAGTAAAAAGAAGCATGTTTTATTTAGATATAGATTCGAACTACGGATAAACTGGCACTAAACTAGGCTAATGAAGACTCCAAAGAGCCTACTAATGGTGGTCTAAAATCCTAGATTCAAAATGAAAGGGTTTCCCATGCATCTTGTAATCGCTGAGCTGAAAACGCTTCTAACCTAATCCTGACACTAATCTAAGTCCAATACAGTCGCATTGAAGTTGGATGATGAAGAAAAAAAAATGAAAATGAAAAGAAAAGGGGGAAAAAATAAATAATTAGGAAGTAAATAAAAAAAACCCCACGTATGCGGGATCTGAAACCTTTCCAACGCCTGTCTCTGGAGATTTCTGAGGATTGGATTCGTGTTGTCCATAAAATTAAAAAATACGTCTTCCTGTTTCCTCCTTCTAGGAAACCCTGCGCCGCTTCGCCTTTTCGTTTTTGATTCTCTTTCATTTTCTTACAAAAGTCAACATGAGGTAACATTTCTCAGAGTTGAAGTCTTAAACGGAAGTAAGTCAGTTGGACCTTCTATGAACCGCTCGCCTTGCGAATTTGGGAATGGGAAATGGGAGTATCCCGAGTCCTGTCCGGTCAAAATCCAGTGACGACAAAAAAAAAAAAAAAAAAAAAAAAAGTACCGTGGTAAGTGTCATGAGACTTTTACGAAGAGTAGCGACGGGATAGTTTCTTGCCTACATTCTGGAGCTGGCCTGGGTGGGCAGAAAATATTAGAGTGTCAAATAGAGTCAAAATATCTTCTATGTAAATAAACATATCCATAACGCAAAATCTTGGATAGGTTGGAACCTGCTTGACAAGCTATGTTTAGACAATGACCCAAAGTCAGGTTTAAGGAACTGGATATTTTTCAAATGCTGATAATCTCACACACAACAATATATATCTTTACGCAGAAAAACAGAAAGGAAAAAGACAATGAAAAGGTGAAGAATGGAATCACATGTTTCGTTCTGGGTAAGACGAGTAAAAAAAAATATGTCAGAGCCAACTTTGATGTAGCACCATGTTTTTTCTCGGCGGAGTTCTTAAGGCAATGGTTTTGTTGGGCAAAAAAAAAGAAAAAAGATTCTCACACTGATCAAGAGAAATACAGATGAAAATCATCATCGTATTACTGACTAATAATTGAAACGCACAGACCGTGTTATTATAGTCAGCATACATAAAACATAAATAATAACACAATAAAAAGCAGGCGATGTTTCAGGTACATCCCAAGTGAGAAAGCCAAGCCTAAACTATTTGTGAGATGGCTACAACAGCTTTGCTCTGTAAAACCGCAGTTTCTTTTCTCACTTCATACGTATACACATTGTGATGGTTACAAAAGATGTCTTCTATTGGTAATAGATGACAAAAAAAGGGGGAAAGGGTTGGGATGATGATGATGATTTATTATATTTTAGTAGTTCTGTACCCACAAAAAAAAAAAAAAAAAAAAAAAAAAAGGTATATGATATATAATAAAACTTGGATCCCGTGTTCACGATATTTTCATCATGTCGTTCACAGCAGTTTGAAATTGTATCACCATCCCATCTGGGTCATTTTTTATAGACACTCATTGACAAATGGCATGATTCATCATTGACATTTTTTCGATTGTTAGTGCCACATCCATCGCAATCTCCCCGATGGTTGAAGCACCGATTTTTTTTTTATTTTTATTTTTTTGTTCCTGGGCGTGGTGATAATAATCATAAAAAAATAGATATGTATGTAAATATATTATATCCTTACCTTGGACCTATTATTGAAAATATTATATGATAGTTAGGGGGTGTAGGTTAGTGGAAATGAGCTAAACAAAAAATAAAAACGAGCCGATAATTCCTGTTTAAATGACCACGACATAACAGGAAACGAAATTTGTTTCCTGTCATACATTGCCACCTGACATTTAAGTAATATAACAAATACCGTCAAAAAAAAAAAAAAAAAAAGGGACACATCGTAAACATATATAGAAAGTATACAATATAATAGTTGAGACTATTTGGTTTTTATTCATCATATATAAATAGTGAAGGGCAAAGTACGTGAATGGTAAATCAGTCGAAAGGTCTAAGCCTAATTCAAAGATTGTTGTGTCAGGGGATGAGGGAGAAGGGGGAAGGGAATATACCTTGGTTTGATCAAGTGACAAACAAACTATCTAATATAGATAATGGATGGGGGTGGGACATAAAAAAAAAAGTAAAAAGACAATAGACAAAGAAAAGAAGAAAAAAATAGGGGGAAAAAACCGCACATAATAAACATAAAGCGCTAATCACTAAAAAAAAAAATATACACACAAAACAAAACGAGCAAGATCAAGTCAAATGGAAGAGAGAGTAAAAAGAATGGAATGGGAGAATGGGAGCCATCACCTGATAGTCACAGAGCAACAGTCATTCATTTCAAAATTGGGCAGTTTTGTACGCCGGAAGGCCCATTTCCTAGTGTCATCAGCATGAGAATCTAATTTGTTTTTCAAAAAAAAAAATACAAGTTAAATATTATCAATTAAAGAGATGAGGAAAGTCTTCAGTATATTGTGATTACCTGCAAAGCCTTGATAAGCATAGATATCCAACTGACGTCTCTTTTTCTGTTCCATAAGAGAAGCAGCAGTAGTAGTAGTAGTAGTAGCCACCACATTGGATTGAAGAGAAGAAGGGGATGTTGGTGAGTATGATAAAATCGGTGAAGATAGTGAAGATGCTGGCGATGCCGAGAATGCCGAATGTGGACGCTGTAAATAACGGTGATGATCAGAGGAAGAATAAGATAAAAGGTGAGCTTGTAAACCTTCAGATTCCAACATGGGCTGCAGAATTCGTCGTCTTGCATTGATAAACCAATTGCTGATTTGATTAACGGTGAGGCCAGTTTGATGCGCCAAGTCGATTTTTTCTTTTTCCGAAGGATAAGGGTGCTTTTTGTGTTCAACTAGCCATCGTTTCAAGAATTCCGTCACCTCTTTGGGTAAGTTGCCTCGTCGTTTTTTCTTTTGCCCGTCATTGCTGACTTTGTTGCTATTGGTAGTGCATGCCGCTGCTGCCGCTGTTGCATGTGGTGTTCGTGGTCGCGGTGCTGCTGTTGTAGGTAGCCTAGGCGTGAGAAAAGTCGGAGATGAGCATGAGGATGATAGTGGAGGGTATCGCATTTTTGTGGTCCTATCGTCGTTAGAAGCTTGTTTCGAAGGAGATGAGTATGGATCCACCACCACATGATGATGTTGCTGGTCATGAATGGTGTCGATCGTCTCGATACTATCACATGAACTAGCAGATGATGATGACTTGGTAGATGAGGTGCTTGTGCTAGGAGATACGTTGAGATCTGTCAAAAAAATAAAAGGTCAGTAAATAAACTATGTAAAAAAGACTTCAATTTTTGTTTCTTTACCATCATTATTTTCCATTGATTCTGAAGTCATTTTGAGGGACCATCGTTTTGCATTCTGCTCCATCATTTGCATAATCTTTTCCTTGTATTCGTTTATCCTCGCTGGTGGTTGCACTTTGTTTGTATCATGAAATACAATCACAGGACTGAATATACGCAACTAAGATACATATAAAAAAATGGAATGTTGAGAATGGTAACTACATCCGTTCGTCATTACTTGTCTAAAACAACGTAGGGCAAGAGAAAGAAGGAGAGAGGAAGAGAGGGTTTTACTTACAGGTTTGGTAGAGGACATGTTCGTTGCGTAGGTCAAAAAAAAAAAAAAAAAAAAAAAAAAAGAATGGAAAATGGAAAGAAAAGGGGTCGAATTGAAAAAAGAAAGAAACTATCCTTTTTATAATCGCGTGTATAGGAACGACTTGCCTTTTTGGGAAGAGACTGCCTATTCTCTAATAGTGTTTTGGTCCGCACACTGTCCAACAGTGACACCGTTCAAAAAAAAAGAGATAATCAACATGACATTTTCACAATCTTTCATACTGTCATACGACTATCTCTCTCTCTCCCTCTCTCCTTGGTGTTTCCATCTATCCCCTTTTTAAAGAAAGAAAGAATCAAAGAAAGAAAAAAAAAAACTCCCATGACGAATATGTTTATATATTCTATCCAAAGAACAATTCCTTTTCGTTTTTCCTTCATCATCACTTCCTTAATTTGATTCTGTCATTCATGACCAAAGTATACGTAAATTAAATATAAACTATTTCAATTACAATAGTACTATTTTACCTCGTTTGTGTTGAAGGCCTTTTTTTTAGCTTTGTCTACCTTTTTTTTTTCATGCAAAGGATTCTAACTCCGATATGCTAAGTCCTTTTCTTTCTTCTTGCATTGGAATGGGGGCGTATATTATGAAACAACAAAATGGGAATTCGGTCATAAAGGATAAAAAAGTCAATGATTTCAAAAATAGACATTTAGGGAGATCCATGTTTAAGTTGAATTGAAATCGGGATTTCTTAAAGCTTAGCCAAGAACAAATATGATGATTTGATTCAAAAGGGGGTCATCGGGATGGTAGCGTATCGAGGGATTCTATATTAACAAAAAAGAAAAAAAAAAAAAAAAAAAAAAAAAAAAAAAAAAAAAAAAAAAAAAAAACGTGGCCCACGCTTCTTAATAATATATGTAAAAAGAAGAATGGTGAGGCCTCCTTTTTCATTTTACTATTTTTTTTTTTTTTTTGTGCATTGGCACGTTTGTTCCCCAGATCATGGCCAGCAAATACGTTTGCAAGTGACTTAACTTCTTTGCTAAACAAAAAAAAGGAAAACCAGAGGTAGGCTATGATACACCCGCATTGACCATCATCTGACTTTTTATCTGTACTAATTTTTTCAAGTAAGAATCATTTTTTTCCCTTGAAAAATTCCCGAGATTTCAAATATATTAGGGAGATTTTGTTACCTTATATGATGTAGAAACGACGAGAAGCCACCTTTAATAGATTTTCATATATATGTATAAAGAAGAAAAGCGGGATCACAATGACTCGATAATAATAGGTGTGATTAAAGAGAGTGATCTCATACTGATGTTTTGTTTGATCACACACACACACACAGCGCCTTCAGAACCCCTAACCCAGTAGTTACCCTTTTTACATAAAAAAGAAATAAGAACGATAGGGTCAGCTGGTCGATGAACCTTTTTTTTTAGGTTTTCCCCTTGATCTTTTTACTCACGTCCACTTCCCCGTTCCAATTTTATATATTACTCGACGCTAATTTTATTATATAGTATTATGATAGACATATCAATCAATCAATCCATGTACTACGTTTTCGCAAGAAAAAAAAAAAATAGTGCAGAGTGAATCATTGTGATTGGTGGGAATGTACCTTTTTTTTTTTTCCTTGAGACACATTTTATGTCTGAACGATATAATGTAATACCGAAAATTAGCCCATCTGAAAAGAGAGACAGAGAGAGACAGATCATGAACAAATCTAACCACGTGCATCAGATACCAAAAAACTTTCACCCCTCACTCTATGCGTGCTTAATGCCACATTAGCAATACACACAACGACCATCTTCCCCTCTCTCACATAATCATGCATTTCATCAACATCTACAGAATGCCATTTCCATCTCCATCATCATCCATCACTATCATCATCCTTTCAAATAACATGATGTATACACACACCACACACATTTCCATATATATAATATATGTTTATGAAGACTGACAATAAGGCCAAAAAAAAAAAAAATTAGATCAACAAATAGAATGTTTATTAAAAAAATGTTTCCCGACCCCAAAAGCGCATATATCATTAAAAACAAAAAAGACAATATAAAAAGACAATCATATATACTAATCACTAATAGATAAATAATAAATACACATACAAAAATTGTTTGCTTTTTTTTGGTTTTTTTTTTTTTTTTCAAAAACATAAAAATTTCTTTTTTTCTTGCAAGATCATCTCCATCTTTTCCTCCAAGAGCCTGACCTGTTTAGCGAGTTTGTCCTTTTGTTGCTTGTCTTGGTCCCACGCTGTTTGCATTTGATGTTTTTCTTGATCCCAGGCTTGTTGTTTTTGGTCCCATGCGGCGTTCTGCTCTTCCAGTGTGCGCACCTGATCTTGATACTTGGCAAGTTCCACCTTGTGATGATCCTCGGCCTTGCTCTTGTTGTCCTTGGTAGTCGCTGATGCTGATGCTGCTGCCGCCGCCATCGCCGCTGCCTCCTTCTCCAGACGTTGGATCGTCGCTTCTTGATCTTGGATCGTTGCTTCATTGTCCCCCACTTCAATCACCAACTTGTCCATATCCTGTGTCATTCGATTCAGCTCTTGTTCCAATGTGGCTGTCAGTTCCGCATATTCTTCGTTTTCATCCGCCAGTCGCTTCCGATCATCACCAGCAGCATCAACATTATCCTTAGCAGTCGTGGTGGATTCATCATCAGTCTGAGGAGTAGTAGTACTAGATGCGAGTTGTTTTTGTTGTTCATTCTCGTCGCTGTGTGCATTTGTTGCTGATTGTAGCTTGTCGTGCGATTGTTGTAAATTAGACAATTGTGTAAGCGTATCATTTTGTTTCAATTCAGAAGCCGATAGATCGTTGCTGTGTTTTTGTTGCAATTCCTCTATATGACAGTCGTGTTGCTTCTGTAGTTTTGAAAGTTCGCTTTGCTTTTGTTCCTCCAATGCCGCTAAATCATCGCTGTGTTTTTGTTGTAGTGCTGCTAAATCATACTCGTGCTGTTGCTGTCGTTGTT
This sequence comes from Absidia repens, assembly GCA_002105175.1. Classification (NCBI taxonomy): domain Eukaryota; kingdom Fungi; phylum Mucoromycota; class Mucoromycetes; order Mucorales; family Cunninghamellaceae; genus Absidia; species Absidia repens. The sequence continues at coordinate 1,428,629 of MCGE01000007.1, forward strand.
GTGATAATTCGTTGTATTTTTGTTTTGATGCTGATGACTCATCGTCGTGTTTTCGTTGTAATGCCGCAAGATCATCACTATGTTGTTGCTGTAACTCCTGTTGCAATACTGCCATTTCATCCTTGTGAGCCTTCGTCATATCCAATACTGCCTGCTGCTGTGTCGATGTCAGTTGTTGCAGTTGATCTTGGTACGATGATTCAAGTTGCTCCATTCGCTCTTTCGATTGCTGTTCCATGGTATCGAGTTGGGTTTTGTGGTCATTGTGTTGTTGTTGACTTGATGACAGTTGTAATTCAAGTTGAGCTACCTTCGCAAGAGCATCGTCTAAACGAGTTTGAGATTGTGCATGCGAATTTTCCAAATCCGTTGTATCCGTCATGGAATGCGGTGGTGTGAGTGCTTGTTGCTGTTGAATATCCCGGGTATCTTTTTCATGTGGTGGTACTTCCTGTTGAGCTGACGCCGTCGACAGTTGCTGTTGAAGCTGCTTCACCTGGTCACGCGCAAGTTGGTATTCTTTCGTAAGCGCTTTGTAATCTTGATCCAATTGACGGTATTGCTGTTCCAAGAGTTTGGTATCCTCGTTTGATGGTTGTTGTGATGATGCTGATGATTCCATTTCGGCGAGTTTTTCATTCAAAGCTTCGTTCTCTTTCACTGCGTCTGCCAATATGGTTTCTAACGTGTTGATATTGTTTTCCGCATCCTCGACTTTTGTTGCCATATCGTCCAATTGGCCATCATTAGATTGTAACATTTCTTCCAGTTCCGCAATGTCGTTTTCAGCATCGGTTAGTTTGGTGCGTGTTTGCTTCAGATGATCGTTCGCAGCCCCAAGTGCGTCTTCCAAGCCTGTCACCTGATTAGCCAATGCCATCTTGTCCGCTTCCAAAACCGCTTGACGGTCCGCCAAGGAGGATTCCAGTTCGGCCTTTTCCTTTTCGAGAACATCTAGATGCGCTTTGATGGTGTCCCGATGCCGCTGATCTGTATCCAAAGCCTCTTGTTCCAATTCTTGTAACCGCTTGTCCCAATCCGCTTGCTTGGTAAGCCATGCTGAGTCCAGTTGTTGAAGAGCATCCTCCTTTTCCTTCATAAGATCTTGACCAAGTTGTGTAGTGCTTTTTCATGTTCCGACACCAATGATTCTTGTCGTTCCACCCATGATGCTTCCAATGCCTTGAGCGCCACCGCCTTTTCCTTCCCCAAGACTTCACCGTGGGAGTCATCGAGTTCCCTGAGTGCGGTTTGGTGCAGTTGATCCTTGGCGTTCGCCTCTTCTTCCAATTGCTGTAAACGCCGAGTCCATTCCTCCTGTCGCTCCCGCCAAGACGCCTCGAGCTCGGCCTTCTCGTTGTCCAGCATATCAGATTGAGCTGGGAGATTTCCTTCAACGTAGCTTGATGTCGCTCATCTGTGTCCAATATATCCTGTTCGAGCTGCTGTCTTTGCTTGTCCCATTCCGCCTGACGTTCCGACCACGTCGCTTCCAGCTGCTTGGTGGCATCCTCCAAAGAGATGGCATGGGTTCGAATGAGTTCATCCAGTTGTTTTTCCTTGTCAAGCTGCTGCTGTTCCAACTTTCGGGTCCATTCCACTCTATCATTGTCATGGGATTGAGTGAGTTCTTCCTTGTCGAGCTGATGCTGTTCTAATTGTTTTTCCTTATCAAGCTGTTGCTCTTCCAATTGTCGAGTCCATGCTTCCTTTTCATTGCTGTGGGTTTGCATGAGCTCATCTACATGGGAAGCCTTGTCGAATTGATGTTGTTCCAACCGCCGTGTCCATTCCGTCTTTTCATCGCTATGGGTTTGTGTAAGTTCGGTAATATATGCACGGTGTCGTTCGAGCGCTTCCGCTTCTCCCTTTTCGGCAAGTTCGGCGTGCGTTTTAAGCTGTTGCTGATACTGATTCACCTCCAGCTCCAATTGTTGTACACGGGTTTCAAGATCCTTTTGAGTTTGTGTTGCCGACGCCATCACCGCTGTCATTTTTTCCATGTGAGCTGCTTGAGATTGTTGGAGTTGATCGCGTGTTTCGGTTAGATTCTTGATAAGCGAGGCGTTTTCCTGATCCCGGTCCTGAATCGCCTTTTCAAGTTGATTGATCTGAACACGGCAGGTTTCCAGTTGCTTGTCTGCTACCGCTGCTGCTGTTGTTGTTGATGTTGATGACGCTAATGATTCCGATTGATGACGATCGTATTCCAACTTCAATGCTTCCAGTTGCTCGGTCAAGTCGTTGCGTTCTTCCACTACAGAGCGATGTTTTTGCTGTAATGTTTTGAGTGCCGCCTGGGTGGTGGTATGTTGTTTCAAAAGAGATTCATTTGCTTCGGTAGCTTCGTCCAATTGCAAAACGGTCCGTTCGGCAAAATCATCATGGTCTTGTGCTAGCTGTTCCAAAGTCCGGATCACTTGTGCTGCATCATCGCCTTCCGTTTCTAAACGCTGAATGGTAGATTTCAATGACTTGATGTGCTCTTCAAATGACGCTGTTTGTTCCTGTTGAGATGTCAAATCTTTTTGCTGCATGTCCGCCTTGTCCGAAAGTGTTTTGACTTGATGTTCCAAAAGAGCAATCGTGTGCCGATGTTCCTGATCTTGCGCCCTGCCCATTTCTTGATCCAAAAGACAGCCAATGGAGGTAGGCCGTTTGTTCGTCGCCATCCCATTTTCGCTAGCACCAAGCGAAGTAGCATCCGTGGTCGTGGGTGTCACCATGCCAGTATCATCATCATCACCGTTGTGGGAAGAGGACGATAGTGATGTATCAGTTGCCGAAAAAGAAGGTTGAATGGCCACCGCCGCGTTGTGTTCCAGATGATCCACTTGCTCCAGCGCTTCATGATAACGTTGTAATACGGAGTCCAGTTCCTTGATAGTCTGTTTATGTTCGCTGCCGAGCTTTTCCAGTTGCATTTCCAAAGCATGCACACGAGAGACTTGTTCATCCGCGCGTAGGCTTGCCTCCTTGATTGCTAAAGCGGCATAAGAGGCGGAGGTTTCCTTTTCGTCAGCCAAACTGCGCCGATTTGATTTTGATGAGCCACTGCCATTTTCGTCCTTCGAAAAATCATCATTGCTGTTGTGCTGAGAAGAGGAGAGCGAGTTGTTGTTGCTGATGTTATTCATATCACGGGCTGATTGGGCGTGGTTGGAGTCATGTTGCTGCTGCTGTTTTTGTGCTTCTCCCTTCCATCTGTCACGCTCTTTTTCCAAGTGGGTGTATTTTTCATTGAGGGAGTCCAGTTCATTCAAAATGCTGCGTTGCTGAGAGAGTCCATTTTCAGAAGCCGTCTTGACTTGTTTTTGAAGGTCCACAATGACATGGTCTTGCTCCAAACGCTGTCGTTCCAAGGTTTCCAAAGCTGCGGAGAGACGTGAGTGATTTTCTTCGCTGACCGCCAAACGCCGTTCGAGATCTTGGATATAGTGTTCGGTGCTTTCTTCATTTTCCTTCCATTTCACCACCCTGTTGCGCAATTCATTCAATGTATCTTGGTCACGGGTTGAATCATGGGCAGACTGTTCCAATTTTGACTCGAGTTCTTCAATATATGTGTCGTTGTTTTGTTCCCGTTCGGCAACCTTGGAGAACCGGAGTTGCAAGTCGGACATGGCTTCTTGTTGATGATCCAGCACCCTTTGTAAATCGTCGCATTTTGCTTGCAGTTCATCCAGACCATCATTGGCATGTGTCAAAGCCGCCCGAGATACACTGAGTTCCGATTCTAACTTGGCGACGCTTTTTTCGTATTCCTCGATCACAGGTTCCACCAAGTGTTCAAAGTCCAAGTTTTCTTGTTCCTTCTTGTTGCGCAGTTGTTCCAGTTTTCGAAGGCGTTGAAGTTCCACTTCCACCATCTTGTTGCGTTCCCGTGTCACACTGGCTTCCCCATCCAACTCTTCAATTTGATGTTGTAAATCGGCAATGATCAAGCGATGTTCCTGGACAAGTTGGTCTGCATCTTGGTGCTCAAAATTCATGTCGCCCATATCGTCGTCATCATCAAACCCATCCAATGCTACTGAAGCGCCACCACCAGTAATACTACCACCACTATTGCCCTTGGCTGATTTCAAAATGTGGACTTCCGTTTTGAGTTTGCCAATCAATGTGCGTAAGAGTTCCAAGTTGTCAGTTGTCATCCATTCCTCCACCTGATTTTTTTCAGACTTGTTCTTGATGTTGCGCGCCCGATTCGCATATTGTAAAGTGTTGAGGGTTTCCGACATGTTGAATTCCACAGGGCTGGCACAGGCGATCATGAGTGTCGTTGCATTGCCACCGAGCGAATCCTGCAAAAGACGGGTCAGCTTGGAATCCCGATACGGTACATGCGTGCCACGTTTTGATGTATCACCTAATGCTGATATAACGTTTCCCAAAGCGTGTAGACCGGCATTAATGTTGATCCCTTCTTTTCTTCGGTCACCTTCAGCAGCAGTTCGTTTCAACTAGTATAGGGAAAATATGTATATATGCGTTAGAGCATGGTTTTTTCATTTCCCGCCCTTTTTCGGGTCACATTACTTACCCTTTCACTGCCAGCCAAGTCAACAAAATGGAATTTTGATGTTGTAATCACGCATTCGCCATCGTCATGAGGTTGTCTAGTACTTGAGCGTTTCGTATTCATAGGGGATGGTGATTCAGATCGAGTTGTTACTGTAGTGTTGGAAGGAGACCATTTTTCTTGTTGTAACGTCACAGAGAAAATAGCATGAGATCGGGATGACTTTTCATTCATATCCGTAGCACCAGTAGCACGAGATTTTGTCCCTTGTTCCAAATAACTACAAATAGAAATAAATCATTTTTTGAGTCAAACAATTATGTAAAACATTGTCCCTTTTTTTTGTATGGGGAAAGGAAAAGTGAGAGAGTGAGAGAGACTTACAATAGCACATCATCAGCACTTTCTACACTGACTTCTTTCACGCCGGTCCAATAAATATGACCCTTGGTATCTTCGCGAATAGTGATTGGTGGTCGTTCGGCAGTGGGGGCATCATTCAATAAGTCGTTTAATTCTTCGTTATATATTTCCACAAATGATACCTTGACTGTGTATTTGAAGGAGGAGGAGGAGGAGGGTGATGATGATTGGTTGGAGGAGATGCGAGTGCTCCTTGATGGTGTCGGCGTAGGTGTAGGAACGTGAGAGAGTCTTGATCTTGGGCGTAAGCGTGAGCCTTTTGATAGAGATGTGGCTGATGATGAGACTGAAGAGGTAGGAGATGCAGGTCGTTGATGATGATAAGTTGAGCTGCCTGTTGAAGTGAGTAAAAATGACGGTGGGCGTTCAAAGGACTGTTGTTGCAATGCATCAAATAATTGTATCATGGCTCGAGGGACAATGCCTTCCTCCGCTTCGTCGAATCGACCGTTGTGCTGTGCTGTTCCCATAGTGAAGGTTTTCCCCTATTGGTAGAAGTAAAAGGTTAGTAAGGCGTGGCTATCAAAACGACGAGATATGTGTGAGTCTTACCGACGATGTTTGACCCTAAACGAAATCATGGCAATGGCAAAAATAATAAAGAAGAGAAGAAAGGTATGTTAAGTATACTCAGCAGTATTGGAATTCATCTGTGAGATCCCGCGCCATTTCCACCCATTCCGCCCATCAGTTAATCCTTCCATAAAAGATATATACTTACATAGGCAAGGACAGTAATATTATAACCTAAAATAGCATAAACACAGGGAAGAGGAGGCGGTAAGTAAGAAGACTATCATAACAACATACATATTTAGTAGAGCTCTTTACCTTCAATAAATTTCTGCACCAAGTTTTCACCAAGTGTTGAGAATATTTCATGTTGCTGTGAAGTGGGACCAAAAATATGATCAAAGGTAAAGAGTTTATTGTGAGGGACGACACGGACAGTATTTCCAGTCACTTTCAAACAATCGTCATCGTTCAAGTTGGCAAATCGGGGTTGAGTGCGATCCCGTTGAGTAAGTGGCCTAATACGAAGAGCTATAAAAAAAAATAGAGAGAAGGAGGGAATATCAAAGTCAATACACTCCTCCGTAGGGGTAGGTTCACTTGTACATATACACGGTATTTTTTTTCAGGTACAACTAATTCGAATGCACTTACCAACTTGCACGGCTGTAGTGGATACTGAAGATGAACGACCATCTTTTGTCATGGTGGTATATAATATATATTAAATAAAATGAGCTGACAACAAAAAAAAAATAGTAAATAAATAAATAAACAAGTTGGGGGGAATCAAAAATAAAAAATGAAAAGAAAGCGGAAGAAGAGGAGGAAAATTGCAAAACTGGTTTTCAAAAATTTGATATAGTTTTTTTTTTGTCAACAAAACAATAGTCTATCAAATATATTGTGATCATACCTAAAAAATAAAAAATCATGGCAATACCGTTTTCAACTTCCTTTTTCTTCATGGTTGGTGTTACATGTATCAAATTGATGATGTACCACAAAATTCATAAACTCCAACCAGCAAGTCGGGGCTATAATTCCATGTGAAGGCAAAAAAAAAAAGTGTAAAGTGAGCTATGACCATCTCCCATTACAATAAGGGAGAAGCCGTGGAAGGAGTAAAAAAACCAACATGGATTCTATCATGAAGATCGATTTTTTGCGCCCTGTTGCCAAAATGATACTAAAAAAACTAAAAAGTAGAAGAATATACACCTGCATGATATTAATTATGTATATGGTATTCAAGGGGGGGCGGACCAATTCATTGCGTCAATAGCACATTTCCTCCCTCTCTTTTTCTTCAAGTTCCATATCCCAACTCAAATCCCGAGTCAAAAGAAGAATGAATGATAAACAATGATAATGTTTTATTTAACTATCAAAACTAAACTAAACAAACTATCTAAGATACGTTTAGGCAGAGTGGAGAGTTTCCAAGTACTTCTTAGAAGCAGCGGTGTTGGCACCCTTCTTGGCAGCAGGTTGGGCCTTGGTGACCTTACCGGCTTCACGCTTTTGTTGGGCGACGATTTCAGCACGACGGAGGACTTGAGCGTAAGGGTTCAAACGGTTCATGACACCTTGGTTGCGGAGAGGGTTCTTCTTTTGGGTGAAGGGACGCTTGACGGTCTTGGGGCCAGCAGCACGGACCACGGATTGGATTTCTTGAGAGTTGATCAAGCGGGTGACATCAGGGTTGGTCATGATGTTATCGGGCAACACGTAGTTCTTCTTGAGAGCAGAGGGCTTTTCGTAAGTACCGTAGATATCGTCCAACAATTGGAAAGCACCTTGAGTCCAGATGATGAAACGACCCAAGTGACCACCGGGGGCCAATTGCAACAAGTTGAGGCGACGGACGTTGACAACTTCGACACCAGGCAAGTTACGGAAGGCCTTGACAATACCGTTGTCTTCGTTGTAGATGACGAGAGGACCACGACGTTGACGGTGACGACGGTTTCGGAGCTTACCCTTACCGGCACGGATCTTGCGGGAGTTGGAGACCTTGACAACATCAGCATAGGCTTCAAGAGACTTCAAGAGGGCAACAGCTTCCTTGGTCTTGGTGAACTTTTCAGTAGCATCGGCAACAACGAGAGGAACTTCTTCGATCTTTTCCACACGGTGACCACGGGCCATGACCAAAGAGGGCAAGGCAGAGGCAGCCAAGGCAGAGGCAGTAGCGTAACGCTTTTGGTTCAAGTTGGTCTTGATGTGCCACTTGCGCCAGACCTATAGATAGACGAACAAAACATAAAATGCCATTGAGTTAAAAACAATCGTTCTCCAGTTTCCTTTTAATTGTTATCTTGCATATAAATCATTACCTTGGTAGGAGCGAACATACGACCACCACGGCACATGTTACCGAAAGCAGCTTGACCAGCACGGTGAGTACCGGAACCGTTGACACGGGGAATACGGGCAACAGCACGACCAGTACCCCAGGATTCGGCAGAGGTTTGTTCACCAGCCTTGGAGGAGACGGCGTAAGCTTGACGCTTGTTCTTGGCCATGTTGGTGTGGACATAGTTCACAATATCAGGACGGATGGGGGCCTTGAACACGGCAGGGAGAGGGACGGTGGCATCGCTGGCCTTACCGGATTCGGCAAACACGCTGATAACTTGACGAGTAGCCTACATTTAAAAATATAATCATTTTGATTAGCATGTCATTTTCATATTCCACAACCAGTTTGTCCCATCCTAATTTTTTTTCATCCATCCATCCATCCATCTATCCATCCATCCACCCACTCGTCAATTGATTCATCCATCCGATACAATGTTTCGAATGAATAGAATCCATTCACTGAATTCATCATTGTTGCTGTATAGGTACGTACCATTTCAAGATATAAGGGGAAAGAGAAGGAAAAAAAAAAAAAACTCAACTGGGCATATCTTTATTTCCTGAAACGATTAAACAGCGTCGAAACTCCGCTTTTCCTTTTTCCGTCTGATCTACGAGGCACTTGGAGGACATCATCATATAGAGTCTGAAAGGTGTGCGATTATAATATAATGTATATATATATATATATAAGTCGGATGAATTGTATCATATTATACCATAGCATGCTGTATCAATAGGATGGAAGAGGTTCCCTGTCGTGTATAAAATTTCAGCATATATTTATTTCATGTATGTACGTGGAGCAGTTGCATTTCTCGATTTCATTCTTCTACAGAAAAAAAAAAGGAGGAGATATGAATATGTAGCTGCATACAGTCTCTTTTTCTGCCGCCATAATATTTGGTGCAGCACTCTACAGTAATTTTCTAATACACTTCCAAGAAATAAATTGATCTACTGAGTATCAGTGGGTGGAGATGGTTGTCAAAGTGTGATTTTTTGATGAAATCAGACACACATCCGCCATTTTGCGTGTATAATAGGCGGACCTGTGGTGCTCAACTGTCCTCGGGTCGAACTTCATACATTTATTGTTATACCACATGCAGAAATAAATAAATAACGAGCTGGGTATATATAATATGTTTAGTCTGGTGGAGTTACGCTGGCGTTACTGCCAAAATACGAGTGGTAGAGCAGGAATGGCGCCACTTTTCATTTTAAGTGACCTAGATCTGGCAACCAGATTTCTAGGAGGGAGGTACAAGCAGTCTTTGATATGTTAGAATGTAGTACGAAATGCTCTATATTGGTGGAACTTGGGGGAAAAGTATAAAGTCAAAGTGGAGGAATTAGTAGGCAAGTGTTCGGCAGGACACTTATAAAACTGCTACCACAAGGATATTTCTCACTATATGATGGGTCAGAGTACGGTGAATTAAAAGGATATATTTTATTAAAGTATATTGGTAAGTATTAATACTAATGGCGAGGTGTTCATTGTAGCAAAGAACTTTAATGAATGACCTACTGGAAGCAGCGTGACGATGACTATTATGGGATCCAGGGAATGGCTAACACTAATCTCAAGGTACAATTTTTAAATGGGAGCTCATACACAATACAAGGCATGAGAAAGACTAACAGGACATTTCTTTTATTAAAGTAGATAAAATAAAAAGACATACTTTATTCAAATATAGATACAAACTATGGACAAACTAGCGCTAAACTAAGCTAATGGAGGTCCAAAATCTTAATTTCAAAATGAAAGGGGTTCCCCATGCATCTTCTAATCCCAAAGCCGAAGCCCCTTCTAAACTAAACCTAATACTAATATAAGTCCAACATGTCCTCAAAGAAGTCAAAATGCTGAAGAAGAAAGGAAAGAAGGGTAAAGAAAGAAAGAGAGTGGAAAAAAACCCCACGTGTGCGGGATTTGAAATGAGGATTTTTTGGAGACTCAATTTTCTGACCTGTTGGCCAACTTCAAAGGCGTTTATTTTTATAAATACAAAAAACATCCCCCAAACGTGTACCACTTTTTCATTTTCAGTTCTAATTTTGATCAAACGATTCATTGTCAAGTAGCACGAATATCCTTAGCATTTCCCTTGAGACCCAAAGTCTTTTATGTTCTTGTAGACCTGTACTCTGCATAAAAATAAAAATAAAATGCATATCACATCTTATCGAAATACCGTAAATAAAAAGAAATAGCAGGTACTGGTTGACATTTTTTTTTATTCAACAACACAATAATACTGTACAATTGAGGAGAACAGATGAGAGAGTGAGGGGGGGGGGCAGATATGTATAAATGTATATGTATATATATGTAAAATGGGCTAAGTACTATATAACTCCAGGGAACCAAGGTGAAGATAGTATTGGAGATTGTAAGATAACTATAACTATATAGGGTAAGTTGGAGGCGGTGAGGGGACACTAGGTGCAGTATGGTCATCGTTATCATCATGTGGAGAAACAGACAAAGATACATGTGCTGGAGATGGCTGATCAAACAATAAGGTGTCTCGAAGATGTGTTCCATAAGTTGGCGGAGGAAGAGGCAAGTCTTCATTGTTGACTAGTCCACCTTGCCATACATTTGCTAATGAAAAAAAAGAAAAAGAGAGTAAGTAATTAAGGAAAGAACGGGGGGACAGGGTTGCGTAACACGGACGTACCTGAATCGTAACGAAATGCTACGCCAAGCCAAATATCAAAAAAAAAAAAAAAAAGTGGGATGAATCTTTTAACCGTTGAGACTAACATTCACCCGACCATCCGAAAAAAAAAAATACTTACCTTGTTGACCGAAATTCACCATGATTTTCGTTTTTCCAATGGCGCCAATACTAGGATAAATGGGGAATTTGAATCCCGTAATGGCTCGACCAAGGTTCTATAGCCACCCACCACCACCGCCGCCCAAAAAAGGAGAATATGTTCAATTTTATGTTCTTTATTTTTTTTTTCTAAAAAAAAAAAAGAAAGAAAAACTTACCCTTCCATTCTTTGTAAAAAAGACCGTATTTGATTGTGACAGATATCCCACACCGATCACATCGTTCTTTTCAAACCCAGGGCCATAAGCTTTTGGATGCTTGGGATTGCTTGTATAAACACACCCGGTTGAAGAATGATACGCCACGGAATGATGGTGCCATCCTAGTCCACCAGTTCACACACACACACACACACATCCCCATCAAAAAAAAAAATCTGTTTAGTTCGTTTCCTACCCCTGGTTTTTTTTTCTCTTCTATATATGTATATCTACCAGGCAAACGCCAAGAAGGATAAGGTTTGGTAGATAATCCAAGTGCCACCATCTGGGTCAATTCTATCATTGTGGCTTCAAAGTAGATAAACGGTTTAGTGAGAGGTAAAGGCAAGTTGGACATCAAGGAACAAGCAGGCGAGTCGTCAGGAAAGACCAGAAAGGTGTCATTTTCTACGATGATGGCCGGTTGATCCGCAGCGGCTTCAAATTTCCATGGGTCGTCATTACTTTCCGTCGATAATGCATAGTTTTGTGTGTTTGGCGGGTATTTCTTTTGCCACACTATCATGATAGAGGAAGAGGGAGCATGTGTCAGTGTTATCTTCCATATGATTCATATCACCCTCCCCCCTCTCCCTTTTCTTCTTCTTCTCTTCATATTTTACCTTCCACCCGTTTCAGTTCGGTTTTGGAGTGATATTGTAGTATGAGAGGCATCAAGACAGTAGCGCTGATGGTGGAAGAATGACCGTCGGCAGTTAATTCGTCAGTGGTGGCGTCGTCTGATCCAGTAAAGAGTTTTGGCACAACATACATCAAGCCTATAATAATCGCCAAAATCAAGGCTATAACAATAATGACATATAGGTTGTTCCATTCCATACTTTGTGGTTGGAAGATGAAAAAAAAGAAAGCAGAAAGAGGAAGGGGCAAAAAAGAAATAAAATAAAAAATATAAATGATTTGAAACCCAGCATTGCATTTAGGGTTATTCCTTTTGCGTGGAAGAAAAAAAAAAGAATTTTATTATAGGACAAAGGGGGAAGATACAAAAAAAAAAGTATATATATACACTGAAGGTAAGGTAAGGTAGGGGGATGGGATGGGGAGAGGGAAGAGGGAAGACCAAGGATCAAATGAAAAGAGAAAAAGGGTGACGGGTTGAATTTTGTACAGGGGAAGAAGAGGAAGTGGGTGGGGAATGCTGACCAATGGCGCCTAGTGGGGGAGAAGGAGAAGATGTCAATGACTGCGTTTGATGGTGATGATGATAATGATGATATTGTTGTTGTTGTTGTTGTCGCAGACGTTGTTGTTCATTGATAATAAAAGGATGGTTTTGCAATAATGAAAAATTGTCACAAGGTTGATAATGTGGTTCCATCTTACGCGTCATATTGTTGGTATTGTTGTTGTAATAATGGCTATCATCATACTTGCGTAGTTGCATTGGATCCAGCATCACTAAGGGGTCTTCTCGAGGCAAAATATCCAGATCCAGGCCAGTTGAGAAAGGCGAATACCAATTACGAATCACGGGTTCATAATGATGGTGATGATGATGGTGATGATGGTTGCTGCTATTGCTGTTGTTGCCGTTCACTAGTAATGGCGATCCTAAGGATTCAGATTCATCGTCGTCGCTCGTGGTCGGTGTTTCCATCAAAGTGGATTTCAAAGGTGTGGTGTCCAATTCATCCACCATGGTTTTGTCATCGTCGTCGTAATCTTCATGATCATTCGAGTGGTCCAAGCTGGTAGGTGGTGGTTGTATCCCGTCTTTCTTTTTCTTGTTATCGCCAACGCTAATCCAATCGTTCGACTCCACGTGCACGTCTTCTTTTTCATCATCCGTCGTCGTTTTTTGTAATACACGAGGGGAAGAATGTTGTTGTTGTTGTTGTTTGTTGTTGTTGTGGGATGACGTTTCTAAAGCATGTTTGAGACTTGAAGACCGTTGCCGTTGTTGTTTTTTCATCTTTTTAGTATTGTGGCGTTGATGGTGGGTCGCAGTTGTTCGTGTATTTTGTTCTTTCTGCTTCGTATTGTTGTCATTATCCATTGATAGAATATCTTCTACAGACATGGCGTCCAATTGCTTTCCCCCGGATAAATGATCCTTCCAGAATACCATGGTTTGCTTGCCACAACACGCCACCACATACCCAAATCCTCGAGTCAAAAAAGTGGCCAATTTGAAGAGAAATCGAGACGCTTGACGTTTTTGCACATGAGACTAGAATTATACACAAGTCAGCTGGTTAGAAGTTCACGTTGTACGTATAATTATCCTTGCTTTTTTCTTTTAGGCACAACCATTTTCCCTCCCTTCCCTCCCCCGAATAATTCAAACCCAACAATGTTTCATTTTTTTTACCGCCACTCATCACCCCCCACCCCATCTATGGGGCGAATCTTCTAGTCTATTTTTTTTATCGAAGTGCTTACCTTGTGCAAATAGACATAACCAAGCAATAAAGCAAGGCCACACATTGCCCATAACGAAGGTGATTTTCTCTTTGAGTGGCGCCATCGTTTCAACCATATGTGAATCATAGAAGGAGGGCGATAATAGGAAGAATTGGTGTTGGGTGTGTTGGAGGTGGAGAAATAAGAGGTGGTATTGGTATCGTCTGTTTGTAAAAATAAGGAATCATTACTACTATGTCCAAAAGTGGTAGTTGTAGTAGTGGTGGCGGTGGCGGTAGATACCCATTTTGATAGTGAAGGGCTAGAGCAGTAAAGTGAAGGATACCATAATTGAAGTTGAGAGAAGAGTGTTGTTGTTAATATGGTCAAGAGTGAGAGGAGAATTAAAACAACGGGAGATAAAACGACCAAAGAAGTAACTTGAAGACCTCTAGATGTTCGCATTGTAATTGCAGTATATAAATAGGAATAAAAAGAGGAAAGGGAAAGGAAGAAGGGAAGGGAAAGAGAGAGAGAGAAAGTAAGGAATTGGAAAGGGGGAGGGGTGCAATGAGAGGCAAAGACGACGTGGGTAGTTAAACAAAGAAACAGAGAAGAAAGAAAAAAGGAAGGAATAATAATATAAATTGCTGTCTAGTGGTCCTCACATTCGGCGGTTACTAATCGGGGTTTAAACATTAGTGTCATTTCCCCGTTTTGGTACCTTTGTTTGGAAAGTTTGACCTGAACAGGCACTTTCTGTAAGAAACCAATCATGGCAACTGGTTCTTTATTTTAAATCAAAGAAATATATACACATATAAAATTCGCCCATATTCGTTTTTACCAAGGAGATAAAATTCCGTTATGCCATGATTAAAACTATGTGATACTATGACACAGTATCTTTTCTTTTTTTACATGCCCGCCGATGCATTACATTTTTAATTGAATATATTTAAGTGAATTCTATCATATGCTACATGAACAATTGTTTTTGTTTTTTTAACTGAATAAACCATCACAAATAAAACATCAGGATGGGGGAACCGTATACTTTTTTTTTATTTAATCTGATTCCCAGTTGATCACTTATATGCCAAAAAAAAAAAAAAAAAAAAAAAGATACTAAAATTCATCTGTAATCAATCCCCGCTCGATCTTCATTTTATTCATTCATATATCTCGATTTAATGTTACATACTTTCGATGGTGCGATCATCTGTATAGATTACCAGGAAATGGCTTATCGCTACACTTCTTGTTTCAACGTTTGTTTCCCGCGAATACATGGTCATTGGTTTTTCAATTCCAGTTCCCATCACTTTCTAATAGGAGAGATACAAATCTACGGTTTACCTTTTTGCCTAAATCAAGGGACGTGGGGCTGAGCGCTTGACTCAATGTGAGATCAAAATCAAAACAAAAATATAGATGAATTGGATCTTGCAGATAGGACCACTTTCAATTAAAAGAAATTGTAGACCTATAAGACAATATTATTAGCATTATCTTCAATTGTATTTTCTTTTTTGAGTACACCTGTGTATTAACCTTTAGAAAGATCCGTGAATTAGAAATGTACCTTTTGTATTATAAATTTAAATACCATATTTTCAACCAAGAACAGTTTAAACGCCGCCATGTTTGGTCAATTGACGATGTTGCAGAAAACGGATCTTCTTTATGACTCCCTTGACACTTTCTAACACGCAGAATTATATCCTTCATGTATTTTCTCACGCACAGTTGTTGTTAGATAAAAAATTTCCACTGAAAAAAAAAGAAAAACGGTTTTGTTTTACTAGCTATGATATGAAGAACGTTTGAGATTAAAAAACTCCAAAAAAGTCTCTGTAGAATACACATCACTCGCCAATCAGTCATTTTTTTATTTTATCATACTTGGGTTTTGAGCGCCATCATATCATAAGGTGTAGTTCAGCAAAAACGTAAAAGGCTTGGGTCTTATGGAAAATACTATCATATGTATACTATGTATGATATGCTAAGAATATATATATATATATTTACTTGATAGTAAAAGTGTCGCCAAGGAATATGATAGTAAAGGTAAAAAATACCAAGAGTACATAAACACCCCTCCCATCTTAGGCATTTGAAAGTAGTACGTTTTGCTTGAGGGATCGTGGAATTATAACATCAAGATGTTTTACCAAAAAAAGAAATGGTAATGCGGGTAAATTAAATACTTTCCAGTGCGCTTTCAATCATCATAATTTTCTATGGTCATCAAGGCTTACTTTTTTTATGCGTGATCATTTTTTAAAACTATTCAATAAATCCTTGTAATCTCCTGTTTATTGAAGTCCAGTAGAGCTGACAGAATACTGAGCAAGACGCTTGGACGAAGCCATCCATGCCTTACCCGTTTTTTTTTCTTTTCTACACACATATGCACAGTACAGTCTGAATATACCCGATTGATAAGACAAACTAAACGCATGCGAGAAAATATAAATGCAAAAGGACAGGAAATATTTTATTCAGATACAAATACTGCATATACTAGACAATTAAACTAAACTTATCTAATGATAATATTATATTGTATATCATTACGTGAAGCAATTAAGGGTGTGTGAGAGTGAGCGCGGAGAGTATGGGATTGTGCCTTGTTGTAGAATGAGAACGATATAACGTAAGATAACCTAGACCAACCAATGTCAGTAAGCTATTCTATAGTGAATAACAATCTATTCTACTCTACTGTACAGTACAGTACAATACAGTGAGGAGGGTCAAGTTGCTCTATCGTGACTGCAAAGGCATCAAGATAAAAGGACTATTATGCTGATTATCGTAAAAAAAAAAAAATGAACAAGAATCGCCCACAGGCAGGACCACAGAACATATTTTAAATTCCGCACACGTGAAATATATATTTTCCTTCTCCCGCTTTTTTATTTTTTTCTCTTTCTTTTTCTTTTTTATTATTTTCTTCACCATTCAACTTCTATCGGGCAATGTTGAACTTAGAATAGTGTTAGGACTAGTTTAGAAGCGTTATGAGAGTAGCGATTACAAGATGCATGGGGAAACCCTTTCATTTTAGAATCAGGATTTAGAACCACCATTAGTTGGCTTTTTGTAGCCTTCATTCGCTTAGTTTAGTGTTATTTATCATAGGTTGTATCTATATCCGAATAAAACATGTTTCATCTTATCTACTACAATGAAAAATGTCCCGTTAGTCTCTCTCGTGTTATGTGTAAGATATCTGTTCTTTATTTTACTATTATCACTTTTGATTAGCGTTGATCAGCAATAAAAATATACCTCTTTAGCTGACTTTGTCTGACTTGTACGGTACATTATATTAACTCCCAATTTGCAATGGTCCCTTTAGATTAGTGTTGATCGTTCTTCAGATCCTACATTAGTCTCCATGTTTCCTCCATTATATACATTATAGATAATGAACCTGGCGCTTTTAGTTTAGTATTTACTATATTGCTTCAACAAATTATGCCGTTTTTATTAATCATCCTCAATCCCATCGTATAATATACAATATCGCTATTGTAGCTATTTTGTAAATTTCCTACCAAACACTTGCTCTCTCTAATTCACCCACTACGACTACTTTTATAAAAATAGGAATATCCTGGTTCCACTACTCATACAAATAGATCTAGGTCTGCAGCATGTGTATCCACTCCAGAGTATTGTGCGCCGCTTGTTAGCATATTGATGAAAACTTGCCCTATCCTCCATATGCCTAGCAGCTGGTTGAGAGTTTTAGATTACGTTATATGAAAGGTGGCGCTATTCCTGTTTTACCATTCATATCAATCGCCGAAGTTTGTCTGACAGCGGAGCCTCCACTAAAACTGAGTATATTGTATATTTTCTATTCGCATCTGTTTTTGTTTTTGCATGTGATATAAATGAAAGCGCATAAATTGGAGACAATTGAGCTACAAGGGACTGCTTACTAAGGTACAAAATGGTGCGGGACAACAGCCTCGCTGCTGATATCCATCAAAAAAATTGATAGTATGAGGATGTTTATATCTCGCGCAGCCAATTAAAGTTTACCTTACGTTCTTGCTGAACTGCACCTTATTATTTCAATAAAAAAAGATCAACTGTCTGATATATGAGTGCAGTAACTGCTGTATTGACCTGAAGGTCCTAGCGATGTAATGATCAATGCTACAGCTTAGTCATCTGACGGTACTTTTCTCTTTGATCATCGATACTGTAATTTGGAGGAAGACGGCGAAACGATCGAGCGTGCGGTCGGTGACCATACTTCCACCAGCCTTCCTCGTTCTCTGCGATATTTTCATGCTGCCAATCTCCCTTTGAGTTACAAGACTAGAAGGACTCTCATTTTGCGGTCAATCCATTTTGCCACCAATATCAAGTCCAAATTTGAATCTCTTGAACCAGATTGAATCAAGGATGGCCCTTACCGACGAAGAAAAGGCGGTCAAGTAGCCGCCTAATCAGCACTTACTTTTTTTTTTTTTTTTCCAAAGGCAATCTCCACAAAGCATTAGACAATTCCCCTTTTCATTTTTACAAAAATAGAAATAAAAATAAACATCAAGATCTTATTTTTCCTTTCATCATTTAGAAAAAAAAAAAAATAGATTTCTATTGAAATCACAGTAGGCGCATTGGTCACTCAATGCTTTCTTAGCCTCTCAAGGTCGTGGCTTACAAAGAGCGGCGCTACAAAATCTCTCTCTTTTTTTTCCAAAAAGGATTTTTTTTCAGATCGTTTTTCTCTCTCTTTCTTTTTTTATAAACTTATATAACCATGGCAAAAGGAGGAAGAGACAAAAAGTCGTCCAAAGGTAATGAAGGAAAACGATCCATAACAGACATGATGGAAGAAAACCAAAAAGATCACTACACATTTGCGGGCAAACTGACATTGTTTTGTATATTGTAGGACGTTTGGATAAATATTACCATTTGGCCAAGGAACAAGGATACCGTGCTCGGTCTGCATTCAAGCTGATCCAGTTGAACAAGAAATACAACTTTTTGGAAAAGTCTCGTGTCCTGATTGATCTGTGTGCTGCACCTGGTGGTTGGTAAGTTAAGCAACATTAATCCAGCCGTTATGAGCTGCAGGGCACACACTCATCGCTCTTTTTTTTCTTTTCATTCTGTATAACTAAAGGCTTCAAGTGGCAACGAAATATATGCCTCAATCCAGCTTGATCATTGGTGTGGATCTGGCACCTATCAAACCGATACCCAATGTCATTACCTTCCAAGACGATATTACCACCGATCGATGTCGGCAAAACTTGCGTCAAGAAATCAAGACATGGAAGGCCGATGTGTAAGTAGAGGGTTATATTGTATGCGGTTTGCTATTTGGAAAAAAACAGAGGGTTCTCATCTTAATTTTTTTTTTTTTCGTCTTCTGCAATAGTGTGCTTCACGATGGTGCTCCTAATGTTGGCGCTGCTTGGACCCATGATGCTTTCACACAGTCTGAATTGGTATTGGTCTCATTGAAACTGGCGACCGAATTCTTGATCAAAGGAGGTAAGTCAAAAAAAAGGGGGGGTGAGAAGGATACCTACACAACATATACTTTTTACAGCATGTGACTCAATGTACTTTTATGCTTTTTTGTTATTAAGGTACCTTTGTCACCAAGGTGTTTCGATCCAAAGATTACAACAAACTATTATGGGTGTTCCAGCAACTTTTCCGTAAAGTGGAAGCTACCAAACCTCCTTCGTCTCGGGGCGTGTCTGCAGAAATCTTTGTTGTGTGTCGTGATTTCATTGCACCCAAGAAACTGGATCCTCGATTTTTGGACCCCAAGGCTGTGTTTTCGGAATTGGAAGCAAGCGAAACCAACAAAATGATCGATATCTTTCGACCGGAAAAGCGCAAACGACAACGGGAAGGGTACGAAGATGGCAACTATACGCAACACAAAACAGCAGATGTGATGGATTTTATCAAGGCAGAGGATCCCGTTGTGGTGCTTGGCTCGTACAATCAATTGACATTCAAGACCGACGAATCAGCAGCGTTACTGAACCATCGTGCCACCACTGAAGATATCAAGATCAATTGTGAAGATTTGAAGGTGCTTGGCAAAAGTGATTTCAAGGCTTTATTGAAATGGCGAACGATATTACGTGATCAGGTAAATATAGTTTACAAGTAGAAATATCTCGTTATATATATATATCCATGTGTATATGTTCCCAACTCACTCCTGGTCATCTATCTATACGCATAGTACAAATTGGATAAAAAGGAACAAGCTGAAGAAGTCATCGAAGAAGAAGAACTAGACGACGATGAAAAACTGGAAGCCGAATTGGAAAACCTCAGCAAAGAAGAAGCCGCCAAACGCAAACGGTTGAAGCGCAAGACGAACGAAAAGAAGATGAAACTGATTACGCGGATGCAACTGAACATGACGGTACCCAACGATATTGGTTTGGAACAAGAAGGTGCGGATGGACAGACACTCTTCAACATTCGAAAAATCAGCAAGGACACATCATTAGCGCAATTACAACATGGGGATATGACATTCACGGATGAAATGATGGACAACGGCGATTTTTCTGGCGATGAAGATATGACGGCGCTGCACATGCTCAAGGGACAAGGATACACGCGTGAAATGGACCTAGAACTGCAAGAACGCTATGCCGTGGTGGACAAGGATGATTACGATGAACTGGAAGACCAGCTGGACAATGATTATGAACGATTCCTTCAAGATAAAGCCGAACGCAATGCCAAGTTCCGCGCCAAGCAAGCTCGGGAAGAACATGATGAGTGGGCTGGATTTGATGAAAAGAATGACAAGAACAGCAACACCAAGGCCCTCGATGATGATTCCTCGGATATGGATAGTGATGACAGCGATGCCTCCAGTGCTACTGATGATGATGAAGATGAAAGCGACGACAGCGACGACGACAATGACATAGCTGGTGATGATCGTTTGGCTTCCCGACCCGTATCATCATCTACTATGACCACCAACAACAATAAGCGATCTCTCCTCACTATGAAGAAAAAGGACAACTCGTTGGTCAATGATCTTGGTGAAAAAGCTTCCTTGGCTCGTAAAACTGCTGGCGGACTTTCCATGGGTGCTTCTATGTTCTTTGATCAAGATATTTTTGCTGGTGTCGATGAAGATGGTGATGACGATGATCAAGACATGCCTG
The DNA here is from genome assembly GCA_002105175.1 of Absidia repens. Classification (NCBI taxonomy): domain Eukaryota; kingdom Fungi; phylum Mucoromycota; class Mucoromycetes; order Mucorales; family Cunninghamellaceae; genus Absidia; species Absidia repens. The sequence goes on from MCGE01000007.1 coordinate 1,449,072, forward strand.
AACAAGGCCCTGTGGATGTACTGGACTCAAGGAAACGCAAGGCTGAAGAGGTTAGTATGATGATGATGATGATGGAGCACTTGAAAACCATATTTGACTGACGTGTGATATTTTTATTTTATTATAGGAATTGGACAATGACAGTGATTTTGAAATTGCGGATGCCGAAGAAGCCATTCCTTCAGGGGATGAAATGTGGAGTGGCGATGAAGATGAAAATTCCAGGGCTGTCCGTGAAGCACAAGGTAGGAATGGTTTCAGCGACAGAGAGAGAAAAAAGAAAAGCTATGGATCCTGACAAAACCTTGTTTGTTTTTGTTTATAGAAAATGGGCTCCTTACTGCCGAGGCTGTCACTATGGCTCGTCAATTGGTGAATCGCGAAAAGACAAAGGCTGATTTAATCGACGATGGGTTCTCTCGTGAAGGATTCCGTGACAAGGATGGATTACCTGCTTGGTAAGTAGAGAGAAAATACATGCACACACATACAAATATCTGTAAACTCACTTTTTATTCTTTTTTTTTTTAAACTATATGAAATGCATAGGTTCCTTGATGATGAAGGTCAACACAACAAACCCAATCTTCCTATTACCAAAGAAGCCGTACTGGCGATCCGGGAAAAACTCAAGGCTTTGGATGCACGACCGATCAAGAAGATTGCCGAAGCCAAAGCACGTAAAAAGTTCAAGACGATGAAACGATTACAAAAGGCGCAAAAGAAGGCAACGGATGTAGCAGAAAACGAGGACATGTCTGAAAAGGAAAAACTTACGACCATCAACAAGATCTTGGCTCGCTCTACCAAATCGAAACCCAAAAAAGAAGTCAAGCTGGTGGTCGCCAAGGGTTCGAATCGTGGTATCAAGGGTCGACCGTCGGGTGTCAAAGGCAGATACAAGATGGTGGATGGCCGAATGAAGAAGGAAATGCGCGCAACCAAACGTCAAGAAAAGAAGAAAGGTGGTGGTGGTCGAAAAAAATAGACTAGTTCCTCCCTCCCACCCCCTTCCATCCTCATAGTGTATCTTTTATTATTATCATTATCAGTATTATACATTTTGTTATTTAGTTTAGTTAATTTATACATTGTTTTCTTTTTTTTTTTTTAGTTACCATTTAGTTAATTTTACATTTACATTGTCCACTCTAATTTTTTTTTTCTTTGTATTCCATTCAATAAAAGAATTTCTTTTCATTTACTATCAAATTTTTTTTCACATGGTTTTATGTTTACGTATGCTGTTACTCTTAGTCAGATTGTTGCATGATGACCCTATATCTCGATTGTATTGTTAATTTGATCATCCTTGTTGACTGCCTTATTGAGTGTTTATCATCGTCCCCCATCTATTGCTGCACGTTTATTTTTTTTGAGTCCGCGCTGTCAACCAATTTTTTATTTCCCCCCAATGATTCATTCCCTTCACAGCCATGCGTTTTTTCTGTTGAGACTTTTTTTTTCTGGAGAAAATGACTGGGGAGGGGAAAATAAAAAATTGAACGATATTCCGATAGAAAAAAGAAAAAGTGGCATGTTTTTATTATTCTTTGGTAATCACGTCCTAATCAGATTGGGATGCTTCACTCCGCTCCGGGGCTGTGATCCAATTAAAAAATCAGCAGAGTCTATTTCCCCACCAATGAAACAGTACACTTCTTTTGGTGCTAAAAAAAAGGAGGTAGAGGTATTGTAAAATCAATCCCGCTCAGGGCCGAAGGGAAAATGTGGGAAGATTGGACCCCCCCCATTTCTTTTTCTTTTTTTACGCATGATTATACCCAACCTTTTTTTTTAATGTGTGTGCAAAAAAAAAAAGACATGTCATTTTCATTATTTTCTTTTTTTAAGAACGGGGGTGTGAAAAATAACCCGAGAGGGGGAGAGGAGGGGAAAAAAGTCGTAAAATATTCCTATAATTCAAAACCATCGAAGATAGACATAGAATAACAAAAAAATAAAAAAATTGCTGTATTTAGGATGATGAATAAAAAAAATACACATATGCGAAAAAAAACATTTGGCATGAGAACGTGCCCATGTTGAATTGCTGATGACAAAAGTTGAATGCGGGGTAAATAAAACAAAAAGACAACAAGCATACTCTCAATTTTCAAGTAGCACAAAAAAATCAAACATATTATCAAAGTAGAACACCGACATTATCGGTTGTATTTTTATTAAAAAAAAAGGCGACATGTGAGAAAAATAGAATAATAATATGTAATACTAATAAAGATGGGGTGAGAATTGATGACTATTATAAACAAAATAATAATAATAACCCCCCAAGGGGGAGAGAATCTATACTAAGACCAAGTAACTAAACGATTGTATAAATCAACCAAACCTTGATTTTCCTATCATCCACCTCGGAAGTGCCGCCACCAAGGGGACCCACCATCAAAACTTGATTTTATAGTTTCTTTCAATTCGTTTCAAACCAGGGGTGCGGTGGCAAATTCAAAAGAGATAGTTGAGTTTCTTTCTTTTTTTCTGATGGATTGCCTATTTACCATTAAAACAAAAAACAATAAAAAAAAAAAAAAAAAAAAACAGTTGTACTTGCTGTTACTCGTATATTTAGTATTTTTCGTCATCATCATTTACCTACTCCCCCCCCCTTTTGTCCCACAAAGTACACATTTTTGTTCAATTGTGCCTAAAAAATCCACACACAGAAATTGATAAGACACCAAAAATCCAATACCATACACACAAACATACACTTGGCACAAAAAAAAAGGTATCCATCCCTTTCTTAATTTCATGTTTGATGTTGCAATGGCAGAGCATCCTGGTGCATTGTTGATTCGTCAGTTCAATCAGTGGAAAGAAGAGAGAGAAAGAAAATGCTACCAAAGAAAGAAAGTGGAGAATGTAAGCACACATATGATTTGACTTTCTGCTCCTCCCCCCCAACCAACCACCCAGCCTTTTGGCCCCTCCCCCTCTCTTAAAGAGTGTCAAAGAGATGATGTCTTACCCCTCAAAGACGTCGGGACCATGTCTTATCACCAAAACAAGATGAGCCGCGTTGATCACCTACGCCTTGCAGCGACTTTTCCCGACTATCATGCGATCGAATCTAGTCCGTCCGTTATGGTCCACTTTAAAGGGATCGCCATTGTCTATAATCGATGACACGTCGTACACACACACACACACACACCCACACCCCACCATTCCTACCAAAAAAAATATCAACTCATTTTCTTTCCTAGCAACCCATGTGATGAAACTACTTACCAAATAAACAAACGGTTCAAGCAATGGAGGGCCGGCACTAAAATACCATATTCGTGTGTCAAATGCAATTCTCCCCGATGTTTAGAATAAAAAAATTGTAAGAGTTAGTCATGGTCATGAGCATTGCTCGTGTATTTTTTTTTAATGGTAGTTTGTTTGATTCATACCCCAAGATTCATTTCCCCCACCCCCCTTGCACGCTTCGTTCCCACCCCACTTGGGTTTTTTGCTAGTGTTTCAAAAAACAGGAAAACAATGAGTTCAAACTACCATCTACTATAAAAAACCAATCCTAATCATGAAACCACTCACCTGTCGATTCAAATGGTGTGTGTGTGCGTGCGTTTCCGGTTGAGAAGGATCGGATGTTGTATTAAAGGTGATGTTTTTTTTTTTTTGCTACGGTAACACACGCGGAAGAGTGAGCCCAGGCCAAGAGAGAAGTTTCGTACCAAGCCAGCCAACCCTGGTGGAAAAAGACGGATCGACGAAAACCTAGTGCGACAACGACGACGACGACGACGACGACAACAACAGCAATTGTAGTAGTAATAGTTGTATTAATTGCCAATAAAAGACGCGTCGGGTGGGTTGGTAATGGTGGTGGTGAGGGGGAGGGGCATCCAAACTAAAAGTGGTCCCACATGCTTGATAAGGTCGAGTTTACCACATCGAAGAAAAATAAGACCCAAACCTATCATAGTAAATAAAGTATCAGTATATGCAATCCAGAACTATACGTTTGGATATATGATTTACCTGTGCCTGTCTCATGTTGACTGAGAAGCAATCTTTCTCCATCAATGATTGACATGAGAAGTTTCAAATGCAGGGAGTGTTAACAGTTGCTGGGCAAATATACGGACCATGTTAGGAGCAGTCAAACTAAAACGGTGGGGTTCCAAGTGATTTGTAAAAGGGTATCATTATGAGGAGAGGATTATGAGTTGTCTTTCTTCATATGAAATAAAAATGGCTTGTGGAGCAAAAAAAAAAAAAAGAAAAAAGAAAAAAGAAAAAGAATTTCAACCCCGCCTGCCAAGCAGGGGATTTCTCCCCCCATTTTCTATTTTCCCGTCAAACCATTGGCTAATTCATAAAACCTCCGTCCACCCCACTTCTCCTTCTCACGGTAAAAACATAAGCATAAGCGATTTTGACTTTTCGTTAATGGAGGTATGAAACCTTATTTGTAACCAAATCAAAAAAACCAAAAAAAAGGATATATAACATTTATATAGAATGGCTTCAAACTAGCTAACTAGCTGACCTATATGTTTGTTGTTGTTATTCCTGTTGTTTTCACATGTAATTTTACTCGATTGAATCCATCCCATCTGCTATCCACAATAATATCACAAGTTTTTTTTTTGTTTTTTTTTTGTTATCATTAATATATGATACATTTGATAAAGTATGCAGTTGATTAGAAAAATCCCCGCCCCGCCTCTCTCAAAGTGAAGCACAGACATATTACATTACATGTGATTGCATATTAGATAAAAAAAAAATCGTCAAGAATCAATCACTAGTGGCGTGATAGCGGTGATTTAATTCGCATTCTTTTCAAGAAATTGCGTCGTTATTTTTATTTTTCTCGTTTGAAAACAATAACATGCACTATAGTACGGGGGAGGGAGAGGGGAAAAAGTGGGAATTCTCTCATTTCTAATAAACTTCCGCATGAGCTGAGTATTGATCAAGCTAGTTGATAGATACCCCACAGCGAAAAAAAAGAAGATTTTGGATGACCGATAAAAACGTGCGAAAGAAACTAACAAATAAGGGTCTTATCAAATCATCAAAAAAATGGGGGGTGGGGGAAATGTGGAAATCCATTTAAAAAATTGTGTAAGCAAAAAAATTTTCATGCTATCAACTCCCGAATCTCCTACTTTCCAAATTTGGATGGATCCCTTCATCCCCCACTTTTCCATATAAATATCCCCCCTTCTTTTATTTTACTTTTTTTTCCTCTTCTTTTTTTTTTCTTCATCTTATATCTCACATATTATCTCTTTAACTCTTTTATTCTAATGGATTACCAAGCAGCATCAAGCTTATTATCACTTTCCACACCACCAACCATGAATGTTCAACAAAAACGACCCATTGCTGCTATTGACAAGGCGAATGTCCCTCGTCCTTACAAATGTCCCATGTGTCCCAAATCATTTTATCGACTTGAACATCAAACTCGACATATTCGCACTCACACAGGCGAAAAACCTCATCAATGTACTTTCGCAGGTTGCGAAAAGCGATTTTCAAGGTCCGATGAACTCACCCGACATATCCGAATCCATTCTTCGCCAAGCAAAAAACGTGATCGCAAACAACAACAACAACAACAACCTCTTTTACAACCAAAGCGTGTTCGTTTGACACCTTCCACCACCAGCACTACTGCCAATGAAGAAATCTTGAAATCCAACCCACCTTCACCCGCACTTTCTGTAGCTAGTATGGAATCTGAGTCTGAATTTCTCTTTACTCCTGAAACGTCTCCCACCTTATCTCCACGTCGTATTTTGACACCTGTCGGCTCACCGACCCCATGACTGCCACCACCAAGAAATTGGCTCCTTTGGAATGCAAACAATATGAATTTCAGAATATGAAGAAGACTACCGCTGCCACTCATGCTGAACCAAGTCTGTTGGAACTCTTTGATCGTCCTCCTCAAGCTCGTGTGCTGCCTCCTATTCACTTGACCAACCATCAAGCTCTCTCTTTACCCTCCATTCATTCTATTCTTCCCTTTTAATTTTTTTCATTCTTTTCTGTATAGTCTTAATTTTTTTTGCATTCATTCATTCATTCATTCATTTTTTTCATCCCCCCCTCTCGTCCTTTAGTATAATATTTTTGTATTTTATAGATTAGTCAACTTTTTATTATTATTCATATCCAACCACCCCTCCTCTCCCTCTATCTCTTCAATTTCTGCCTTCCAAATAAAAATTATATCATGTACATAATCTAAAAAAAAAAAGTTTTTTTTTGAAAAATTTTGATCCCGCCTTCTCCCGCCCCTCCCCCCTCCCTCCCCGCCTTGCCCTGGTTTCTTGATTTTTTTCGGATCAATGAGTTCGATAAAATAAATAGCCGCCGATGATGGATCTCCCCGATAAGTCTAAAAACAGAGAATATCCAGGGCTGGAAAAAAAAAAGAATGGAGTGGATGAGGTGACATTTTTTATTCGCCAAGTGTTCAATGCTTTCTTCTCATGTATTTTTAGACCCCCACCCCCAGCAAACGTTTTTTTTTTTTTGATACCTACCCCTTTGTTCTTTTGAAACCGGGACAAAACCCTGAAAAATCAGAACAAAGATAACCGATAGCATTTTTAATCATGTCGCATCCATTGGTTTTGGTTCAACCGGAGTATTATTTCCCTTCCCACCACCTCCCTTTTTTTTTTTTTTAGTCTCCCCCACAACAACAAAACATTGGTAATAATAATCACTTGCTCCAGAATTTTTTCAGTCTTTTCCCTTTCTGATCCCATTTCCCGATGCTAGACAGTTTTCGTGGCGGATAATGAAAATAGTTTGGGAAATGGCACAGCGACAAAGAAAAAAAAAAACATCTCCTCTGTGAAACTATTGTAGCGTTCTTTTTTCTTTTCTCTCAGATTTTTTGTTTGCGTTATCTAGCTATCCACCTTTTTTTGAGTCATGTCTTCGTCGGATAAAGGTAAGAGAAAAGCAAGAACGACCCTTTTGGTTTCATGTTATTAATCAATCCTCCATAACCCTCTCCTTATTTTTTTATTAGGACAGAAACGACGCTATTCAGAAGACGAGGAAATGGGCGAGGCAACGATGGCTGCTGCGGCGTCGCCTCATCATCAGCCATTAGTGATCAACAAACAACATCAACAAACAAGCGACATGACTTTGAAGAAACGAAGTAAAACTGGCATGGTTAGAAAAACACCACTGAATCTCAAACTAGGTAAGATGGGAAGAGGGTAGGGGACGTACATTACTCAATAGAATAGTGGTTAGGCCAAAGGTAATATATATATTAACCTCGTTTTTTCTTGTTATGTGATACTTTTAGCTACGGTGAACAAGGAGAAACTACTTGACGTTCTGACATCTTTATTGGATTCGCAGCCTGATCTAAAACACGATATGATGACGTACATGCCCGCACCGACTATTCCCTCCGCCATGGCCGTTCTTCATGATATGGAAAAGAAGTTATGGGCAAGTTTTCCATACCACAAACAGGGCCCGCAACGGGATCAATACACGTTTTCTCGGGTGAGAGAGTCACTTTTGGATTTCATTGTAAGATTGTCTCCCCTCCTTTTTTATTGTTCATGTATGTACTTAAACAAACCATGTGATTTTTTTCTCTACATAGGATACCATCACTCAATACACCCATCATTTTGTTTCATCACCCACCGTGTTCCCCACCACTTGTTTTACATTTCTGGATCAAGTGACCTATTTCGCTCACCGGTTGCCTACATGGACATCGATCAACACAACCAACCTCAACGTGATTTATATCATGACCTTGCGGCGTTCTGGAAACTGGCCATTCAAAATACTTTTGACAAGCTCACACACCAATCGAAGTTCCCCTCGGCTACCTTGGCTACCTGGGCGAAAAGTATGGCACATCACAACAACATGATCGCGGCCGCTGCCGTCCATGATCCTCATCCTCCTCATCATCATTGGCTGGATCTTGCCATTCAGGAATTCAATCAATGCTATTTTTCATTACCACCACATACCACAGCGACGACCTGCCATACCCCTCTCCTCCTCCCCCACCACCAGTTATCATCATCATCATCATCATCATCTGCTTTTTATCAACAGCATCATCCTTCTTCCACTTCTACCTCTTCAACATCCCCTATGGTTGGTGAAGCTGACTTTCGGTGATTAGATCTTTTTTACATATATATATATTATATTATTCCCCTGCCCCCGCCCCGTACTTTTTTTTTTTTCCTTCCCCTCCCCCACTCCTATTATACTTCACTTTCGCATTTCCCTCCCATTTTAGTATATTCAATAAAAGGTTGTGTTCAGCTTGTAAAATTACAATTTGTCTTTTTTTAGAATTGTTTTTTTTTTTTTTTTTGGTTGATTTGTTTACAGTAAGAGTGTGCACACCGCCAAGGAATTTTTTTTTTTTTTTTAGAGTGGAGCAAAAGTGGAAAAACGGTAAAAAGCCGATATGAGGGTTTGGGTGGTGCGGCTGATGCTGGTTGTTTTGCTGCTGATTCTTGGCGTCCCTGTGGCTCACTCTCCTTCTCCAAAACCTTGATTTGAAATCCCGCCCTTTCTTTTTTTTCTGATGCTTACTTGGGTATATAAAAAATCTGATTTCTTTTCTTTTTTTTTTCTTGTTCTTCTTCTTTGCTTACTATCATGATTGAAACCATCTCAACCAATGCCTCACCTACTTCGACTTCGTCAAGATCAAGTTCACCACAACCTTCTAATTCGACATCGACTTGTACCTCGACCTCATCCTCCACCACAAGACGACCTCATTCGGAGGTGATTGAAACGCTGGGCGCTACCACCTCGGAAACAAAGGATGGATTACGAAAAATCAACAATTATTTATTGAAGAAGGAAATTGGTCGTGGTGCTTTTGGTACTGTTCATCTCGGTGTGGATACCAATACCAAAACGGAATATGTAATTATTTTTTTTTTTTTAAAAAAAAAAGGATCTATCTGAAGGGAGGGAGTGGGGGGAGGGGAGGGGAACAAACAGCGCAATAAAACATCTAGATGATGATGATGATGTTGCTAACCCGAAACCGAACTTTTTTTTTTCTTTTGGAATGCAATAGGCTATCAAGGAATTTAGTAAATCTCGGCTACGTCGAAAAGAACAATCCGACATGTTACGAAAGCGTGGCGGCATAGGAGCACGAGGACGTGGACGTGGACGTGGGATTGGGTTGGGTGTGGGTAGAGAAACCGCCGCGGCCGCTGCCCAACCTGGCTCCTCGAATCCGTTAGATCTGGTCCGTGGCGAAGTGGCCATCTTGAAAAAACTGCATCATCCCAACGTGGTCAAGTTATTTGAAGTCCTGGACGATCCAAACGATGATTCGATCTTCATGGGTAAGACACCCTTTAAAAAAAAAATCAAGTGGGTGGTTTTTTTTTTTTTTTTTTGCTGGACTCACCAACACAATGCTACCCTTCCTTTTTTTTTTGGTTTGGCATAGTGTTTGAAATGGCCCACAAAGGTGTACTGATGGATATCTCTTTGGATGAAACAACCACTCCTTATACGGAAGATCAAGCTCGACGCTACTTTAGAGAAATGATTCTAGGCATTGAATATTGTAAGTTTTGTACGAGGCGTGGGACGACCGGCCAAAAAAAAAAAATCAGCCAACTCACCTCTTCATGGTTTATTTTTCATAGTACATAACAATGATATTGCTCATCGAGGTAAACACACAACGCCACATCTCTCTCTTCTCGCATCTCATCCTCACTCGCCGCACCTTTTTTTTTTAATTCATTTGAAAATAGATATCAAACCCGACAATTTATTACTCTCCAATGACAATGTACTCAAGATCGTGGACTTTGGAGTCTCGGAAATGTTTATCAAGGGCAACGACAAACTCAAGAAATCAGCAGGCAGTCCGGCCTTCATGGCGCCTGAATTATGCAAACCCCGTCATGGCGAAGTCTCTGGTAAGGCAGCCGATATCTGGTCGATGGGTGTGACGTTGTATTGTCTTGTCTATGGCCATCTCCCCTTTTCCAGCACAAACCTTCTTGAACTCATGGACAAGATCAATAATGACCCGTAAGTTACTCTTTCTTTTCTGGGAGGGGGGGGAACAAGACGTCTATGTGAACTTGATGTTTATTTTTCGGTGAATTTTTTTTTGGATAATCTATACATAGGGTGGATTATAGTGGCCACAAGTTATCGGATGAGATACTGGATCTTTTACATAGAACATTGGATAAGGATCCTGCCACACGAATGACCATGGACGATTTACGCCACCATCCTTGGGTCACGCAACATGATACCGATATGATGATTTCTGAAGAAGAAAATTGCGAATGGGTGGTGACTGAAGTGACAGATGATGATATCCATAATGCCATCAAGAGTATTGCAAGTATCTTTACAGTGGTAAGTTTCAAATACAAATTCGGGAATCTCTAATCCATGGACCTAAACTTTTTTTTTTCTTTGGTGGGGATTCATCAGGTCAAAGCCGTGGCGAAATTCAAACGACATTCTCGATCTCTATCGCAACAATCTCTAAGCAAGATTATGGCAACAACATCGATGGACGATGCTGCTCAACACAGCAATAGCAATGATGACAACGAGGACACCGCACTATCGGACACTGCTACTTCTTCCTTGACTTTACAACCCCAAGCCTAGTATTTCCTTCTTAGTTTAGTTTAGTATTCCATTTCTATATATATATATATCTATATATTTTATACATATATGTATACTTATACACCACATATACATCCCCCTCTTCCCTGCCTTTTTCATATATTTCAATAAAGTCCTTTATTCATTTTAATAAACGCTCAGGCACTCTGCTGGAGCTTTTTGGAAATTTTTCAATTTATTGGGTTGCAGACTTTTTTTTTTTTTTTTTTTTATTAAAGTGTGGGATTTGATGGGATAGGATTAGAGCCTCCGGCATTTCGCACTATGGTGGGCAGTCACTTGTGGGCCCAACCGTCATGCGCAGCGCGTCGTTAATGGATATTTTTTATGTGTTGAAAAAGAAATATGGGAGTGTTTAAGGGTGAAAAAAAAGTCAATTCAGCCTCCGCGCACATGTTTTTTTTTTTAATTTTTTTTTGGCTCACAATTTTTTCTTTCTTTCTTTTTTTTTTTTTTTTTTTTTTTTTTTTTTTTTTTCCTTCATGGAAGTCCGAATGATATGATGGCAAAGGCTCATTGAGGTACAGGTGATCTAGGATTAGTGTTAGAACTTGAATTAGAACGCAAAGCAAACATCATTTGGGAAACCGTTTCATTTTGTTGGAATCGTGATTTCCAACATCCATTAGATTAGCTATTAGCTTAGGTTATTGTTAGTTGTCATAGGTTACACTGTATACATATCTGAATTAAAGTTGTCTTGTCTTTTTACCATTCATCTCATTCATGCCTTTTTATTGTCTCGTTGAAAATCCGGTGTGTGTGTGTGTATTTATTAGTAGGAAGGAAGGCATGGACTTGTGTAAAAAAAAAAAAAAAATCCACTACAGAATATTTTTGTTGTCTTTCTTCTTTGCGTTTCGAAATTGAGTGGACTATTTAGGGTGTCAATGGTAGGGTTAGTGCTAATGCTAATTATTCTGGGGCGGGATTAAATGCTGGTGACTCAAAAAGGAAAAAAATTGCGGCAAAGCTCATAGAGTCAAGTTCGATGAGAATGCTATTTATCTGTTAAAAAAATAAAAAGCTACAGCGTATTTTCCTTTCGCATTTCACACTATATAGAGTAGCCATGGTGTGTATAGTATATGTCAATTAAAATTTGTCTAAAAAGTGTTGACCGTATCTTAGAACTTAGACACTGTGACAGCTGTGGATCTTTATCTTAGATAAGCACGGACCAGGTTCTTTTTAATATATATATATAAAAGCAATTTGTACTGCAGCGCGCCGATTTGATTTGATCCGGTGTGCTGTCTTCTTTGTATTTTTTATTTTTTTGGTATACGGGGGAACAATATTTTCAGGTGTTTATTTCATGCTAACCTATGACTTTTGCCACGCTTCATGAAAATAATGACTGGCAGGGGGGTGATTTTCATCATCTTCATAATATATAGCATGTGTAGCATATCGACAACATCAGTAGTGGATCGATATAAAGACTGAATGTGTCCTGCATACCCATTTAAAGATTATATTTTTTTTAAAGAAAGCGGGAGACACACACACACACACACACACACACACACACACACACACACACACACAAATAGACATGTAAATGGGTCAATTGATTATTTTATTAGATCTTTGATTTTGTATGTACATAGGTAAAGAAACAAAGAAGTAAAGAGTAAAGTAAGCTAAAATAGATAAATAAATCTATAGCTGATGGTTTTGTTGAATTTTGTGATTTCGCAAAAAGTATACAAGTAAGAGGTAAAGTTGAGTAAAGCACTATAAAAAAAAAGTGAGTAAAACGGCAAAGCAATTCGGTACAGTAAAAGAAAAAGTCGACACTTACAGGAATTCCAGTAATCTTTCCCGCCTTGACATACGGCGGATCCTAATCATTACTACTAGAAGCAGTATCATAATCATCATCGTTGGATAATCGTATTTTCTTTCTAGAGACTCCATGATCGTCGTCTTCTTGTTGTGATGTATTATCATTGAGAAAATGCCTGTGTTTCCAGTTGGGAATGTTGATGCCATTATTTTGTAGAGGAGGACGTGGACGAGATGTACTTTTCATGTTAAAAAAAGAAAAAAGAGGATGAGTAAGTACCTCGTCAATATAAAACATAGATCCCTGCTTTCCGTGTTCCCCTCAGTTTTTCTTTCTTACATGTTCGAAGCCGGGAAATAAGTTTGAATAGATGAAGATGCCAGAGATAGAGTGTCTGAATGGTCGTCATTTGGTACTAGCTGTTGTGTTTCATCATGACCAGGTGAAGGACGACCAAGGTATCGATGGTTTGATGTCGTGGCAATTCTAACACGTTCCCAATATTGCTCTTGCTGATGTCGGTGCTCCAGTACTCGCTGTTTGTGGTCCTCTTCCTCTTCAGGTGTGATAGATTGATCATAGATAGAAGATGCTGAATCTGATGGTTGCGTATGTTGTGATGAATAATAATACTGATATGAGTAGCCATATGTACGGAAGAGAGCAGGTATTCGTAGTGCCGTCGCCGGCTGCGAGCGAGAGATTATAGGAGGGTAATAAGAATATGATCCACTGGTCGATGAAGAAGAAGCACCATTTGGCATCCTTGGCACACCTGCGCGAGGTGGTAAAGTGTCACTTCCAGCGGAGTAATAATACGGAACGTAACCAGGTGGATACATTCCAATTGGTGGTGGAGCATGTGATGAATATGGTTGTGAATAATGACGAGTGGATTTCATGGGTAATGTTGATGTGGAATTTGCAGGATGATTATGACGGTGAGTTTGATCAGCATAATGACCCGGGCTACGACCTCGGACGACAATACCTTGACTTGTTGTTGTTGCCACGAGAATCAAATCATCAGAGGACTCGGTTTTTGCGAAAAGTTCCACGACCACGGCGAAGTATTTTTGAGTTCCAGATCGGTATTTCCCATTGTTGCCGGTGGCTGTCTTGAATTGCATCCGTTCAAAGGAGACAATGGGCTGAATATCGTCATCCTTACTAAGAGAATACGCGCCAGCAGGACGAATGGGTTTTAGTTCAGGGGTAGTTTGCGCTCCTCTGTCACGTTTTGTGGTAAGTTGAACCAATGCAACTCGTGTGCCGTTAGCTGTTGATTGCCCATCGATTCCCACGTAGAATTGTTGGACTTGATGAAACGTCTGTTCGTCGTCGCGGACATAACATGGAAGATCTTGATTGTAGTTTAGCGCCACCATATCTTTCAATAAAAATTCTGAGGTGATTTGGAAATAGTTGCGCCGATAGCATGTCCAGTCATTGTGAACTAAAAAGAATCCACCACCAATGTTCGATTGTATGGTCACATCCAAGCTATTAGTAATAATAAATAATAATAAACAAGTGAGACATCCTATTCAAGACAGTTGATTTTTAATTCTTTTTTTTTCATATATACTTACACAGTTGATTGATCTGCTGCATACACATTACCAAGGTATTTTGTCCTTCCAAAGACGGGTGATTCGCCATTGATATCACCTTTTAGGTTGTTGACGTTGACTGCATTGGTGGTCAAAATAGTATTGGATACTGGCGGTTCTGGTGTCAAGACCGAGTGTGATTGATGTTGAGATGATGGTGGGGGCGATGTTGATGCTGGGGATACCGCTGATACTGGTGGTGGCGATGATGATGATGGCGATGATGATGGTTGTGTGGTGATAAATCTTACATGTTGACTAGTAGAAGATGATGAGTCAGAAGTAGGTTGAGGCGTAGTGGGTTGGGACGTCGAGACTCTATCCAGAAAAAAAAAATAAGATAAACAGATTGAGTTACCCGTCCATCAACATAAAAAGTAAAATGCAAACAAAAGGAAAAATCTCTCAGAATGTCATACCTTCGATTAGGCGCTGTCGGAGAACTGGATTTGGCAGGACTTGACGAACCAGTAGCCGCAGCAGCATTAGTGGCAATGGGAGAAGAAGTGGCCATGTTTTCAGAGTAACGGACATAGTCTTGAGAATATTCTTCAGCAAGTTGGTTTCTATTTACAAAAATAAAGTATCATGTTAGGAAAAAAAAAAAAAAAAAAAGACATGTCCTCAGATCCACAAAATGGTAGCGTCCATTCCGAACATATACATTGTAACCATTTCCTTTTTTTAATTAACTTCATTATGTTTGATTTACCTTGAGGCATGTTCTAGGTAAGCAGATGGGTCAACAGTCGATTTAGACACTGAAGAGGAGTGGGTTTTTGGAAGAGGATGTAACATATTGATGCGATATACAAGTGAATTGGATAATAAGTGGAGGAGGGGGGACTATATATTTTGATCGATCCACCCAGTTCTAGCACAGATAAATATTTTAACGATGCCGGAGTGTAGATCAATCAAAAGAAAAAAAAAAAAGGAATGTTGTTGAAAGAGAAAAGTCAAAAAAACAAGGGCAAAAATGTTTATGTGATGGCGGCCATTTGTCGTGCACTATATTTCAAACGCCGCTTTCATCGAACGTCGAAAAAAGGCACAATGAGATGTGAGTTGATAGTGTCATCGAGGCTATTTATCTTCTATAATCAACAAGGAATCTGTATTTTTTTTTTTCAAGATAATTGGATTTTATGTAATAATGAGACAAAGAATGCAAAGCCGCCCTCTTTGTCTGATAATTATATTTCATTCAAAGCAACCCACTTAGCGAAACGATGCATTTTCTTACGAACGGTGAACATATATTTTCTTATCTGATCTCTTTTTAACTATTTTTTTTTTTCATTAGAACGAACAAAGACTTTGTAAGTTCATATAAAAGATGGAGTATCATAGAGCCAGAAGAGCATTTCATTTTGAGTTCGAAGAGCTGAGATTGGTATGAGGAGTGGTATATAAAAGACTAAACGTAAACAAAAGAAATTCGGCCTTTCAACGACAAAAATGCTCAATATACCCCAACCAATGCCCCAATCGGGTTAACTTTTTTTAAAAAAAATAAATAAAAGATAATGAAAATGCAAACATCATTTGTATATACACCTAGCCCCCTCACAAACAGCCAGTTTTAATATAATGCCGAGCAAGTCATACTCGCTGCCAAAAATATAAAAATATAGACCCATTTTTCCCAATATCATCGCCGTACGAACTATCAATAGTGCCAAAACACGGTGAAATAATAAAACGCCTAACGAAATATCTCTACTCCGTAAAGTGTAGCTCTCCTCATCAACACACATCAACAGCACACTACAAGGGAGCTATTGTGAGATAGCGTGAGGGAGGCTATTAGGGGACCTTAGAAATAGTCAACACTAATCCTAAAGAAACGACTATAAAAACGGATCTGATATACTGTGAAATATGAATAAGGCATGAGAAAGACAAAAATGAATATGTCTTTTTGAAGTATAACAATTGTCAACGCTAATCTAAACGGAGAATGGTAAAAAGGAATCTCTTGTACTATACATGAGAGAGACCAACGAAACATTTTCATTGATGCATGTAAAAAAAGACATATTTTATTCAGATATAGGTTCAAATTATGGAAAAGTTAATACTAAGCTACGCTACGCCAATAGAGACTCCAAAAAGCCAACTAATGGTGGTCTCAAATCCTAGATCCAAAATGAAAGGGGTTTCCCATGCATGTTGTAATCCCTGAGCTGAAAACCCTTCTAAACTAGTTCTGATACTAATCTAAGTCCAATACAGCCACATAGAAGTTGAATGGTGAAGAAAAACGACAAGGAAAAAAAAGAAAATGAAAAGAAAGAGAGACGAAAAAAAAGTAGGAGTAAATAAATATTCATGTGAGCGGGATTTTAATTGTTTTTTTTATAGCCATTTTCATTTTGATGAAAAAAGCACAAAAAAAAAAATAAATCCGGGAGTCCGTTGTGTCTTGCTGCATATAGCATGAATACACACATAAAAAAAACGACATTTCCCATAATAACGATGTCATTTCGTTTCCCCATTGATATCGTTCTTGTAGGTATCCCTACTGTACAGGCACTGTAAACACGGTGTTACCAGGCATGGTCTAACTCTACCCCTCCGACGACTTCCAAAATTAAATCATGGCAAATCAAGAGAGCCAATCCCTTTCAAAAAAAAAAAAAAAAAAAAAACATCACCTCATAATCATTTCATAACCATTGAAGACCAATCAATATAAAAAAAAATTGTAGGATGAATAAATAAAAGATAGATAGATGATTTTAATAAAGAGCGATTATTGCAAATAAGTAAATATAAAACTATATATAATTTCAACGACGTCGACTACTGGTACTATCATGAGGTGTCATTTTCATTTCATGTTGTTGACCTTGCATGTCCACGGCGATATAGCGATCACCATCCTTGTAGCCCGCATTGCCTGAGATTGATGACGAGGTCGATGTGGATTGCGTCATTCTTGGTAAAGGACGACCAGATGTAGGCGACGTGGCTCGTTTGGTTTCTAAAAATGCTTCTTGGCAACTCTCCATCGACGTTTTTTGCATCACAAATCCAGACCCATGACCGACTAACAGAGCATGATCACGTAAAAATTGGGATAATTCAGTCCAGCCTATACGAAAAAATAATCATGATAGATAGATCAGCATACAAGTATATTAACAATAAATGCAAAAAACAAAGGACTTTACCTCCACCAACCCTGACCATCACCATATGACTTTTCAAAATCCTGCAGTAGACCACCTTGTCACCAAATCGATACCGTCCCGCACTGCCAGGTACCATTTGCAATTCCACCTTGTAAGGTACCTTGTTCACAATACGACCAATTTCCATATCCAGATCGTTTTTGGGATCAGCCACATAAGCGTTGGGTGCTGGGGGTGCTGGAGCAGCTGTTGGTGGAGGAGGCCGCAGATAGGCATTGTTTGTAAATGAAGACTTGCGACCCATGATTTTCCGCTGAGCCTGTAATAAAGGAGATGAGGAAGAGGATGTGGAGGACGCCACACGACGACGAGTAGAAGCTGTTGTTGATGCGTGAGGCGGTGGCGGTGAAGGCATTTTAGATGGCAGTGAGATTTTTCGGCTTCGTAAACCAGATAATCGAGGACTATTGGTGCTTCCATTGCTACCACTGCTGTTGCTGCTGCTGTTACTACTACTGCTGCTGTTGTTTCCATTGGTAGATCCAATCCATTGAAGCCATTCTTTCATACGGTCATTGTAACGTTGTTCTAGCTTGTTCCTCTTGGTCACCAGATGGCCATAGTCCGTTTGATCTAATTGAACCAATGTAGCAACCTGCCTTGCCTTTTCCAAACTAAGCGTCAATGCATCAGAATACACCTTGTGTTTTGTTTCCAGTTCCACAGCAATTGCATGGCCATCCACCGTCATGAATCCAGAGGATGCCACCATCACTTCGGGGTTATTCTTGTCAATGACCTGTTCCATCGCAAACAGATATCCATGTACCTCGGCCGCCGCCACCCAGTATTGGCACATAGTCATACCATGTTGTATCTGCTGTTTGTGTTTCTGTAGCATTTGCTCCCATTTGTCCAAAGCATTGTCGACATCCGAATGACCAATCCAAGGACGCATCAATCCATCCAAACTGAGTTTCAAGTCCGCGGCTTTTGATTTGAACACAGGTCGCATTTCATAGTCCAAGATGGTCAGAGATTGTTCAGCCGCCACCAAGTCTTGTTCCTGGCCCATCATACGCACCATAGTTTCATCCTCATCCTCGGTAGCGTCATCCCCAGAAGTAGTTGATCCAGCAGAGCCATCCTTGTTGCCGTCGTGATTAAATCCAGCCACGAGCCCAGCAGCACGATTGCAGGTATCATCCACTAGAGTCAAAAGTGCTTGCCATTGTTGTTCAGCCAAGTGTGTCAGTTGAGCTTGAGTCACTTCCGTCAGTTGAGCCTTGGTCTTCTGCCAACCTATTTCCACATCATGGACGAGAGTTTGGATACTTTGTTGTACATGTTGACCGAGTCCATTTACCATATCGTCCGTGTCATCACTGCTGTTCACAGATAGAAGCCCACCCTGTGTCTTGGAAATGAATTCTTGCATGTCGTTTTTTTCAACATTGGCCACCTTGTATTCCAATAAACGCAAATCCAATTGCCAATCCCTAGACATAGATCCTTCCTCGTCACTTTGATGGTAGGATACAGCAAATTCATCCAATTCCTTGCTAAAGCCATCCATCCACAAAAAGAGCTTCGAAGCTTGGCGTCCACATGCAAAAGCATTGACCAAGAACGTATCAGAGCAATGTTTTTCCAATGCCACCGCTTGCAATAAACCATCCACAGAGTCCCGACACAATGTAGAAGAAATGCCATCATCACAAAGAGCCACCAATGAGTCTACCGTCTTTTTCGCAAAACCGCCTTTGGATGCACCTTGTTCCATCTTTAATACCAAATCATTCCATTGCTGCAACAAGAGTATATTGCCATCGGAACCACGGTCAAAGAGAGACATTTGAGTCACAGAGATCAACCTCTTCAAGATAAGGTCCCTTTCGTCATCCGCTTCGTGTTTGGTACATTGTAAAAGAGCTGTGAGCAATCCATCCACCACGTTTGACAAATGGTTGAACCTTTCAAAAAAGACACACCTGTTATGATCGTCATAATGAATAACACCATCAGCTTCAGGGGAAGGCACAATACCACCGAGTGCAGCCAGAGTAGTGTGGGAATCTTGATAAATCATTGGAAGTACATTCATAGCCGATGCCAAGTCAGTGGTGATCATCAAAGCTGACATATCCATCATATCATGTGCAGGAGCCAACATCGCTTCCACCTTATCCAACGAAGAGGAGAGATCCCGCCATTGAGACAAAGCTAATAGCAGTCGATGCACACCTTGTAAATCTTGCAACGCAGTTTGCCATAGACTATCCAACCGAGATTGTCGAGCCGCCACATCAGCCTCCTCTTTCTGGAGTTGGATCAGTTGACAGAGGCAGCGCACATCATTGTAAGATACAGTATGGGTCGTTTCCAAGGCTAGTTTCGCTTCTTTCCATTTGAGATGCAATGCTTCTTCATGTTCTTGATACACCATGCAGGTCGCACCAGGCACCATCTTGCCATGTTCATCCACCGAAGACGCCAACTGATCTTGAAGCTGATGCAGCAAGGATTCCAAAACGGTGGCACTTCGTTCATATGCTTGTACCAATCGAGTATGTTGTGATTCCTTGAGAGTCCTTGTCAATCGGTCTTGTAGATCATCCAATACATTCTTTGCTTTCTCATGTACCAGATGGACCTTTTCCTTGCCAAACACCTCGGCACCATCCCGTACTTGCACTTGTTGTTCACACAAAGATCCAAAGAGTTCTTGTTCCACATGCACCTTGGTGTCAGCCATCCATTGTTCCACCTGATCTTCCGAAGCATCCACACCGTGTTGATCCAAAGTAGCATTCATTGCATCACATTTGCCTTCCAATTGCCTTGCCGTTTGTAGATACTTGATCAATCCACAAAGTAATTTGACATGGCCACATACACCCACAGTCAGTTGCAGTTGCTGGTCTTCCAGGGCAAGAGGCATTTTGATATTGACAGGATACGCTTGTTGAGTGGCGGTAAAGAGTCGTTCAAGTCGGTGTAATGGTTCTTCAGTGTATGCATGCATGGTCATAATAGTGTCATTCACCATCCCATCATCCTCTATCAGGCTGCTGTCATTGTCAAATTGCTGGAGATATGTAGAGAGACCATGTTGACCTTGCTTCAACCCATCCATATCTGTCTGCCACTGTTTTTCCCAAATAGCCCTCTTGTTCGACGAGTCAAGGTCACCCACTAGATGGACCAGGGCGGCCAATACATCACCATATGCCACTAAGACTTTCCATCTCACCAAATCATCCACCACAAAGAATGACAGCGGATAAGGAATTTGAGAGCCAGAGTGTTGCCAAAGTTGCAATGCCGACGTTTCCAATTTTTGGATTTCTTGATCCACCGCCGTTTGATCAGAGATAGTTTCAGTTGACAAAAGTCCATCATCCAGGCGGGCACCGAGAGATTTACTTGCACGATCAATCTTTTCCACGGAAGACATGTACGCATTCACCTTGTTGGTTTGACCAAGAGTAGAGTGAGTCGAAGTCAAAAGTTCATTCAGTTCGTTGATTTGATCCTCAAGTAGTTGCTGTCGTTGATAAATACGAGATACAACCGACGTCGGCCTTGTTGCAATGTCATTTACCAAAAGAGAATCCAACATCTGCTGCACCAAATCAATGTTGTGTTTGTATTCCACGACCTGTTGCCGAATATCATCCAAAGTATATTGATGCCTTGAGCGGTTGTCAGTGCCACTATCTGCCACCAATGCATGTACAGTGTCGGACGTCTGTTTGATCCAGGTACAAACCATGCACCATTGCTGTTCCCAGTCAAGCCGCTTTCGAAGAATATCCAACCGGTGTTCATCGTCCATCAAAATTTGCTGACCCTTTTCAATGCCTGATCGAACATCTTGCACCATCGTCACATGTTCTTCATCATCACCATCCTTGATCCATTGGTTAAACCTATTGACCACCGTTTGCATAAAATGACGACTGCGCACGGAGTAATCAAGTTCCAAACCATCCAGATCATCCACAGACTGCCTCCAAGGGTCAAACACGCTAGATGCCAAATCGTCCACTTGCATAGTCATGGCTCGTTTGATCGCTTCCAGTGCCTGTTGTCGCTCCAATCCACTACACCTTGATCGGAAACACACGAGTGCCTTGTGATAACCTTGTTTGCAATTATCCAAAGCGCCCTTCCAGTACTGAATAAGATCGGCTACATCATTGCCAGTAGTAGTAGTAGTAGTAGTCATCAAGCCATCTGCCGCCAATGCCAAGACACGAGAGACATCATCATCCAATTCACCCACTTGGTTTTCCATCCATTGCTTTTGGTATAAATTGACGCCATCACCAAGTTGTCTCTCCAGTTCAGTCGCCTTGATTTGTACCATGTGACACTGATGCAAAAAGTCCTCGATCCTTTTCCGCTGAGCAATGGATTGCCTTGCCGATTCCAAATGGTGTTCCAGCTGTTTCCATTGTTGCATAAACATATCATAATCACTATCCACCGAGTCCATTCCAGAAGAAGGAAGTGTAGCCGCCACCGACGCCAGTTGCTGGTGCATAGAAACAACCGCCGCATAACCAGTACCAACATCACTGTCACCACCACCACCACCAAAATTACCCAAATGAGCCACGCGCCCTGATAAGATCTTCCACTGTTGCTGCTGCTGCAGCAATAATGACGTTGATTGTTGATGTTGGGTTTCGGATGATACGTGCCAAGTTGCTTGTTGCGCTAATGCCAGCACCGAGTCATGAATCGCAGCAAGCTGAGCCATCGATCGAGTATACACCGCATCCCATTGAGTCAGCCGTTTTTTCCATGCAAGATTGAGATGTGAGGTTTGTTTGGCGTTTGATAATAAAGAGTCCAGACTATCTAGCGTCTTGATCACCGTCCGCATTGTCACATGGGTCACCCAATCCCTTGACTGCTGCTGTTGCTGTTGCTGCTGCTGGTGCTGCTGACAAAATTCTGTCAGAGCTAACACATCCCCATTTTCTTGTTGATACTGTAGCACCACCGCCACCGCCGCCTCGGAGGCATCCACTCCGTGTTTCATCCGTTGGACGACCCAGGTTTGTACCCTGCTGGATTGTTGATAAAGGCAAAGAGCCGATCGGACCCAGGATTGAAGACATGCATGCCTTTGGACCAAGATATCCACTAAATAATGGTTGCTGCCAACACCGACACCGACACCGACGCCGCCGCCCCCGCCGCCACCATCATCGTCGTCATCAGTTGCCGTCATCCCGCAAAGTGTAATCACATGTTCGTCCATCTGCTGTAACTGGTCAAGGAGCTGTTGTGTTGGTGCAATCAAATCGTCGTCTGTGTCGCCATCATCACCACTATTGCCACTTGCATCAAGTCGGGTGAAATCCACATAGGCTTGCTGAAGTTGCTGAAGGAGTGTCAAGAGGGATGATAGACGTTTGGTGTGTGGATGCTGTAAATGGTTGTGGATAGATTCATGTGTGTCTGCAATCCAACACCTTGTCAAGGAGGATGCAGTCGTGTCAATGTCAACGTCATTCGTCAGTGGTTGCCAAGTTGGGAGCGTTGTTGCTGCAGGTAGCTGTGCATCTGTCTCCTCGCCAATGTTGTCGGGTAATGAATCAAGTTGCGAAGTGAATGCTGGTGGTATAATGAGCTGATGATCCACAAAATCACCGATACTGTATAGCTGCTGTTGCTGCTGCTGACGTTGTTGTTGTTGTTGTTGATGATGATGATGATGCTGGTGGTATAAATATATCGCCAATGAATCGATGGTCGTATACCAAAGTTGTTGTGCCAAGTCATCTGCCAGAAGAAGACATTCGATGCTTGTTTTTTCGTTCAAGGTCGTCACAAGGCAGGGTAACGATCCAGGGGAAAACCGATGAATCAAACACAATAAGAGCTTCCCATGACCAATATCATCGATACACGAAAATCGGGGCAAGAGTGAGAGTGTCATGTAGAATTCAAGTTGGCGCTGAATCCACACTAAAAGTTTTTGATCATCGACAGTAGTAGATTCATCGTAACTGCTGGCAGACGATGTGGTGAGAGATGAGTTCGAAGATCGGGGTTGAGGAGAGATGGGTCCGTTAAGTGTATCGAATTTCAAAGAGGTGGCAAAGTTGGTATTGGTATTGACATGACCTTCGCCATTGGTGTCATTGGTAGTGGTGCCATTCTTGTCGTTTATGTCAAAGGTCGAAGGTGTACAAAACGTGTCGTGCAACATGTCCATAGATGAATATAAAAGGAATATAAAGAAGTGCAAGGAAGAAAGAGCGATATATTATAAGAGTATGTGTATATGATAAAAAAAGACAGAAATGAAATAATAATAAAAATGGGAGGGAGAAAGTGTAAAAAAAAAAGTAGTAAAAGAAGGGCAAAGGGAGAAAGAATATATATAAGAAAAGGGGGAGGGGGAGGAAGAGAGGGAAGAATAAACAATCAGGTCAGTAAAAAGCCTATTAAAAAAAAATAACAAAAAGATGCGTAAGGAGAAAGTTGCATATGATCACACTCCCTACTTGGAAAATGCACACCAGCTTTGCACTACCTAAACAGTATCCCCGTCTTTTTTTCTTACCTTTTGACTGCAAAAATAGATAATACGCTTGTCCCCTTCCTATTGTAATATATATTTTTGTCGCATGTTATCCGTTTTGATCCAATCTATTGTATACAATAAATGATGTAGTAATAAACTGTTAGCAATCATACTTTCCTTTAAAGAACCCAAATCATAGGGATCCTCTTTTGAATAGGGCGTTCAGTTCACTTACCTGGAAGTGTACAAAACTTTGAGAGAGTAAAAATATTGTTGTTGTTCCATAATAGATCTACCGTTTCATCGTTGACATGTTATGTTTGTGTTTGATGTTGGACTGTTTGGCTGAAACATAGAGAAATCAAATGGTTGTCAGTGGCAAGTTTGGAAGAATTCATTTTTAAATACAAGTCAAGTAAAACTTACCTGACCAGGTGGTAAGGCCAAGGTATAATAAGTGTTGCTCTGAATACATTCGTGTGTTACAGCTTCCCGATTGAAGAAGATCTTTTACAAAGATTGACTTTTTAGAAAAAGGGAAAAAAAAAAAAAAAAAAAAAAAAACTGCTTGAAAAAGGCGGAACTTGAAACATATTTTTCACAGTGGGGCGCCAACTGCGCTTTTGCTTTCGTTTCTTAATATTATCTTTTGCTATTTTATTGGATATTTGGAATACCATCTTCGGGTCATGTCAAGAGAAACCAAACGTCCTCATTACTATTATACTGATCCTGAATTCCCTCCTTTAACTGGTTCAGATGCTACCAAAAGAACCAAGACTCAACATACGACTACGTAAGTATATCTTTATTTAACTTTTGATACTTCCCATTCTTACAAATCCACTTGTATGTTAATTCATATTCTTCTTTATCTAGTCCTGAACTATCTTTGGCAACTTTATCCATTAATGAAGTAACAACAACACCATCAACTACAGTAGCTACGACAACACGAAATTATGCCAGTATCAACCAATATCTACGACAAATCCATATCGAACGCTTCGGTGATCCAGAACTACGTGAACGGTGGTGGGAACGATACGGTGACAATGACAAAGAACAAACTGACAAAGAAGATAATGCGACTGCCATGATGGACATAACTGACGAATAATGTTATCCTACACAAAGCGACTATCTTTCGTTTGGGCGAATACTTATTATGTGTGGAACGATCGATTCGTCGGACTTCGTTTTTTGGCAACCATCCTACTTCTACCACACAGTTGGGCCTGCTGGATGGACAATATACGGACTGAAATTTGGCCTGCATTTGATTGGTTGCACCATGGATGAGTTATACTATCGTCACAGGTAAACAAACAAAAAAAAAAATATATGGGGATAGAGAGTCGCTTTGCACATGACATTTGAGCAGCTTACGTTGTCTTACATGTGGCTGCCTGGATTTCAAAACCAAAGATCTTTTTTGCATTGATGAGATCAAACTCACCCCAATCAAATTGTTGCTGTTATTTTAGTATTTTTTTTTTAACTCACTTCTTTTTTCTTTTTTCTTTCTCTTTTAGTTTATCCGTTCTCCAATGACGTCTCCTTTAGAATACACGTCCATCGAAACGATTGTAGACAGCGTCGATTGTCTTCGGGGCAATTTTGTAACAGGTAAATCACAAAAACAACACCAACATCAATTGTAATAATATAAGGGATTCATGAATTTCTGCCTCATAGGGAAATCACGCGACTTGACTTGGCGAAAGCATTATATTCAGCGTATATATGATATGGTGAAGGAAAATGAAGAACAGTTGTACGAAGCACTTGCCAAAGATATGAACAAGCCTCGGTTGGAAGCCTTTGTGGGTGATATCTCTCCTGTTCTTGAAGAATGCGTCTATTACATTGATGTAAGTGTCCAGTATGATGTGAAGAAATAAATACCAGATGTTTAACCTTGGTTATATAGAATATCGACCAATTAGTGAAAGACAAAAAAGTGAAATCAAGATCTTTTGTTAACAATGCCACATCCACCAACCTTATTCGCAAAGATCCTTTAGGGCTGGTATTAATTTTTGGTAAGTAGTTACTACTGCCATTTCTACTGCTACTATATATTATGTCCATCTTATGCATTATTATTATTTTTATTTTTATTTTTCTACCTTTAGGTGCTTGGAACTTTCCGCTTCAGCTTACTCTTGTTCCTTTAGGTATAAAATATATATATATTATTATAGTATACACCTTTTTTTTTTTTTTTTTTTTGAAGTCTCACCGGTTGTTTTTGTTATACAATGATAGTGGCCGCCGTCGCTGCGGGGAACACTGTTATTTTGAAGGTGAGAAATACACACACGAACCTATTTGCATGAACGAAAAAATTGACGTTTTATTATTTGTAGCCTTCAGAAATATCTATGCATACTTCTGCACTTTTGACATCCCTGTTTCCGCTTTATCTGAATCCCAACTTATATCGTATTGTAAACGGCGGAGTGGAGGAATCAACTACTTTATTGTCTCATCGCTTTGATCACATCTTCTATACTGGCAGTGCACACGTCGGGAAAATAGTAATGGAAGCGGCTGCTAAACATCTGACTCCTGTCACTCTTGAACTTGGTGGAAAATGGTAAGTCCATTGAGGGAT
The DNA here is from genome assembly GCA_002105175.1 of Absidia repens. NCBI lineage: Eukaryota > Fungi > Mucoromycota > Mucoromycetes > Mucorales > Cunninghamellaceae > Absidia > Absidia repens. Next base: position 1,475,479 of record MCGE01000007.1, read on the forward strand.
ACCCGAATAAAGAAAAATCACACTTACCCTTTCTTTATTAAAATTATTACTATAGTCCTGCTATTGTTACTGAAGATGTGGATATTGATACCGTAGCTCAACGAATCGCTTTTGGGAAGTTTTACAATGGTGGCCAAGTAAGTCCTTTCGAATATATTTCTGTGTGTAGATTATGATATTCACACAGCAGTCATTCATATTTATTCATTGATTAGGCATGTGTTGCTGCTGATTATGTTTTGATACATGAATCGGAATTGGATGCCTTTGTTGATGCCTTTAAAAAAACTGTCAAGAAGTGGTTTGGTGATGATCCTCGGTCCTCTCATGATTTGGCCCGTATGGTATCAGTCAAACATTTTGATCATGTTGCGGGTCTTGTGCATCGTCGTCAAAGTGGTGATATTGCGATCGGAGGTGATATGGACAGAGACGAATGCTATATTGCTCCTACTTTGATTATCAATATTGAATACTCTGAATCAGTTTTGATGGGCGATGAAATTTTTGGCCCTGTTTTACCTGTCTTGGTATACAAAAAAGTTAACGATGCTATAAGTTATGTCAATCGAAAGTAAGTACTACTTCACCATTATATAAACATACAATAGCATTTACACAATCTGTCTTCTTTTCTTCCTTTGTAGGCATTCTCCTTTGGCGTTGTATATCTTCTCCAAAAACAAGAAGATCATTGATAAGAGTAAGTCAACCCGAAAAGATATGTGGTTTCTTTATGTAGTTCTAATCTCTTGAATATATTCCTAGTACTAAAGACAACTCAGTCAGGCGGTGTTTTGGTTAACGATACTATGATGCATCAAGCTGGTAAGAATTATCTTCAAAAAAAAATGAATTCCTCCATTCTTTAGGAAAATGTTCACTTATTTGTATTTATGGTGATGTAGAATATTCTCTTCCTTTCGGCGGCATTGGAAACTCGGGCATGGGCAACTATCATGGTGACAAATCCTTTGATACATTCACTCATGAACGATCGATCATGATTAAGAGTCAACGTATGGAATCCTTGATGCAGGTGCGTTATCCGCCTTACACGGACAAGAATCTCTCCTTGCTGCGTCGGTTGCTTTCAACTCACCCTTGGCTTTATTATTACAAAATCCATAAAACAGGGTACCGAATTAGTTTCCTTTTGATCATCGCTTTAGTTATCTTTTTGCGCAAGCGTTGGTAAACCTTCCCATACCTCTTCCTCTATTTACTTTTACATTTTTATATAATAAAGCACTCCTTTACTATCTTTCCTCTCCCTCTTTTTTTTTTTTTTTTTCTTTTATGACCTATTTTATTTATATGGTACAAAGGTCAAAACTGTGTGATCTTTCGATTCTTGACGACATTATGGGAATACAGACAAGACATGGAATACCTTGTCTAATCTATCATATCATATAAGTATTCAGGCGCAATGCATATTTTTATGTCATCCCTATGCACCTTACATACACTCTTTCTCCTTATATCCAGGTACATGGCAGATCAAAACCGGAGTTTGAAACGAACCCACCCATCCAGGCGCGGACAGGCTCGATAAAACCCAATTTGTAAGTACAACAAGATTAAAATTCCTTCTCTTCTCCACGTCGAACAACGATGAAGTATGTTAAAAATCACATCCATCCATCTATCCATCCATCCATCCCTTAAACATCATTCATCCATCTTTCCATTGGCCTACATACTGACCTATTTGCTTTTCTATTTTGAAATAGACTCGAAATTTGCGCGTTCTCCGGCTTCAAAATCTACCCTGCTCGTGGTAAGACCTACGTCCGCATTGATAGCAGGTAATGAACTATAAAACAATGGAAGACAAATACAACAAGAATGAAACTCTAATGATGTTCTTTTTATTTTCTACAGAGTATGTATAAATAGATAAAAAAAAAACATGACGGTCGGGAACTATGTGATGAACGGTCGTTTTACGATGTTGTTGTTGAAGGGGGGGTACACACAGGAAAAAAAACGACACACTCACGTACACACATACACACACAATGGCATTTAGGAAGGAGACACAGGGTGGTGGATGACACTCATGTAGATGCGCTAACCAACCCAATTTTTATATTATTTTATTTCATAGACTTTCCGTTTCATCAATGGTAAGGCTGAATCCTACTTCCTCCAACGTTTGAACCCTCGCAAGATCCGCTGGACCACCATTTACCGTCGCCTCAACAAGAAGGGTGTGACTGAAGAAGTTGCCAAGAAGCGCTCTCGCCGTACCGTCAAGCATGAACGTGCTATTGCTGGTGCCTCTTGGGATGCCATCCGTGCCAAGCGTAACCAAAAGCCCGATGCCCGTGCTGCCGCTCGTCAAGCTGCCATTGCCAAGTCCAAGGAATCCAAGAAGGCTGCTCAAGCTGCTAAGAAGGCTTAAGAATCCTCTCTCCCTCTCCTTTTCTATTACTCTCATTACTGTTTATTGTTTTTGTTTTTACTAGTTTAGTTATCTGATGATTTTATTTGACTTTATATGGAAAAATAAAAATGTGGGTGGTTGTTTTTTATTATATGGATGCTGACGACGTTTTTGTGATGAAATTTGTATGATGATGATGAGACTTTATGGTGCAATTTGTGTTGGCGATGATTATTTGCGACATATGTTTGCGATTGGAATGATTAGGGTTTCGAAGTAGTGAGCATGCCGCAAAATAAAAATAAACACGTTGGACGAGATGTAAGGGGATGTTTGTTCATTGTCTCTAGAGTTCAGCCAGAGTCATCCAAATCACATATTTTTGAAGTCATGGATTTCTCAAACTAAAATCATTTGACTAGACGTACCGCACAGATACAGCATATCAAACCGTACACAAACACTTTAGTTATAGTGTGCACCATTTTGAGATGAAAAAAAAAAAGTTCTACGTAGAGGACCATCATTAATTATAGCTTTTAGAAGTGTTATGTTTTTCGTCTTTAGCTCCCTTGGGACTAACTGACTCCAATTTGGAATTTCATTTTTATTATTTCTATTATACCATAGTCTAGAGGAGCTTACGCTGGGCGGTATAGTCTAAGTTGATTGATATAAAAGATACATGAGCAGGGATAGGGTTATCTTTGATGGTAAGTAGTCAAAGACTACCAGCCATTAAACGAGAAAATTAGTCATAGCGGTAAATTAGAAAAGCTGGCGTTTGATAAGTCCCTCACAAAATGAATACAATAATGACTTTGTTCACTGCATAACGGATCAAACCATGACTGATTAAAGGGAAATTTTTTTTTTATTAAAGCATATTGGTAGATACCAAAACTAAAAAGGCGTGAGGTTCATTGTAACAAGGGATTCAGTGAAAGAATCTATTCAAAGATGCACGAGATAAACTAATGTGACATTCAAAGTGTGGTCAGCTACTAATCTAAGAGGAGGAGTGTAAAAAGGAGCTCATATACTGTACAAGGTATGAGAAAGACTAAAGGTATATCTGTAAGTAAAGCACAGCGGCCGCTAGTACTAGTCTTACGGGGCGATTGGGAAAAGAGATCTATTGTACAAATCATAAGTCAGACATTAATACACTAATGGGACATTTTCATTGAAGTGTTTGAAAAAAATACATATTTTATTCAGATGTAGAAACAAACTATGACAAACTAAAGCTAAACTAAGCTAATGCAGGCTCGAAAAAGCCAACTGACGGTGGTCCTAATCCTGAATCCAAAATGAAAGGTTTTCCCCATAAATCTTGTAATCCCTGAGCTGAATCCCCTTTAAACTAGTCCTGGCACTATTCTAAAATCGCCATAATGCGAAAGAAGTTGAATGGCGAAGAAAAAAAAAAAGGAAAGAGAAAGAGAAGAAAAAATAAAAAGCGGGAATAAATAAATATTCACGTGGGCGGGATTTGAATTGATTTTTTTTTTTTTTGATGATCTCTTGAGGTTTGTGGTTTTGGTAGATACAAAAAAAAGGAATACTTCTTTTTATCTTTTCACAACAACCAACACCATAAAACTTCATTAACATGGAGGTCCTTTCTCATTTCAGTGAACATCGGAATCATGGTTGGTCCCTTCTATTGAAGCCATTGCAGACACACGGTGGAGCAATTAGGCCTAATTTAACTAACCCCACTTTATTGTAGATTAGTATGCCACTCACTGTTAAGATAGCCTACCCTCTTTGACTGGACCAGTTTATCTTTATTCTTCAACAATATACAAATGCCCCTACACACTCCACATTTATCCGTTCAGTCCTCGAAATGCCATACTGTTATCATTAGACCAGCCTAATTTAATTACTATACTGTAATTTATATTTCTACACCTAAATAAAATATGTCCTGTTCTTTATCAGCAGCGAGGATATGATCGGCGTTACCTCCCAGGCTCTTCAACTCGATATTGGTGTCAATATGGGCAATCTTTCTGATTTCAGTGTGTCTCTTTACATTATGTCTCATATGTGTGTTTTATCCTGTCGCGTGATATACACATTCCGTAGGGTGGATATACGTGTAAGGGAAAAAAGTCAATATTGTGTGTAAAAAAAAAAAAAAGAAAAAAGAAAAGGCTTATGATAGTCGACCAACCGTCTTTCTCCGCACGTTGTCTACTACTGGTACTGGGGTTCTAAATATAGGGGTGGGAGGGATTTCTTGCGTGGTTTTAGAATATGGTCCTGGTGAGCATAAAAAAACAACACCAGAGATTGAACTGCCTATAAAAATAATATGTAGCAATTCGTCGCATAAAAAATAGAATGATTGAAGCACACTAGAAGGTGTTGCAATTCCTCGACCTCCAACCTAAAACGGTCAAGGAAAAGTTTTATTGTCAAGTAAACTATGGTATCCTTTTCATTTGCTGTTGACACTTCCGCCCACCCCCTTGTTTTTTATGTTCTTGCTGAACTGCACCGCACTGAAGCCTTTCCCCGTTCAATGACAAGGATCGCATTCTATCCCAATCCAACCCATCCCATCCCTCTGTCCCAACTGCCATCCTTAACAACAACCAATACCTTCCTCCACTAAGAGGAAAAAAGTCATTATTTTCGTCACATATCAGCAGCTAGAGCATAACACAAAAAAAAGGCAAATAATGTACAAAGACATAAAGGTCGAGAAGGGATCTTTTTTTTTTTTTGGTTCTTTTATTATTTCAATCATACAATCATAAAAGACATAACAAAGATAAAAAAAACCTACTATTCAAGAGCTATAAAAAAAGGAGAGCTAAGTGTAATGAATGTAAAAAAAAAAAGGTAGGAAGGAGGAGATGTGTGTATGGGGACATGCATAGCATAAAGGAATAATAAAAGAATGAATGGCTAGACTAAGGAATGTAATAAACTACTATCAGTGAGAGAGGGGGTAGAGGGAGAGATAATAATAATATAATACGTATTTCCAACTAGTCTATTGGCCACCACGAAGACGAAGCACCAAATGAAGGGTCGATTCCTTTTGAATGTTGTAGTCCGACAAAGTGCGGCCATCTTCCAATTGCTTACCAGCAAAGATCAATCGTTGTTGGTCGGGAGGGATACCTTCCTTGTCTTGAATCTTTTGTTTCACATTGTCAATTGAGTCAGAGCTTTCCACTTCCAGAGTAATAGTCTTGCCAGTCAGAGTCTTCACAAAGATTTGCATACCACCACGGAGACGGAGCACCAAATGAAGAGTAGATTCCTTTTGGATGTTGTAATCAGAAAGAGTGCGGCCATCTTCCAATTGCTTACCAGCAAAGATGAGACGTTGTTGATCGGGAGGGATACCTTCCTTGTCTTGAATCTTTTGTTTCACATTGTCAATTGAGTCAGAGCTTTCCACTTCCAATGTAATAGTCTTGCCAGTCAAGGTCTTCACAAAGATTTGCATACCACCACGGAGACGGAGCACCAAGTGAAGAGTAGATTCCTTTTGAATGTTGTAGTCAGAGAGAGTGCGGCCATCTTCTAATTGTTTACCAGCAAAAATCAAACGTTGCTGATCAGGAGGAATACCTTCCTTGTCTTGAATCTTTTGTTTCACATTGTCGATAGAGTCAGAGCTTTCCACTTCCAATGTAATAGTCTTGCCAGTCAAGGTCTTGACAAAGATTTGCATACCACCACGGAGACGGAGCACCAAGTGAAGAGTAGATTCCTTTTGGATGTTGTAGTCAGAGAGAGTGCGGCCATCTTCCAACTGTTTACCGGCAAAGATGAGACGTTGTTGGTCGGGAGGAATACCTTCCTTGTCTTGGATTTTTTGCTTCACATTATCGATGGAGTCGGAGGATTCCACTTCCAAGGTAATGGTCTTGCCAGTAAGGGTTTTAACGAAAATTTGCATGTTTGAGAAATAAAGTAGTTCGGGTGTATATAGAAGTAAAAAAGAAAAAAAATAGAAAGCGAAAGAAAAGAATGGAAAACGAAAAAAAAGGATTTCTTTCTTTTTAAATGTGTGTGAAGAATTCGCAGCAAGTACCAACGGCTGTGTTTTAAATTGTGGTCACTTTCGTCCAAACCGCTTTACGTCAGTTTCTTTTGTACCAATCATATCAACCCATGATTTCTGTTTTGGGTCAAGGCGTGCTTTTTATTTTTTTGTCATGATGATAATCCAAAGGGAGATCACTTTTCCAGATCTAAATAAGGGGACTTGTTTTCATCAACTCCCTCACTCATCACAGTGAAGACTTCCTTTGAAATTTTTTTCTCTTTTGGAGGTATAAAATACATATTATTTTGTCAATCGTCCACGGCAACAAGTTCTATTGCTGCGGATAGAATCATCGATTGCCTCTGAAACGGAGCGCTTTAAAATGAAGTATGCGGCATTTCAATATCAAAAATCCGTCAGGCCATATCTTTTCTATTTTATCTGCCAAGATTACATTTTATATACTACATAAAATTAAAAAAATAAAAAATACTACTACTGTATATTATGCTGTGAATGATAAACCATTGTTGAGAAAGGTACAATGAAGGGGAATGTGACTATAGTATATTTATAACAAGTGGGAGAGGCATGCATGACAAATATCAGTTCATTAATCACCCTAGGAGGTGTGTCGTACAATACATAAACAGACTCATGTTTCAACGATGGACTTCATTGGCGTTGATCTTGGCTCCTTATGCACTGGTTAGGCGTTTTCGTTTTGTTTTTGTTTTTTCTGCTTTAGACGGCCCCTGGTGGGACTTGAATGAGAGGGGAATTGGCGGGGGGCGCAAGCTTTCGGAATATGTTAGTGAGGTGAAGAGAAAAATTGATTACATATGATCGCCTTTATGAGGGGAATATACTCTTAAACATAATGTAGGCCGAAATATCATGTTCTGTCGATGTATTGACAGAGATTTGTAATAGCTATGCAAGAGAATGTTATCCCCAAATCGGCAATCATAGATAAAATGCAGTTTATTAATTTGATACTGAGTTTGAGAGATAATGAAAAATACAACAGTAACAGAGTCGTGTTTAGTGTATAGTGTCAGTCTTCTTTCACAGGATTAATAGGGCAAAAATAAGAGGCATATGGATGGCAGCGTATTGCTTATATAATAGTGGCACTCACGGTTTTTGTATAATTATTCACGTGGCAAAGATATGATTCGCTAATGGAAACCGGTGCACGTTTTTGAGAAGGGTGTTGATAAAATGAAGTGAGTTTGTAGGTCCAGTAGAGCAATCAAGCATGAATATATCTCTTTCCAACCGAGAATGTCTGAGTCTAAAAATGACCTGATTTTTAAACCCTTACAGGTTTTTTTTTTTTTTTGTTCTGCATCTTTTTTTTCCCTCTTTTACTTTTTATTTATTAGTTATCACTACTTTTCTTATCATGTCTCAAACACCAGACGATACTGTGAAAGAGCCTCAAGTGAATGAAGAAAGTCGACAAGTGGTTGTCAACACTGCTCCCATCGATAGTGACGCGGAAGAATCGGATCAAGATGAAAACATTGAAGAAACCGACGAAGGTATAGAAGAATCTCGTGGTGGGGAACCAAGTACAAGAAAGTACTAACATAGTTTCGTTTTTATTGTTATCACAGGTCTACTTGATGATTATCCACGAGATGCAGAGGTAAAGTCTTAGACATTGGCTTTTGCTTTTGCACTTTTATACATATTACTTACATGGCATTGTTTATTTTTAGGATATTGACCTTGTACACTTACGTGTCAGCAGTATCCCGGCCCTACGCTTAGAACGATTCCCAAACGTTGAGGTAACACCACAAAAAATAGACCTTATCCCACAAGAAACAAACAGCAATTACACCTTACTACATGACTATCAGCCCATAGTTAATAATACTATTCTTTCTTTCTCTCTATAGCGCATATGCTTCCGTCAAAACTTTATTGTGGACATCGAAGGACTTGAAAGCGTACCTGAATTGAAAGAATTGGATTTGTATGATAATAAAATCTCGCATATTAAAGGTTTGAACCATTTGGACCAATTAACCAGCCTAGACCTCTCCTTCAACAAAATCAAACACATCAAACGCTTGGAAAATTTGACCCAGCTCACGGATCTTTATTTTGTCAGTAATCGCATCTCAAAAATCGAAAACCTGGATACCTTTGTGAATGTTACCAACTTAGAATTGGGTGCCAATCGCATTAGAGTAAGTTTCTTAAAGAGAATATTAATTTGACGACTCATCCCTTCCCCACCCTCACCCCCTCCTTTTTTTTTTCTTTCTTCTGGTGATAAATAGGTAATTGAAAACTTAAATTGCCTAGTGAACTTGCGCGATTTGTGGCTGGGAAAGAATAAGATCACCAAACTGGAGGTAAGAAAGATCATAAAAAATGTATCTCGTCATGCTATGTTTTGCTGAACGTTCTATTCCTTTATAGAATTTGAGCCCTTTGAAACATTTACGGCTTCTCAGTATTCAAAGTAACCGGTTAACGAAAATCGAAGGACTGGATGAGTTGGAAAATTTGGAAGAATTGTATCTTAGTCACAATGCTATTGAAAAAATTGAAGGATTGGAAAAGAATGTAAGGCGAACAAGATGACAGGGACTGAACTGAACGATATTAACTTGAAAATTTTTTTTATCCATTTGTTAAACCGGCAGATCAATTTGAACACTTTGGATGTTGCTAACAACCGCCTGACCAAGATTGAAAACGTCTCACATTTGAAAAATCTCGAAGAATTTTGGGTAAGTTAAAATGGGATTTGAATTGACCGAACTCACTGAATAAACGGTGTAACTAATGACTTGGGTGAATTAGGCGAACTCCAATCAATTTGGAAATGAATGTTTTGATCAACTTACACAAGAATTGGGTGGTATCAAGACATTGACAACGGTATATCTGGAGGGAAATCCTATGCAAACAAATAACCGACCCACCTATAGGAACAAAGTACGACTAGCTCTACCTGATATCAAACAAATCGATGCCAATTGATGATGACAGGTGATGTTGGCGGTAGTTATGCTAGTGATATTTAGTATAGATTTAGTAATAATATTTTATTTTATTTTGAATAAATCATCATCTTCCTTTCCTTTCGGATTGTATGATTTTTGAACGGAAATTGCCCTTTGTCTCAATTGAAACTTAAAAAAACGGAAATTATGCCCTATCGTTTTTGGTGGCTGGTTTGGCGGATTTTCAAATTTGCTTCACCTTTTTTGCTTTTTCTCACCTAAAAAAGTTGCGCTCGTCATTTTATTTTTCAATTTTTTTTTCCCTTTTCTCTGTTTTATCCCCACTATTCCACATCCTCTTGTACTTTCCCCTCTCCAACCACTCTATACATATATATTTTTTATACACTACTGCCTTCCTTTTCGAAAAAAACCTTCCCCCTCTTAATGCCATTAGCATCGATGCTAGAAATGAATAAACCGTTTGTCTTTGCTCCTTCTCATACCGATGAGACTTCCACTGAACAACTGGCTTCCCCCACCACCACTACCAACAAGACTTCTTTACCAAGACCACCACCTATGGATAATAATAATACTACTACCAACACAGCAAAATTACCGCCTGCTTCTCCTTTGGATCGTGGCTTGTATTATTCTTCCTCCTCTTCTATACCATCAGACCACCACCATCACGACACTCATCTGGAACATGCGCCTCCTCCTCCTCATCCAACGTCCATGGGTAGCTCCAATTATCAAGATCATCAACCCCTCCTTCTTCTCGGCTCAATGGTTATCATTATCCAGCAAAAAGCGTCACTACTGATAGCGACAGGGCTTCATATCCTTCATCTTCTTCCACTTCAACTGCCACAACACTCAACTCTCAGCTTTTGTCGTCCCCTTCCACGCCTACCACTGCAACACCTGCAACTCCGTCAACAACAACAACAACGACAACGACAACAACAACAATCTCACACCAACAAAGGTCTTCATTTAGTTCCCACCTTCCCGGTCATCGTCATCAGCAAGACTCAACTTCGTCGATATCACTTCCACCACAACCGACAACAACTACAGCAACAAAACCGTTTCATAAACATGATGTTAATCATATAGACCATCATCACTCTATCAAAAAAGAAAGCGCCCCCAACCATGTTATGTCCTCTTCACTTCCACAACTCCCACCACCTTCGGCAATAGCTACCGCAACACCCATCCTAGCTCCACCACCACCACCACCACCACTGGCTGATAGGATCACTCTTTCTACGACAGTCCCACCACCAACAAAACGCCCAGCTGGACAAGGCGATGAAGGTAAATGAGGAACATATTTTATCGATGGTGGTGAAAGTGCTCACATATCTTTTTTCTTTTACTATAGGGGATTCCGGTTATTTTGATAGCAGTGCTACTGATAATCGACGAGTGAAGCGGCGAAAAGAATTGAACCAAAAGATCGATGCACTGAATCATGATTTTCTTATCAACAAAGAAAGGTAAGAACAAAGAAAAAGCAAGGATGATGGTAGTAAAAGCAAAAAACAAAAAAGATAAGAGAACACGGCGCGGAATATGTGTTTGTGTATGTGTATGTGTTACAAAGAGAGGGAAGGGGGGAGGGAGAAGATAAATAAAAAAAAAAAAAGGGAACTAAATTGACCATTATTCTTTCCTCCCTTTAGGATATTTGCGGAAAAACTTTTGGTGGTTCAGAACGAAGTCAGTCAAGCCCACAACAGTAAGTTTGTATAATAGATACATCATCTTTTGACTTTGAATCCTCACTAACGTTTTGATGCTCTAGATACCCATACACAATACAAAGAAGGTTTGATTTTACTGGAATCGATTCGGCAGAAAACAATCGAGGATGGACGATTACTTCGGGACTATCAAACCCAAGTGACTGACAACCAGTTTACCTTGGAAATCCAACGTGCTGAAGAAGAATACATGGTAAGCTTTTTTTTAAAATTTATTACAGGAAAGGATTGCATTTTTTAATCTCTCTTTCTCTCTCTTATGTAGGCTGAAAAAAATGAAGTACGGGAAAAGTTATTTGCGGTGTTGGAAGAAAAGCGACGAAAACTGAAGGACGACAAAGATAATTGTGATTTGGCTTATGGTAAATACATGATGAAGGGATACAGGGGATGAATTACTCACCGCTCTTGGATTTATTTTTCATAGACGTTGTACTGGAATCGCAAACGAGGATGAACAAACGCAACTTACGAAAACGGGGCATGGAAAATGGCGATGGCAAATTGAACAAACGGAAACAAGTGTCTGATATCCTTTTTATTATTATTATCATTATTATTATTGATTGTTGATATGTCATGGTTTTTTATGCATTCTTGTTATTTATCCTTAACCAATCTTTTTTCTTTTTCTCTTTCTTCCTATTACGCCCGGCGTTAATATTTAGACTTAAGGATGAAGAGGTGTACGACGACCTCCAAGCCATGCGCAATGTACGGAAGTAAACCTATTTATATCTTTTCACACAGTCTCACTCACATTCTTTTTTGAATAGGGATTATCAACGCAAACAAAGAAGTCTTCCACAAGCAAGAAAAAATGAAATTCGATGATATATTGTTGCCCTTTCCCTTTTATTTGAAAATCATTCTACACACACACACACACACATTCTCTCTCTCTCTCTCTCTCTCTCTCTCTCTCTATCTTTTAGTTAGTTAGCACTCCTCCGCCTGTTTTTGTCTTCTTATTTCTATTGTATATACACACACTCGCACTCACACTTTTTGATCTGTTTTATTCCCCCTTTTTTCTTTATTATTCTTTTTTACTATGATATTTAAACTAAATAAAATTACAGAAATGATTTTTTGATATTTACATACACATATGTTTTACATGTTCGTTTTTTTTCGTTTTTGTTGTTTTTTTTTTTTTTTTTTACCTGTCGTAGTATCAGTATGGCCCTTTCAAGACCCGCTGCTTTACTTTTTTTAGAAACCCCCAACACAACAAAATGTCATGTAACGACGGACCCAGTCATGTGAATATTATTCGAAGTTTAGTGGAAATAATGCAATTTGTCTAAGCTACATATTGTTACTGTTCCCTTTTACTTTACGATAGAGTACCAAACAGTCTTTTTTCTTCGATTTATCATCATGTATAATAAATCTTCTTGATGGAAACACTTTTCAATATGTATGCATGTAAACGTGGACAGATGTGAGGAGCAATGAATGTATACGTATACATCTATTCCTTCCTTCGCCATACCATACATATCGAAGATGGATCGGGATCCCAATAGTTGACGCCCAGGTGTCAAAAAAAGAAAAAGCTATATACAGTATGTCCAGTGTAGCTCAGGTTATCTGGTTGATAATCATTGATAGAGCGAGAATGCAATCACGGTTCACATTCAGTGATGTAGAACTTTCAACCAGTCACTGGACATCGGATAGTCTTAGATTAGCGAGAAATCAATGTAAAAAAACACTCTATAGCGGCGAATACAATATATAACATAGATTTCATTTATATTATTGGTCGGGCAGGAATGTGGGTCATTTTTGACTGTAAAACAATGATCTACGACTGCCAACCAGTTCCTACGTCGTTAAGCGGGGGGGGGGAGAATTAGAAAGCAAGTGTATGATAAGTCATCCACAAAACAGCTATAATGGCGACATTGTTTACAGATGAAACGGCATATTTTATCAATATGTATTAGGATATACTAAAACTAAAGACGAAGAGTTCATTGTAAGGTAAAGTAGAAGGAGGATACATAAAGGAGGTAGTATTGAGATTTGGGAATAGTCAACACTAATCTAAAGAACTAATTATAAAAAGGGAGCCAATATACTGTGCGAGGTATTAGAAAGACTAATGAAATATATCCTATTGAAGCACAACAATGGTCAACACTATCAAAAAAGGTAGATGGTAGTAAATGAAAAAAAAAAAAGATCTATTGCACAAAACATGAGTGAAAACAAATGGGATATTTTTCATTGAGGCATGTAAAAAAGACCTGTTTTATTCAGATGTAGGTGTAAACTATAGACAAACCAATACTCAACTATGCTAATAAAGATTCCAAAGTCATATAATGGTGAGTCTAAATTCTGAATTCATGATGAAAGGGTTTCCCCATGCATCTTGTAACCCCTGAGCTGAAACACCTTCTAAGATAGTCCTGGCTCTAATTTAAGAGCACCATAACCTCAAAGAAGTTGAATGGTGAAGCAAAATAAAAAATAAAAAAAATAAAAGGAATGAGAAAAAAATTAAAACGGTGAGGAGAAGAAAGTGGAAAAAACACGTGTGCGGGATTTGAAATGCTTTCATTGTCTTTTTTCTGAGCGATTTTGCTTTTTTTTATTTCAAAAAAAGGAACCCCCTTTTTCCACTTTTCTATTTTATTCAACAGACAACAACATAAAACAATATTAGCATGGGACAGTCGAATAGTTTTATTCTTTCTGATTGGACTAGCTTATCTTGGATTGAGTTTATCCTACAACAAGAAATCCACACCTCTCCCTAAACACTCCTCACCTTTAGATAGAAGACATGGTACTACCATTAGGCTAGTTTAGTTTAGCTGTCGTATTAAAATATACATTACGCCTAAATAAAATATGTCTTGTCCTCTTACTTTTACGTCGTCTTTCATACGTTTAGTTTATCTTGTTGAATGGGGTGTACCACATTGTATGTACAGTGCGTGTGCGTGTAGGAAAAATATAAAGCTTGAGTATGTGTGCAAAAAAAAAAGGTCAAGTATGGGACAGCTTTAATCAGCCGTCGTGATCAATACCTCGTCTACTGTACGTACATACACTAGGCTTCAAAACGCATGGATTAAAGAAATTTAGTGAAATGGTTTTAAGACAGCGAAGAATGCATAAAAATATAAGCAGTGATGATGGCATAAAAATATGATGATTAAAGTGCACCGGAAGGTAGTGAGTTTACCAACATCTTATCCCGTTTTTTTTTGGGGGGGGTTGGTAAACGTCTTGTTGTTAGAACTCCTTAACTACTCAGCTGAAGTCCATCAATTTTATGGTGCCGTAATATATATATATATATATATATATATATATATAGGAAACAAGAACAGCCAACTATGTCATCTTAATTCCTGTGACCTATAAAAAGCCTTATTGTCACGTAAAACTGATATGTATCTTTGGCATTTTCCGTGAGACTCCCTTTCTCTTGCATTCTTTCTAAACTGCACTATACACATAGAGTAAAAAAAATGCTAAAAACACAACACATGTCATAAAAAAAAAAGGCGAATGCATCTCGCTTTTCTTGTTGAATATAGTAAATATTAATAATAATAATAATAATAGTACTCAACTTATTGGGGAGCATACAGTAAAAAAGTGATAAAGATCGTGATTATAAAACTGTAATAATTACAGATACAAACTCACTACAATATGGTGGTATATTTGAAAGTTTATGGGTAATCTAAAATCAATCCAGTCCTACCTAGTTGCATTCTATATCATTAATACACAAGCTAAAAAAAAAAAAAAAAAAAAAAAAAAAAAAAAAAAAAAAAAAAAAAAAAAAAAAAAATGATAGAAGAAAAGGAATACGATGTAGTTTCTTTATTGTATATAGATAATAATAATAAAAAAATAAAATAAAAGACCAACTAATAAAAATAAAAAACAGCAATAATTGGGGGGGGGCATAATGACTAAGCTATAAAACTCTATGATGTTTCCTCCTCTTGAATGACATGGCCTGATGATGCACCAGGGCGGATAAACACATCTTCGGAGCCATCGATATAGTACATGTGATAGGTATCTTGATCAATCTTGTATTGAAGCTGAGAGCGGACAAAGATTTCATCCAGGTTTCCGTTTTGCAAACGCAGATTCCTAATGTATTTTTAAAAAGAAAAATGTGAGATACTAAGATGACTGGTATCATTTCTCCTTCTGACCCACCTTCCTTTACCTTTTCAAAAATGTTGGTTTCATCGATGCCACATCCACACCTTCTGTCGGATCAACCCAGTTCATGTAGCTACTGATGTAATATTCGTACTTGTCTTCTTTGTTAGGTTCCAGCATATAATCATCATTATCCAGAAGCTGTATTGTCATGCGATCCGATTTTTTGTCCTACCAAGCACCATATATACATATATATAAATTAAGCGCCACGTTGCATGAGTATATAAATGTGTATTATGACTACTTACGAAGTTGATTTTATACAAATTTTCGTCTGAGCCAATAATTTCTTCGGCACGTAATCGATACACAGAGAGAATGCGTCTTGATGTCACTTCTAATTCTTGATCGCTACGGAAAAGTCGTACAAGTTCAACAGAGTCTGTATCCACCGTCACTGCTTGAATCTACAAAAAAGCGTCAGTCATGATTTCCACTAACACCTTCCCCCCTTTCCACACCATCACGTGCATGATACTGTCTGTTACCTGTTTCACAAAGGCATGGACTAACTTATCAATGGTAAAAAGCAGGTACGCATCGGTAACAAAAAGGTAGCGGATACTTTCTTCAAAGAATTGCGGTTCAATGTCACCTTCAAAAAACCGGTCGACCAAGTCCAAGACGGATTGATAATATCCATTTGATGTGTCAATATCTATCGCCAACAGCAAAAAGGGAGGTGAGTAAATAAAGTCCCTTTCTCTGTCTATTTTTTTTCCGAGTCGACTTACCATTAAACTTGGTGGTGTAAAGTCCCAGCTTCAATGCAGCTTCATTCGTCCTTTTTCCATAGCGAGGATCTGACATGTAAAGTTCATCCAATTGTTTTAATTTTAAGAGGCGACCATAAATCATCTAAAAGCAAAGGAAAAGGTAAAAACAGAATGAATACCCATCATTTGACAATGTCCCGCTATTGTCGTTTTGACTTTTACCTCGAATAGCCTAAAGAAGGCATAAAACGTCGTGTTGCAGAAAAAGCTATAGACCATCCGTTTTCTTGATCCAGGAGCAGTGGCCACCGCAGCGGCAGTCAAAAGCTTTTCATTCGTAGAAGGAGGGGGGTGACGATCTTGTTCAAGTTGAACCGGTTGTTGTGGGGATGCAGATTTGGCAGCAGCCGCACTACCATCAGCAGCGGGGACATCGACATCCATATCATTTTCTTCACCACGAGTTTGCACATTCACAGGTCCCATTTCATCCAAGGCTTTCTTGTTTTTCATCAGCACGTCCCGCAACAAGTCCATAGTGTGATCATCTTCCTGGTTGCGTCCACGTCGACTGCGCCGGGGTGAAGGTGAAGTGGAGCGTTTGCTGGTGGGTGAGCGAGTGACATCTGATTCCGAGTCCTCTGTATTGGTGGATTGTGCATCATCATCATCGTCCATCATATCGTCGTCGTCCTCATCGTTGTTGTTATTGTTGGTGTTGGTGTTGCCTTCTTCCTCGGAATAGTTGCTGACCCCTTCAGGTTCCACATTGTCCACGTCAAAACATAGAGGGATAAACGATCGAATAAATGTCCGCACCTTTTCACGATCATGACTGCTGAATCCAGTTTGCCGATCAATGTAGGAATACACAACCCGTGTCACATCCTTGAATACATCCTTGTCCGGGAAATCAAACATGAATTGGTTCTTGCTTGACACATTCTTGTGGATTTGCTTGATTTTTTTCGTCTTGTGTAATGATTCGATTTCCGTCACCATCGCCTTGACCGTCATTGCTTTTCGATCGTTGCCTTTGAATGTAATGCCCTGATAATCTAAAGACCGGTAGTAGTTCTTAGTATCCAATTCACGCCAAATACTATTCCAATCGCACTAAAATAAAATAAAAGAGAGTATTATTAGTGTCGATAAGCTTGGATGCCGCGCTTGTTTTTTTTTTTTACCTGTTCCTTCTTCCATTCTTCGTCCTTCTTTTTCAATCGTTTCAGTAAAATCGGTACGACTTGAGCAGGGTTGCTGTACAAAAGATCGATGATTTCAGTGCCACGTTCCTTGTCGTAAACCTTTTTGATGATGCGTTCATAGATTGTCACTGACTGTCCACCCAGCCCAGGATAAAGTCGATATGCCGCTTTTTCGTCCAAGGTCATTGTTTCAAGTTTCTTGGAAATGGGTTCAAGCAATGCGATGGTGTTAAGATTTGCTTCGATATTCATATTGTAGTCATACCTAGTAATAATAGCAATAAAAAAAATTCATTTAGAGGGGACCCATTTTTGAATAACATATTTCTTTACCGTTCTTCTTCGCATCTATGCATTGCCTCTTCATACTGACTTTTCTTGGACGCCACAAATCCATCATCTTCACTTGCCCAAATAGGATGAGACACATAGACATCGTTGAGCACTTCCCAGGCCAGCTGGTCCCTACCAGAACATGGTTGATTTTGCCACTGTATCCCGCACCCCAGAAGAAAAAAAATTAAGTTTAGCTTCCAAAAAATAATCAACAGAATCACTGTCTTTTCCCTTTCAGACTTACATTCACAGGTGCCAAACGATAACTAGGACTATCAGGTACGGTTGCACAATGCATCAAATCAGGTTTGGGAAGAGAACGAGCAGGCCGACGAATAGGGTGTTCTTTTGACTCGTAACCAAGGACGCTCTTGAACCAATCAAACAATTCCTTGTTACTGCCAATAAAAGTTTCGACTTGTTCCATGAGTAGATCCAAATCCACAATTTGCTGGGTGTAAAGATTGAGGGTCTTCAGAAATTCCTCGTACGACGGTTTGTTGCCAATGTATTTTCGAATACGTTCAAAGAGTTCCACTTCTTCGGCTGTCACAGTTGGATGCGCAGGGTCAAAAGGTGATGCTGGGAAGGCGTAGGGATCTGCGCGAAGGGATGCTTCCATATCTTCATACTTGTGATACATCTTGGATCGCTACAAAAAAAAAAAAAAAAAAAAAAAAGGGATAAATACATGTAAGGTGACAAATTGCGTTTTCCTCTATTCTACTTGACTTACTTTTCCCATTGTACTTCCAGGAACCGGTCCACGTTTCTTTTTCTGAGGTATCACGCCACGCTTTCCAGCACCATCATCACCTTCATCGAAGTAGGATGCGTCTTGCTCATTTTCACCAAAAAGAGCACTGGCAGATTGACCAGTAATATCGGGTAGGAATTGTTTGAATTCACTAAGGAGATCTGGGGCACCATTGAATAAGTACTGTACATGGGCATACACTTCTTGGATGGGTTTTTGCTCCTTTTGGTATGTTTGTAGTATTTCCAGAAATTGCTTGTAGACATCAGGCTCTTTTGCAAATCGATTCTATGAATAAAATAAGTATTCCAGTTATATATATGGTTCACTTGTTAATTTTGTGGTTTTTTTTTTTTCTTTTTGTCTCACTCACCTTGATTTTGTTGACATAATTGATTGCATGATTAAATTCTACCGGAGAGCGCTTTCCAGTTTCTGAAGGGGGAGACGCCGGTGGCAAAGGAGGTAGTGCTTGCGCTTGCCTACCCATCGCCATATATTGAGAAGTTGGTGTGGAAGACGAAGGAGGAGGGGGAGGAGGAAGAGGAGTACCACCATAATGAGAAGAATAGCCCTGAGCAGGTGGAGGTGGATAATGATGAGGAGGGACACCGTAAGGTGGCGGTGTCTGTTGGGGATGGTAATATGAGGAGTGTGCGAGAGTAGCTGCATTTTCAGTTGGTTCCACATTGATTCTTCCGCCGGTTGTCATCGTTGTACCATTGGGTGTTGTGACTCGAATAAGATCGGGTTCATGTGGATCAGTAGAACATTCAATTCGGTATCCAGGAGGCAAAAACGTATTAAACCCCGATATCAGCATGGAATGACCCTTGAATAATGTAGATACGCGTTCAATCACACCTGGAGTATCAATTCTGTAATCATAAAATAAAAAATAAAAAAGGATAGAGATTAGAATAGAACATATATACGCACAGGACACCCTTAAGCTAATACTAATTAACAGATAAATATCTCCTATCCTCTTATAATTGTGTGTTACTTACGCTTGACTTTTGAAGTCCTTCATGATATCCAAAAAACGATTGTATACATCTGGTTGGTCAGAGAACCGTACCTTGACTTGGTCTAAATAAGTGAGAGCGTCCCGTACATTAAGAGGCCGATAGCCACCTGCTGAAGATTGATTAGAAGATTCAGTTGGCGATGGGGGTCGTTGCTGTTGTTGTTGTGGTGGTGGTGCTGGTGCTGGTGGCGGTGTTCTGGTAGTACTTCTTTGCCGATGATGTTCTTGATGCTGTTGATGGTGGCTTTGTTGAGAAGAGGATGGTGGGTGAGGTATTGATGTCGAATGACGGTCCTCATAGGGTGACGGAGCACGCGCTGTCGTTGCAGGCAGAGGTGGTAAAATGGGTTTCGCGATATGGTCTGAGGACGGTGGAAACGAATTTGACGACAGCGGAGGAGGAGGAGGAAGAGAGGTCGTATGCGAATGTCCACCAAGAGAGGGTGAGCTGTGGTTACTATGGGCGGTAGTGACCATGCCATAAGGCGTGTTGTGGTTGGATGGTGACTGCATCGGACTTTGGTATGACCTCGGTGGTGGGGGAAGAGAGATTGGATGTCCTAAAGAAGGACCATTGCTGGAAGCTAAAGGTGGAGGCGGAAGAAGGTTTGAGAATGGTGAAGCTGACTTTTGTTGTAAAGATGGTGGTGCTTGAGTAGGGTGTGGCTCGCCATTGGGTGGACTACAAAATAAGATAAAGTGTTAGTAACTAGATTGATCAAGTATGTCGCTTCCTTCTATTTCGGTTGATCGCGCATCTAAACATACCGAAGGCCGTTCGGGTGTTGTAAAGGTGAGGACATGCAAAAGAAAAGGACGGATAAAAGATTAAAAAAAATAAAACTAAAAAAGTGGAGAAAGAGAGAAAGAGGAAGGAAGAAATAAGGAAAAGAGACAGGGAGAAAGAGAGGAGATTACACATTTGATGCCCCGCTTCACTTGCCGCTTCTACCCATTTCAAAAAGCCACAAGCGATTCATATGATACAATCTATCAATTTTATGCAGTTGACGCACAGAAAATCAATACAACCCAGTAATAACGACATGAACTCTGGTTCATAGCGAATAGCTAAATATTATACTTAGCAATAAATAAATAGAAGCGCATGTCAGATACAAAGTTTTCGTTTACATAGTAAAAAAAAAAAAACAAGACACTACTTTATTTCATTGTGTATATGTACAAAACCATTGCATAAATAAATAATAATAAACAATACTAAACACCAAGGTGGAAGATGGAGAAGGGGAAGTGCAATACTATAACTAAACAGTAGGGGATGATGATGTAGTAGGGTCGGTGTACCAAGATAAAGAAAGCTTGCCGGTAGCCAAGTTCGGGCCCATTGCCATTGCCTAAAAAAAAGGGTGACGGGATTTGGGTTAATACTTCCGACCGTCATTCAAAATTACTTTTTTTTTTCTTTCTCTTACCTTTTCAGCTTCAAAGCGTTGGGAGTAGTGAGCGACCACCCCATTTTCTGTATTTTCGAAGGAGACCATTCTACCAAATTGGCCAAAATGTTCTTTCAAATCTTCATGGTTCGTTTCCTGAGGGATATCCTTGATCATCACTTTGGTGGGTCGGTTGTCCAAACTCCGTTTCATCATTCCACCAGCGCCGCCTCGTGGGGGCCATCCACCACCGCCATGACCATAATATCCACCTCTATGTATGTTTGGATAGGTGGAAGATCGATTCACGCCATCTGGAGAAATGCCCATGGATGCAGCCTAAAACATGCAAGACAGAACGTGTTAGATCATTTCCAATTTTTTTTTTTTTTTTGGTTTTTGGTCCTTTTTTTTTTTTTTTTTACTTACTTCAGCTTCTAATTTGGCCAATTTTTCTTTCAAATAATCGGATGATTCGGGGTTAACCGTAGCTGATGGTGGTTGTGGTGCTGCTGCCTGAGCACTATCCGATTTTGAAGTATTAATATCAGACGAGATTTTTCGGAGAGATCGCAACAAATCTTCTTTTTGTGCCTGTGTCAGGGATTTGTCGGTGAGTTGAGCCATGAGTTTCTTTTGCTCGTCTATTTGTTGTTGTAAGAGTTGTTCCCTTTGTTTCTGTAAGTCTAACACCGCTTTCATTTGTTCCTGTCGCATTTTCAGTTTGGCATCCCGTAGCTTTTGTAGTTCCGCTGCCTTTGCTGCCACCAGAGATGGATCAGGTTCGTCGCTAGGAGGAGGAGGAGCAACAGCAGCCCTACCACTGATATCATCACCACCACTCTGTGTCACATCAGTCCGTTGTTGATTCTTCCATTTCCCATCACCACTACCCCCGCTGTTGTCGTTGTTCTTTGGACCACCGCCTTGTGCAAAATCACCACTTGTTTCTTTATGCCAGTAGACCTTGACAAACCGATTATCAAATATAACATCAGGAGAGGCATGGGCTGCTTCCGCTTCAGCACGAGTACTAAATTGCACCAAGGCTTTTTGAGATTGCAGGTTGATATTTGTAATGTTGCCGAATTTCTTGAAGTAGTCATTGATGGGAATCATTTGGCATTTTTCAGGAGGAATATTGTCAATCACCAAAGTTGTTGTGAGTCGTTGTTGAGGCTGTTGTTGTCGGTTGCTATATTGATCACCACCACCATATCCACCTCGTCCTCGTCCGCGTCCGCGTCCATCAGCACTGCCACCGCGACCCCTTCTCATAGGACCACCACCGCGACCAAATTGTTGTTGCTGTTGCGGTTGTTTCATCATGGTTTTCATAAATTCTTCAGGGCTAGGCATCATTCCAGGGAAGGCAGTCATAGCATTTTGCATCATGGCCATATTTTCAGGGGAGAAGGCATCTTTATCTATGCAATAAATCATGAAACGAATGAGTGAGTCTTCAGTATAATTCCGCTAGTCTCATGCATTACTTACCAAACATATTAGGCATGCTGAATGGTAAATTAGGAGGAGGCATCATAGGCATCATTTGATTGCTGAGTGGATTTCTATCTTCATAAACAATGGTATCTTTGCCGTGATCGTAAGGGCATAGGTCACCACGTACACAGTAGCCTTTTTCTAAGAAAACATAAAATCATGTCAGTAAACAGAATCCTATCTTGTTCGGTATCGATTAACTTACCATTATAATCCTTGCACATGGGTTTCGAGTTTTTCCACGCAGGTCGTCCATTGTTGCCGTTGTATCTCTGTTGGTATCCGCCACCCCTTCGGTAGTCACTGCTAGAGCCACTGGTCATGTCATTTGCTTCAGGATCGTCACGATGAGGTCTATAGTTTCGCCGGTATTTGTTTTTCCCGTCAGTGTCTTCTTCATGTGATAAACGTCGCTTCTGTCGGATTGGATGGCTACCGCTTTCAGTTTGACCACTAGCGTGATGGTCATCATCATGCTTTTGGCGTCTACTATGTTTGAAGCTGCGATCCCCATCTTCTTCGTCGTCGTCTTCATCTTCAGCAGCTCGACGGTTGGAAGATCGAGTTTCTGTTGCTTGTGGTGGTGGTGTTGCTGTTGCTGTTGTTGTTGATTGGCCTTTGTCGTCTTCACTGACTGATTTGTTGTTATCCAAATAACTGTAAAGTCGATCAATGAATCCAGCGGTTTCTACATTAATCATAGATAAAAGATGTTGAGTAAAGAAAGCAGAGAAATGGTTTCATTCCGTTGCACATAAAGTTGCCGTCAACTTACCATCCTCAAAAAATTCTTGTAATTTTTCTCTGAGAGACGACTTGATGTCAGCTGTAGATTTGCTTTCACTTAGGAGTGCAAGGACATAGTTGGTCAATATTTCTGGATCAGCATCACAACTTTATATAACAGTGTAAAGTGGTTAGTTTGGGTTTTTGGTATAGCATATTAAAATAATGATATTCTAGTACTTACGAAGTTGAGACTTGATTATGAATAAAGTCTTTCAGCTTTGGATCCATGCTTGTAAAAAATAAAAAAAGAGGAAGATGTTTCAAAAAAAAAAAAAAAATTGTCGCCCTAATGATTTGCTGGGAAAAGAGCAGTCATCCAAACATTGGTAGCATAAAGTCATGAAAAGTCCGCTCGTCCAGGGAAAAGACAAATGCTGATGCCAAAATAATATACTATCACGCGTCTAATGACTTCCTTTCGGTTGTTTCTTCTACACTATACATATGATATCATGATTTCCAGAATTTACTGCTCTTGGAATATCTCTAGTTTCAGAATATCTTGACCAGAACGAGAATACTTGTCTCCGCAAGGACCTATTAAAGGTTAGCACATGCTTCCCGAAAGCTACTTCCTGTATGTAATACAGTATTGGCCTTTGAATTGATTGTTCAAAAACATGTACTGTACATCGTATTGACTAACAGAGATATTCACTTGATTGATGATCCTCTAGTGGTGTTGGTTTATTATGTTATCATGTCAGAGATAGGAACCATCTTCAATTTCCTTTTTTGTACGACAAACCAGCGGGGATTATTTTATGTTGGCCAACAAAAAAGAGACCTGCCTTTCTTTCACTTTTTTATTTTGTTCATGTCCTCTCCTTCCCAAATGAACAATCTCAGTCATATTCCAGCTGAGCTACTGTCGTCCATCGTCAAACATGTTGCCAAACGCGACCTCTACGCTTGCGCACTTATCAACAAGCAATTCTATATGACAGCCAATCATGTTTTATGGCGGGCGCTTCTCGTACCAAACCATGCCTTCGCCATCAAACTTATGACATGCATGCACGAATCTCCACTTTCATTGGGTCCACTTGTACAACAACTCTGTTTTGGTTACCTGGTCCCCAACAATACGTTCATGCAGTTTATGATTAACACACCGTCTTTGAAAAAGTTGACTATTCATCAGGCACAAAGCATCACAGATGGCACCTTACAGTATCTTGGGCCTCACTGCCCCCACCTCACTTCTCTTGATCTCAGAAATTGCCAAATCACACAGCAATCACTCCATGCTTTGGGTCAGTACTGCCATCAACTTAAAGAAATCCACCTCGAAAAGTGTCATGATCTCGATGCCGGCGTGTTTGCAGCACTTGTCTCTTGCCCGTTGGAAAACCTGGTTTTTGCATCTTGCACAATCCATGGTTTGGAAGACCGACTGACGATGAAAGCCGTTGTAATGGATCTGGCCAAGTTCCGTGACTTGAAGCACCTGGAGATTGAACATTTCAACAGCGACTTTGTCAAGCAAATCATCATGCACACAAATGGGTGGCTTCGCCTGACTCATTTACGACTCGAATTCGGTACGAACATCGACGACACAGATGCCATTGGCTTTATCAAAACGCATCCTCTTTTGGAATTCTTTGGCCTCACTGACAGCCAAGTCACCAACGAAACTTTGGACGCTATTGCCTCTTTCCTACCTGGTATCAAGGAGGTGAATCTGACTTCGACTCTTAATATCACACATCATGGCGTTCGTCGACTGGTGCGGTGCTCTCAAGGGCAACTATCGAGTGTCACTCTTGCTTACTGCCTTTTAGAGGCTGCTGGATTTCCCGAAGCCCCTAGGAATAGTTTGGAAACCGACGTAGATGGTACGGAGTATGTGCTCTTTTTGGGTCAAAAAGTTATAAACAAGATTCGACGTTGAAAACCAGATTCTGGAAGAAGGGATGGAGTGATGGCTCAACAACAACAACAATAGCAACAACTGACTGGCTTTTTAAAAAACGTGGAAACAACGATACGAGCAGCTGTAGGATTGGCGATCACGGAGCGGGGGGGGGCCTGGATCTTATTCTCAATGTGAACAAAAATAAAACTTGGACAGAGTATTATCCATTTGTTGTAGTTTAGTTTAGTTTAGAGTAGTTTTCCATATATCTCAAATTCAATAATATATATATATATATATATATATCACTTTTTTACGTCTCATTTACGCTTTTGAATGTCTTATTGAATCTTGTCTTTATAGGTGATGAAATGGATTTGATAAAAAAAAGGGGAAATCTCGGTCAATATACATACAGGTATTGACGCAAATAAACATAATTTGTTAGATATGGTTTGCGACAATTGTGTATTTGCAAAGACCCCGAATGAAAGTAGAAGTTCGTGTCTAGCATTGTTAGATTAAGACATAGTGTTTACTGTGTTCGGACCATGACTTGTAGCATGGACCAACTCTCCTTTGTTTATTTCACTCCTCTCCATTGTATAATAATTGGTCATTGGATGTATGTAGAATAGTTTGTTTTTTTTATTGTCAAGCAGTATATGGATCCGACATTTGTGTCCGTTTTGGACACACGTATCCACTAATAAAATTCAAATTTGAACCATTTTCATTGACCCGATTTTGATGAAACTAGTCTTTATCAAAGTCTACTCTGTAAATTAATACATTTTTTCCCTGATATTAATATCTTTATTCTTTACAGATATACAAACTGATCAATTTGCACCTACTATTGAAAACTCTTCAAAAAAAAAATCAAAATGCCTAGAACTAAATTTTTGACCCAACAATATAGTTCATATTAATATAGAACATAGAATTTCTTCTATTAAAAAATAAAATAAATTTTGCTTTAGTTTTGCAAGTTCCAGGGACGTATTATTAGTGGACACAAGTGTCCGCTGTCCAAATAAGGAAATTGGCGGGCCATTTTCGAGTGCTCTTTTTTTTTTATTGACATTATAAACTACCTCTGAAATTAATTCCACATAACAAGCTAACTTTAAACAGTTGCTTCTTAAAATATTGTAAATGGATCGTATTTTATTGTGAAGATATACTACTCTAAAGATCGGACATTTGTGTCCGCTGAGTTCATATAGTGGTTGTAATTAATACACCCTCTTTTTCTACATATATATAAATGGTGCAGTTTAGCAACATAAAAAAATTGGGTCTCACGGAAAATGCCAAGGCTGTTAGTTCTACTTGACAATAAAGCCTTTAGCCAATTAATATAATAACAAAGATAAAAAAGATTAAAACTTACGTGTTGAGTTTTTTTTCTTTATAAAACAAAACACCAACGTTTTTGATGTTGGTCGGGTTTGGCAGACAGGCCAAGGCCATGACGTTTGCCACCACGAAGACATTTCAGATCCCGCCCACGTGAACCATTATTTACTCCCCATTTTTAATTTTTGCTCTCTTCTCTTTTCTTTTTCTTTCTTTCTTTTATTTTCCCTTCATCAATCAACGTTTTGCAGTTATGGAGATCTTAGATTAGTGTAAGGATTAGTTTAGATGTGTTTTCAGCTCAGGGATTACAGGATGCATGGGGAAACCCTTCCATTTTGGATTCAGGAGCTGGGTCTACCATTAGTTGGCTTTTTAAAGTCTTCATTAGCTTAGTTTAGTCTTAGTTTGTCTATAGCTTGTATATATATCTGAATAAAATATGTCTCTTTGCAACTGCTTCAGTAAAAAAAAAAAATGCCCATTAGTGTCTTTCATGTCTTGTACAATAGATCCCAGTTTTATTACCATCTTCCCTTTGGATTAGCGTTAGTCGTTGGTATTTTTCAATAAATAATATCTATTTTGTTTTTTTCATACCATGTACAGTATATTAGTTATCTTTTTATGACTGTTCCTTTAGATTGGTGTTGGGCCAATCTTCTGATCTCCCTTTAGTTTCCCTCATGCATCCTCCAAAAGACCCTTCCACTAACCTTTGCAGTGAACCACTCGTCTTTAGCATTAGTATCTACCAGTATGCTTCAACAAAATATGCCTTTTTATCAACAATAAACTCACCCATTTGTCATTAAACAATGTCGCTATCAAATAGTAGTTTTGTGAGTGTCCTACCAGATGCTTGCTTTCTAGTTCACTCACTATGACTACCGTCTCCTCCCTCATGGGAGAAAATCTTAGATTATTTAGTATCGAAGATGCCCATATTTCTATTCTATCAATTATATGAATAAATTTAGGTAGTGCTGTGCGTGTAACCCTACTATAGAACGTTTTATATTATATCCTAGCTTATTTATGACCAAGTACACCTCCAGCATAGGGTCGGTTTAGCCCAGCTTTACCCTAGGGATTGCCTATTAATGAGCAAAATGATGGGGGGTTTATAGTTTCATCAGCAGGAGAATGTTTTGAAATCGAATATGATACTAGCCAGAACTGTTAGAAATATTTTCATACAGCTTTTCGTCGAAGCAACGTTCTTTACTGCAAGTGGCACGATGCTATTTTTATTTTAAACTTTTGCAATATGCATGCCAGCAACACGTCTGCTACCAAGGTCTTGATCATTTCTACACACACATTTTTCTTGACCCATTATATATATAAATATAAAAGGACAGGCACCAGCACCATATTTGTTTTATCATTGAGGGTGACAAGAGTATAAAAAATCTGCACTCAGTTTCCTAAACGTCTCGCTCATCACCTATTCGAAACAAATACAATAAAATCAATGTAATAAGCAGAAAGATGTCAAAAATAAAGGCTAAAAAACGATATTTTATTGAACAGCATATAAAAGCAAAGTATAAAAGTAGAGGATGGTTTCAAACTATAACTATAAACTATGTTAGCTAGATGCTATCCAACTAGCCGAAAGGAAGGAAGCCCAAGCCATTCCATAGGATCGCATATCATTCCATCGCTAACTTGATAATATTATAATTTTACTATTTTTTTGCAACATAAACTATAATCCAAGATATGTTGTCCATTTTCCCATGAAGTTTGAATATAATAAAAATAGCCATTTTTCGAATATTGATAATCATAATGGTAGTCGGTTGTAAATTTTGCAAAGTCAATTGTCGTCATAATCGGTATTGTCGCTTGGATGAATTGTTGTTTTTGTTGGAGTTGGAGTTGATGCTGCTTTGCTGGTTTTTTTTTTTTTCAAAAGCGTGAATTCCGAATTTTATCTGGTGCATTTCCATCCAAACATAGCACAAAATCGTTTCCATCATCATCGAATTCAAGGTAAACTTCCCCTAGTTCCGGAAAATCATCTGCTGGTATGCCACAACCATCAAGAGCCACAAAACCAAGCTCGTGACAATTTTGGACCAGTCGACGTACGGCCCGAGATGTAATTTGACGATTTCCAGACATGCCCACTTTGGTGATACCCGGTAAATGCATGGTAATAGCGTTCAGAGTAGCGTCAGTGAGTGTTCCTCCAGTCAACTCAAGCTCTTCCAGATGCGGGTGAGATTGTATAAACGCAATTACCTGTGCGTCGTTGAGGGTGCTGTGGGTATTGAGAAACAAGCGAGTCAGCTTTGGCCACGCAAGATTGCCGTCACGACCGTGGGTGGTGGTAATGCATCGCGAAAAGTCCAACGGATTTCCTGAATAAACAAACGCTTCAAACCCTTGCATGCAATCAAATCCAATGCTGTTTCTTCTGTCACAAGAGTGTCGCCCATACCATTCAAGTCGCAAAGCGAGATAGCAAGGTCCTCCAATGATGGCCAAGTCGCAAGTGCTGAGAAAATATCGTATCCCAAATTCGTGCAGCGTTCCAAGGAGATGGTACCCACCTGAGGGCAGTGCTCACCTAAAGCGACAATGGTTTGTAGTGTAATAGGGCTTTTATGGAGGCTGAGATACATGAGGTGTGGACACTGTTGTGGAAGATATTCAAAGCTAGTATCCGTAATGTGGGGACCATTCGTTATTTCCAAGAATTCCAACTGACTGACGTGTTGCATAATGTCCAGAAATTGAATATCAGTCAAAAAATTTCCAAATCGAAAGAACCGAACATGCCGCCCCAATGAATGGTGTGAATGAGCCAAAATAGCAGTGATATTCAAAAGAGTTGCTTCGTCGTGAATTGTAACCCGTCGTCATAATGAAGGATTCGTAACTGAGTGGAACTCCTTGTTGATCAGGGCACAGGCATACAGATCGCGTTCATGAACGTATTGGACAATCAAGTGTATTATTTCAATTGGAAGTTGGCCAATATTGATCATGTCAAAAGAAGGATAAAGAAAAAAAATAGTTGACAAACAAAAAGAGAAAAAAAAATGCATGACAGGAACGGACGTCGTTCAAAAAAAAAAAAAGGCAATTGAATATCCGCCAGCTGATAAGTTCATATGCAGGCCAGGCCCATTTAAGCAGTGACACACTTATAGTGTAAATATGATAAATATCAGTGAGCCATTGCTCTTCATATACATAAAATAACATAACACAACATATATAATAAACAAAAGAAAATACATATATTTTTATTACAATAAACAAAACAAAGAGAAGGGGACATACATTGTGGATAAACGAGGAAGAGAGAAAGGGAGAGGAGATGATCATTCTATTCTAAGATGAAAACACGTTCTAATAGTGACATAATAATACAATAATCTAAGAGGAGTTGTTGTTGACTTGACCGTCATTGGGAGTGGTGTCTTCAGGGAAAGGTGGAGGAGCCTCAATCTATATCATACATGTAAAAAAGGAAAGACCGAAAAGGGTACAAATGACTTAGTATAGGCATTTTACATAATCATGTTTTTCTTCTTCTTCTTACCTTTGGCTTTCTAACGTATTCATCATACACCGTTTTTTCTACAAATGGACGCATTCCCAATACACCTTCGATATCTTCACGAGTAATCACTTCTTTTTCCAACAAAAGCTTAGCCACCTTTTCCACATCACCGCGTTTGTCAGTCAATAAATCCACTGTTCGAGTATAAGCGTCCGTCACTAATTTGCGTGCTTCGTCATCGATCAAGGACCCGGTTTGTTCACTGTAAGGCTTTTGGAATTGCTGTTCTGAATTGGGATCATGGAATGATATGGGACCTACACGGGCGTTCATACCATAGGTTGTTACTTGAGCATAAGCAATCTTGGTCACCTTTTGTAAATCGTCCTGAGCACCAGTGGTGATGGAGCCAAAGAAGATTTGTTCAGCCACACGACCGCCGAGGGTCATACACATACGATCAGCTAATTGATTTTCGGAGTACAAGTATTGATCCTTGGGTAAATATTGAGCATAACCAAGCGCAGCCACACCACGAGGAATGATCGACACCTTGAGCAAGGGATCAGCATGTTGTAAATACCAACCAGCAACAGCATGACCAGCTTCATGATATGCCACTGTCTTCTTTTCTTCGGGGGAGAGCACGCGGGATTTCTTTTCCAGACCGGCAATCACACGTTCAATGGCTTGTTCGAAGTCAGATTCCTCAACTTGGTCCTTTTGGTGACGGGCAGCAATCAGAGCAGCTTCATTGCACACGTTATGGATATCAGCACCAGAGAAACCAGGAGTGAGTGCGGCCAGCTTGCGAGACAGTTGGTCCATGTTTTCAGTGGTCTTGATAGGCTTGAGATGCACCTTGAAGATTTGTACACGGCCACCAATATCAGGGCGATCCACATGAATGTGTCGATCCAAACGGCCAGGACGCATAAGAGCAGGATCCAAAACATCAGGTCGATTCGTACCGGCTAACACCACAATATGTTCGCTTGAGCCAAACCCATCCATTTCCACCAAAAGTTGATTTAGTGTACTTTCCCGTTCGTCATTGCCACCCATTTGTCCGCCTTTACCACGGGCTTTACCAATAGCATCAATTTCATCCACAAAGATAATACAGGGAGCATTCTTCTTGGCATTGGCAAACAAATCACGCACACGAGAAGGACCCACACCGACAAACATTTCAACAAATTCAGAACCGGATACACTGAAGAAGGGTACACCGGCTTCACCAGCTGTCGCCTTTGCTAAAAGGGTTTTACCAGTACCAGGAGGTCCTAATAATAAAGTCATAAGTAAATCGATAGATCATATCAAACACTCATGTCCCTCCTATGTCTTACCTGACAGAATAGCACCACGTGGGATGGTAGCACCAAGACGTTCATATAATCCAGGATTCTTCAAGAACTTGACAAATTCCATGATTTCTTCCTTTGCTTCATCGGCACCAGCTACATTCTTGAATTTGACCTTGACGTCGGTTTCTTGATTGAACATCTTTGCTTTACTTTTGCCAATGCCAAAGATGCCACCAGGACCACCAGCACCACCACCAGCACCACGTTTGGTAATGTAGTAGAGAACACCAATCAATAGCAAGGTAGGAGCAAAATGTAAAGCCGTGCTCAAGACACTGATTTCTTCATGGAAGGACACCGGAATACGTTCAGCCGAGGGGATGCCCAATTCGTTTTGTGCGTCATCCAATTTGCGTTCGAACCCATCAACAGAGCCAATGCTAAAGACAAATGTTTGTTGAGGCGCCACACCAAGGGAGGATGATTCAGGTCGGAGGTGCACACGGACACGAGTGCGGTTGACAACTACAAGACGATCCACTAAGCCCTTGTCCATAAGTTGAGTGCGGAAGCCTTGCCA
This sequence comes from Absidia repens, assembly GCA_002105175.1. Classification (NCBI taxonomy): domain Eukaryota; kingdom Fungi; phylum Mucoromycota; class Mucoromycetes; order Mucorales; family Cunninghamellaceae; genus Absidia; species Absidia repens. Next base: position 1,507,223 of record MCGE01000007.1, read on the forward strand.
GGTGATTTCACGAGAGTTTTCGCCAGGGGAAGACAGTTTCCATAAGAGCCACGTACCCACTGCGGTTCCTAAAGCCATGTTGGCATTGAATGGCGGCATTTCAGGTGGTTTGTTGTTGTTGTTGTTGTTGCTGTTGTTGCCACCAGACTTTTGATTCGTATTGTCACTGGATTTGTTGCTATCTTGCTTGGAAGCCCCTGATTCTGAAGACTTGTTGGATTCGCTAGCGGCTGATCGCTTGTTGGTTGCCTTTCCAGCATCTTTGCCAAAGAATCCTTCAAATCCTTTTGGAATGTTGAATGGTTTGTTGTCACTGTTGCTGCTATTGCTGTCGTTTTTATTACTGTTTTCCAACTTCTTGCCGCTATTACCGTCCTTTTCTGAAGTAAACAAACGACGTTGTGTTGATAAGCGAGATCGTAATAAAGTAGTGGTAGATTGAACACCCTTGAGTTGTTGAGGATGTAAAGATCGATGTCCAATCTTGCCAAGTCGTGATAACATTGTGTTGATTAAAAAAAAAAAAAAAAGAAAGGAAAGAAAAGGAACAAAGTGAGGGAAAAAGGCACCCAATGAAGGACGTAAGAAAAAAGGAAATTTCAGACCCAGGGCCGGCCCAATTTTTTTTTTTTTTGAGTCAAGTAATTTCACACCCCGTCCCGGTTCGCAAGCCAATACAAGTATCAAAGCTGATTACAGTGATAAACATATGCAATAACAATGCATTGTGAAATGAAGACCCACTCACAAACAATATTCATAATCAATCCAGCTCCTCTCGCAAATCATCATTCATCAGCAACAAGACACATATAGTCATAGATATTCGACAAACGCTTTATTCACAAATAAAAGATGCTTTTTCTAAATATAAAGTAGAAGTGATAATAATAATAAAAAAAAAGTGACATGACAAAATAAAAAATAAAAAAGTATAAACTATCCTAATCTAAGACTACAAAGCCAGTACGATTTTTGATTTAAAGGTTCAATTCTTCCTTGGTCAAAACACCCAATTCGTTCTTGAGAGGAGCCAATTCTTCCAAGTATTGTTCGTATTGCTTTTCGTTTTCGACCTTTTCCTTGAGACCTTCAAAGACACGGACAGCGGTAGCGTAATCGTTGACACGGCGAGAGGCCTTGAGAGCAGATTCAACCACACTGACAGGAGGGACCAAATCGTAAGCAAAGGCGTTGTTCAACCCACGTTGGAGTTCAAAGAGATCTTCAACACCGTCAAAGAACTTGACGTAACGTTCAGCCAAAGCTTCGTAGGATTCGTCTTCGGCGTGAGCAGAGTAGAAACGACGGGCAACACCTATATTAATAGTGAAGAATGGTAGAGAGAGAGGGAGAAATTAAAAAAAGAAAAAATATATTAATTAGTGTCATCTCTAGAAGGCGAAACAAAAAAAAAACAAAAAAACAATCCGAGCAATGATAAAAGGATGATGATGATGGAGTAAAAAAAAAAAAAAAAAAAACTTACCCATAGGGCGAGCGACAGAGGCAGTACGGACAACTGAAGTACGAGCAACAGTGGAAAGAGTGGCACGAAGCATTGTTAGTGTAAGAAGAGTAGGGGATAGGAAAGAGAGAGAAGGTAAACACACCGCGTTGAAGATTTTTGGAATATCCTTCAAACCCGACAGCCCCCCCACCTTTTGATAATTATTTTTTTTTCGACGTCACAAAAAACTTCCTCAAGAAATTCAATCCCAGTTGATGGCTGCTCAGGCTCAATTCATCATGAATATATCTGCTTCCACACCAGCGGTTGGCTATCATTAAAACTGAGCCATCCACCTCACACCAGAAATACGTACAAAAAATAAATACCCTAACACCCCTAATCCTCTCTGTGCTGACATTCAGCATGAACGTAAAATGTTAATGATATTTCTCTTTACTGGAAATAAACATTCGACTACGTGATATGATACTAAAGGTGAAAGGAATATATTTACGGGGTTAATTAATTTATGATATAAAAGAAGCCTTAGGCATCTGAAGTTGGTCAGTTTTGATTGAGGGGTCGTAAAGATATTTACCCCACCCCCGCCAAAAAAAAAAAAAAAAAAAAATACGTTATGCCGGTATACCAAATACCTTCCAGTGGACTTCAATTGTCGTATTTTCATGCGCTCAACGCTGCTTATTTTGTTATGTGTCTTTCACTGCCCTTTCTTCATGCGGCCACCGGTGCCATTTTCTGAAATCTTTCAATAAATTCCTCCCATCCCGTGGTTAGAAACCCAGTACAGAAGGCGAAGGGCTGAGTACGACGGTTGATCGCTGCCTCAGACCGTTATGAAAACACACATCAGTCTTCTTCTTTTTTTTTTTTTACACGCACAAGCATTGTACTGGACAGGGGGGAGGTTTAAATCCATTCTAAAAAAATAATCAAACTAAATGTATGATAGACGATATAAAAATTAAAAAGACAAGACACATTTTATTCAGATGCGGATATAAAGTATAATATGACAACTAAACTAAACGAGCCTAATAGCAGTACCATAACAGCCCTCTAAAAATGCGCTGTTTAGGGAAGCGTGTGGGTGAATATGGACAGTCGTTTGAGATGGGGTATCTTGTTGTAGAATAAACATAACGTAATATATACTACCGATCCAAAAGAGTAAGTTACTCTACAGTGAGTGGGAAACTATCCTACAGTGAAAAGGGTATAATACACTAAGCCAAATCGTTCCATTTTGAGTGCAAAGGCATTAGTAGAAAAGTACAGCTGTGATGTCACTGTTGAATGGTAGCAATTACCGTCATGAGAAAAGAATCAAGATGTTGAAATAAAAAGGAAGAGGAACGAAAAAAAAAAACCATCCTCACACTAGAATTGTTCAAATCCCGCCCACGTGAATATTTATTTACTCTGACCTTTTTTTTTTCCTCTCTCTCTTTTTTTTTTTTTTTTTTTTTTTTTTTTTTTTTTTTTTTTTTTGTTTTTCTTTTAGTTAACAGGAACCTCACCAACAAACTCCTCCATGACCTTTTCAATAGAATTATCACACTGAAACCGTCCTTCCTCACTCACCTCACCACTTGGGCTCGAACAGCTGGTGACCTTGACGACGACACGCTAGTCCACGATTTCGTTAGCCAGGAACACTGGTCCAAATTCCAATCACGCCAACACCGCCGACTTCTTTTGTCCCCAATGCCCATCCCCAAATACTCTCCCTCCTTTCCCTCCACCACATGGCAACATTTTTGGCATCAACCAATGGATCTGGCCGCTCGCTCTCTTTGGTATCGTCTTCTACACACAAAGCTATACTGTCAAAAGCTGTGGTCTCGATTTCACCCTTCCTCATCTTCCACCTGTTGTTTTTGTTCCCATACAAACGAAGATCTCCATCACCTCTTCCTTTCATGCCCCATGAAATGGAACATCTGGTCAGAAGTTTTCCGCGCCCTTCTGCCCCAAATTCGTCTCACTCCCCCTCTCCTACAATCATACATCCGACACCTTCGGCTGCCCACTGACCCTAACCTCCACACCACCACTTGGCTCCTGTGCTCATGTACCCTTCAAGCCATCTGGCGTTCCCACTGGCAAAAGGTCATCCACAATGTCCCTTTCCACACCCCTCGCATCATCGCCTTAATATCGCATCTGTTTGCACGTCTCCGACCTCCCCCTCGCACCTTCAATATCCCGCCCCCCGAACCTTTCCTTTAGTTTTACCTGCCATTATCATCCCGTCATTCTTCTATAGCCTATTTTTTCTTCTGTCCTCTATGATTTTTCTCTCTTTTATTCCCTTGGATTCGCCTCTCTACGATGCGTTTCTCACCCCGCAATCATAAAAATAAAAAATTTATGTTTGCCCTAAAAAAAAAAAAAAAAAAAAAAATTTCCTCTCTCTCTCTTTCTTTTCATTTCCATTTCCTTTTTTTTCTTCACCATTCAACTTCTTTGAGGATATATTGGACTCGAATTAGTGTCAGGACTAGTTTAGAAGTGTTTTCAGATCAGGGATTACACGATGCATGGGGAAACCCTTCCATTTTGAATCAAGGATTTAGAACCACCATTAGTTGACTTTTTGAAGCCATCATTATCTTAGTTTAGTCTTAGCTTGTCCATTGTTTGATTCTATATTTGAATAAAATATTTCACTTTTACATGCTTCAATGAATAATGACCCAATAGCGTTTTTAATGTTTTGAGCAATAGATCTACATCATCCGTTTTGATGAATGTTGACTGTTACAGTGTTTTAATAAACAAATGTTACTTTAGTCTTTCTCATGCCCTGTACTGATTATTAGCTTTTATTTTACAATTAACCATTTAGATTAGTGTTGAATCTCGTTCAACTCTCCATTAGTCCCCCTTATGCTTTTTCCAATAGATCCGGCCATTAAATCCCTAGTTACAATGAATCCCTCGATTTCAGAGTATCTACTCTACCAATACATTGCAATCAAACATGCCTTTTTATTGACCATTCTCTGACCCATCAAATAATGAACAATGTCGCTATTATGATGGTATTGTGAATGTCATACCATACATCTACTTTCTCGTTCCTTCACTTTAACTACTTTTTCGTAGAAGCCTAGTGACCAGTTAACAGTGCTAGGCCAATCAATATGAAATGATGCCTTATTCTTGCTCTACCATTCATATCAGCCAATCTATGGTAGACCGTGCCGCTAGCATAACCTCCGCTAGACTGAACATACCTTGTGTATCTAGTTCGTTCTTTTTTTTTTTTGGTTTATTTTGCGGTTGGTATAATAGGAAAAAAAAGAGGAAGCACATAATCAAGCCAATTGAGCGCGATGGGCCTCGTATTAAAAGTTCAAAATGGCTAGGAGTGTTTGAATTCGTCAAAAACCACACTTCAACTATAAACCCCCTCTTTGAACCTGAAGCTCACTTTGGGCCCTAGTAACAAGCGGTACATACATAGTCGATTCAATTTACCAAGAGTCAGAATTTCTCGCCTGTATTGATGGGAGTAGCTGAAAAAATGTAGGTGCCTTTGAATAAACGCCATTGACGTGTAAAATGACTCAAAATTTCTCAAGAAAAATAATTTTTCCATTTAAGGATGTGAAACAATCGGTCAATTGAACTACCGAATGGTTGTCCAAATTCAACATCACAATGGACGCTCAAAATAAAAATGATTTGCGGTGTAAAAGATAAAATCACATTATAATAAATTACCCAAGAGAAAAGGTATAATAAGGGCACAACACATAACTGCCCATAAGTAAAAAAAATAAAAATAAAAATAAAATAGGTGATGTGTATTCGCAGCAAGGAAGAAAGGTTCCCGGCATCGCCACGGAAGCCATAATTATCTCGCCTTCTGAGATTGTTTGTTTTGATAGATACTAACCAGCAACAGCAGGCCCCCCTCGTAGTGAGTGGTTTGTTAATCTTAAAATGGAGTGAGAGTTCAGGCTGTTACTTGGAAGCAGGAACCCATTTTCCCTTAAAAAAGACAAAGAAAGGTTGAGTCACACACCTTAAAAAATAAACGATGATGGTTTACGTTGGAAACCTACGGACATTCAATTTCTTTCAAGTATCATTGGTTCGCATTATCGGATTTAAAGGAGTGATGCTGATTTTGCAGTTTGGTTGAGTCACCGACAATCTTTTTTTTTTTTTTAGTACAGCATTATTTCTTTTCTACTCTCTCTTTTATTTTTTTTCGTCTTACTTTCTCTTTTTCTCTTTATTATACAATTACGTCGATATAGACTTGATCATACCTACGTATATAAAAAAAGAAACCCATACACACACACACATATATGTCAGAAACCATACACAAACAACAATCAGCTGATATGAAGACGGTCCTCAAAACACTCATCCATCACCCTCAGAGCTTTACTGCCAACGATGCCGAAGATGCGATTAATGATATCATGATGGGGAATGCCACACATAGCCAAATCTCTGCCTTTTTGGTGGCGCTCCGATTACAAGAAAAAGACTCTGATCCTGCCATTGTTGCCGCCTGTGCCAATGCCATGCGCAGTCATGCTCGATTGATTCCTTACGAACGGTATGAACATATTGAAGGCAGTGTAGTGGATATTGTGGGTACGGGTGGGGATGGACATGACACTTACAATGTATCGACAACCGCTTCCATTGTTGCCGCTGGTGCTGGTGCCAAGGTGGCCAAGGTAAGAATGCACCCAGAAAAAAAAGAGGGAGGGGGAATATGATATCATACATAGAGAATGAGAATATTCATCTTGATATGTGTTGTTTTTTTGTTCTGATAAGCATGGAAACAGGGCAGCATCATCGAAATCAGGGTCAGCGGATTTGATGGAGGCACATGGATGTCATATCAGTGCAGTGGAACCGGACCAAGTGGCGGATATCCTTGATAAGACCAACTTTTGCTTTTTATTCTCACAAACATACCATCCTGCTATGAAACATGTGGCTGCCTTACGAAAAGAAATTGGTATCCCTACTGTCTTCAACTTACTGGGTCCAATGAGCAATCCTGCCAAACCTGCGCGTGTGGTCGTCGGTGTTCATTCTCCACAAATCGGTGGTTTGATGGCAAATGCATTAAAGTTGACGGGTGTGCAAGGTGCTTTGGTGGTTTGTGGAAATGAAAAGTTGGACGAGGTAAATGATAGAGAATGTGGTGAATTGGATGGCGATTGTTATGGACATATTTGACAGGGCATTGACATGATTTTTTTTTTTTTTTTTTGCCTTTTCTCCTTTTAGATCAGTCCATCCGGTGATACAAACGTAAGCTCTACAAAAAAAAAAAGGACTGCTCTTGGATAATGGAATCGAAATACTCATCATCCTTGGTTTATTTTTTTTTATTTGATATATAGTATTGGAGGGTACACGAAAACGGGGATATCACAACAGGTGTATTGCACCCAACCACAGATTTTGGACTAGCAACACATCCATTGTCGGACGTCAAAGGAGGCGACTGTTTTGAAAATGCAAAGACACTGGAACGTTTACTGGACAACAAATTACCGGACGGTGATCCGATCTTGGACTTTGTTCTATTGAATGCGGCTGCCTTACTTGTGGTAGGCGGAATTGCCTCGGACTTTAAAGACGGCGTCATCAAGGCACGGACATCCATTCAATCTGGTCAAGCGAAATCTGTACTACTCTCTTTCAGGGACGCCACTGCCAAATTACAAGGATAGATTAGTTTTAGTTTTAGTTTAGTTTAGTTTATATATTAGATTTTTGTATTATTGGAAACGTACATATACACCCACACACCCTTCTTTTTTTTTATCTTTTTTTTTTTTTAGCATTCTCTTATATCACCATTTTTTTTTTTTAGTATGAAATCATTATAGTACCCCTCTTCCATTATATTATCATCATCTTTTTTTTATTGTCAGCATATTTGTACTACATTGTTGATGATTGACCCTGCAAAAAATAAAATAAAAAGATCGCCAAGAGCTTTATACCGAAAAACAGACTTTAGCTTTATTAGGAAAGCAAATCAAAAATTGAATCAAAGAGGAGATAAAAAAATAGTTTATTTTGCAGATTGGGGGGATGGGATGATAAAATAAATGTAGGGGATTGGACTAGACTATGATTGCTAAAATGTGGCATAGTGGGAGAATGAGAGGGCTTTAATGAAGTTAATCTACAGTGTGGTAGGGACTATGCTAATGGTGGAAATATCCAAAGTGCAGGTCACTTGGATGTTATGTGTCAATGAGAGTGTCCTGGATTCCATAGAATACTCCGTTGTGCGTAGACGTGATTGCTAGTATTTGAGATATCGACACCATTGTTTTATAAATAAATATAAACAGGATCAGCTTCGTTGAATGTTATTAAAAAAAAACTTGCTGGGTTTGACGATTCGTAGTAATGATCGGCCAATTGTTTCATTGGTATTTTGGGTCCTCATTGTCTGCGTCGTCCAAGCTGATGATGATGATGTCAGCTTGTTGTTGACGGAAGGATGATGATAATCAATGATAGATCATGCGTCATAGGTCTATTTCAATATTTGTTGCTGTTACAGCCTAACTAGCACTCTATTTTTCAAAAACAATGTTAGTCGTTTATTTCAATAACAGGTTGGTTTTTTTGGGGGGTGGCTTTCTTACAGTCTCATAAATACCAAACACAGATCCTGGTTACGAGATAAGATGTCACGATGTAGTGAAAATGATCCTTGGTCGTCACAGTAAACCCGGTCGAGTGCATTTCGTCGCTGCTTTTGCTGAGATTCCAAGGTAATAGTGCGCACCGGTTCAGTAGGACATTTGATCTTGCTTGCAGTTGGTTCTAGAACGGAGCTTGGCTTGTGTTTTTGATATGCCACTTCAGCAAAATATAAAATAAAAAAAAGTTATATTGTTAAATGACACTTCATAAAAATACACAGATATGATATTCTTATCGTTTCATACTATCATCATAAGGTTGAGACTGGACATAATTTCTCTTGATAGTCTGACCACCGTGTTTTTGGCGACTATCTTGTTCTTGGTTACCGATTTAGGAAAAGGAAGAAAAAAAAGTTATACCACGACTCAGGTCAAACTAGCCATTCACTTTTAAGTACCGCTCACGATGACAAAAATAGACATGACGGGAATGAATGATTGGTCGTCGATCACTGATTTTTCAGCTAAACCCGAAAAGTTTTTGCAGCACCATAAATTAGCTTGTTACCTATTTTTATTATTATTCTTTTCTTCTTCTTTTTCTGCTCATCATCTTTTTTTTTTTCTTACTTTTTTTCTTCACTTTTTTCACATCAAATTTATAATATATACCATGAAGGCCCTTATTCTTGTTGGAGGTAAGTAACAAGTATATATATATATATATATATATTGCATTACTGTTGTTAGACAACGATTGACTTATCACTTTACGTGTCTTTTATCATTATAGGTTTCGGTACTCGTTTGAGACCCCTTACCCTTACTCTTCCTAAACCTTTGGTTGAATTCGCTAACCGTCCTATGATTCTTCATCAAATTGAAAGCTTAGCCAAGGTAAAATATATATTGAGGTGCTGATGCTGTTGACAATGATGATGATAATGATGATGAAAGAATGGGCATGCTGGGATAAGCTGGAATAATGATGAAAAACAAGATACTGATGGAATCAACCACCCTTTTTTTTTGTTATGTGATATTGATAGGCTGGTGTTACTGATATTGTATTGGCTGTGAACTACCGCCCTGAAATCATGGTGGCGGCTTTGAAAGAATATGAAGAAATCTACAATGTCAAGATCACATTCTCTGTCGAAACAGAACCTTTGGGTACGGCTGGTCCTTTAGCTTTGGCAAGAGATATTTTGGGCAAGGATGATTCTCCCTTCTTTGTGTTGAACAGTGATATTATTTGTGATTATCCCTTTGAACAATTACGTGATTTCCATCTTTCTCACTCAAATGAAGGTACCATTGTTGTTACCAAGGTTGATGATCCTTCCAAGTATGGTGTTATTGTCAACGAACCTGGCCATGCCTCCAAGATTGAACGCTTTGTAGAAAAACCCAAGGAATTCATCAGCAACAAGATTAATGCTGGTATTTACATTCTGAGCCCTTCTGTGCTGGATCGTATTGAGGTAAGTCAACAAGGGGAGTGCGAATCGGATATCAAACAATGGATACTTATTATTTATTATATCATTAGCTCAAGCCCACTTCTATTGAAAAGGAAGTATTCCCATATATTGCTCAAGATGGCCAATTACACACATTTGATCTCGAAGGTTTTTGGATGGATGTTGGTCAACCCAAGGACTTTTTGACCGGCACTTGCCTCTATTTGTCTCACTTGTCCAAGAAGAATCCTCAAGAATTAGCCAACCCTACTTTGGATTATGTACACAAAGGTAATGTGATGGTCCACCCTACAGCCAAGATTGGTAAGGGATGCCGTATTGGTCCTAATGTGGTGGTGGGTCCCAACGTAGTGGTAGGTGATGGTGTCCGTCTTCAACGTTGTGTCATTTTGGAAGGTGCGAATATTAAGGACTTTGCTTGGGTGCATTCAAGTATTGTTGGTTGGCATTCATCGGTGGGTCGCTGGTCTCGATTGGAAGGATGCTCTGTACTGGGTGACGATGTGACCATCAAGGATGAAATCTATGTCAATGGTGGTTCCATTCTGCCACACAAGAGCATTGCCGCCAATATCACTGAGCCTCAAATCATTATGTAAATAGACTTTATCCCTCCCCTCCGTTAATCATCTCTCCCTCCATCATTATCACTTGTGTTTTTATTCTTTTACATCTCCCTTACTCTCGATTTTATTTATTCTGTTTACTCTTACTCTTCCCCACTATTCCATCAATCTTTTTAATTGTCCTTTTTGAATAAAAATCACTTTTCTTTTTTGAACATTATTATTTTTTACGTCGCAAATAGAGTTTATCATGTCTTCTCTTCTTGGGTTTGGGTGACATTGTTAATGTTGTCGATGATAAGGCTGGTCTATTTAGCGCCTAAGTATCGTAGAATATGTTATCCGAGAAGAAAATAGGCCGGGAGGCGTGGTGTGGGTAAACAACAATGGGGTATGGGAACAGCAAAGATGAATTTACAAAAATCCAAAAAAGAAAAAGTCAGGGTCGTTGATATATATTTGTAGTGAGATGGGACAGTCTTCGGTTTCAGAAAGAAAAAAAAAATAGAAAGCTGTTTCGCCCATATGGTATCCACGTTTATTATCAAATGATGTCAAGATTGGACGGTGAGTGGTTCGGGAGAGATTTGCCTTTTATATTTTTGGTTTGTGCTGAGAAAGGCGATGAATCAGGCAAGAAAAACGGGATTCCTTCGCTGAAACTCGAACGTCTCAGGCTTAGGTTTATGATATAAAAATAAAAAAGTCCTTGAATATATATGACATGATGTATTGTATGAGGGTATTGTATTTGTATATGGGAATGAGGAACAAAAAACTTTTTTTTTTTTTATCATATCATGTGTATAATACCATGTTTATTCCGCGAACCTTGAAAGGAGTGACATATTAAAACAAAGGTTTTAGAACAAATAGTTAGTTATGACTAAAACTTTCTTCTTCTTTCTCTCCTCTCGATTTTCATCTCTTTGGCTACATTTTTTTTTTATTTTTTCTCAAAAAAAAAGATACCTTTTTTTTTCAGTTTTTCAACATACATTTTCATGCTAATAAAAGAATTAACATCACGATTGGTCTCTCTCATTGTGATTACCATATTTGTCCATCACTCCTTTGCTGCCACAATCAGTAAGTTAGCTCATTTTGCCGTCATCATTTTTTTTAACGCAGTTACAATTAATGAATTTTTTTTTATATTCAAGTAAACGCAGCAGATCCTGATGCTGGCAGAGTTTGCCTTGTTGGATTACATGATTGTCCTGACGGAATGGTGTGCATTGTAGATGCAGACAATTATGGTCACTGTGGTCCGGCACCGAAGTCTAGCTGAGTTTCATTTTTTTTTTTTTTTTTTTTTTTTTGCGCTTTCGGCCATCTTGAATAAAGTCACTTTCTCTTTCAATTCTCTTCTCATTTTTTATATACCATGTTTTCATTTCTGCGACGAACTGCTAGTGTAGCTGCTGATTCAACTGCAAAAGGTAATGATAAAACTCTTTTATCTATAAAAATCACAGTCTTTGCTTCTTTATTTACTTTTTTTTTTTTTTTTTTTTTTTAACCAATGTCAAACACAATATAGCTCTCCGTATGGATGGCCTTCAAGGTTGGCAAAGAGAACTGCCTATGCTCTCTCTCAAAACAAAGGAAGATTTAGATTCTTGGGCTATTGGAAGTGATAAGGATATTGGTGGATTTTCAGAAGCAGCATTAGATATTACGACAGAAAACGTTGGACGATTCCATGGCAATCTCTCAATGGATTTGCCTGCCAATCCAGAAATTCAACAAAGTGGATACGCTGCTATACGGTCAAAGGTAAACTATTAAAGAAAGTAATATTTGGGAAACTATGATAACTGAAGGGTATGGAACATTCTTTTTTTGTCCTATACAGGCTAGGGCATCCTCCATGTTTGGTACACCGTGTTGGGATACAAGCTTGTTTAGGTATTTGGCGCTTCGAGTACGTGGTGACGAACGCAAATACTTCGTCAATATTCAAACGGACGGTGTCATTCAAACAGACTTATATCAGCATCGACTCTTTTTAAGGACACCTGGTCAATGGGAAACAGTGATGGTAATAGGGAACCCTCAGGCAATATGATAATAATTATTGTTTTTCGTTAACGCCTTACCTTCACATTAGATACCTTTTCGGGACTTTATCTTGACGAACAACGGGATGATTCAAGAACAACAAATCGAAATGTTTAGAGAAAAGGTCAAGACAGTGGGCATCTCACTTACGGACAAGAAGAACGGACCCTTCAGTCTTGAAATAGAAACTATTAGTGCTGTCAATACAGAATTTACAGAAGGTGACATGGATAGATTAGAATAGAATACATTAAATGTAGAAATAATGCTCCTTTCCCATTATCTCTATCCTTCCTCTCTTATATTGTATCTAGTTAATAGTCTTGCACGGTGTTATATGCATTTTATCTTCCCTTCTTCCCCCCCCCCCCTCTTCTTCGTTTGTAACTATTTTATTTACCTTGTACTTTTTTTTTTTTTTTTTTTTTTTTTACTATTGTGTTGTTGATCAATAAAAAAAATTGTTGGGAAATCTATTACATATGACTAGGTCTAGATATTACAATGCATGTTCACAGTGGTAGGTAGCTGTTTATGTTGGTCTATCGGGATTCAAAATATATATAGGCTAGGGCCCAGACATTTTTTTAATGGAAGATTTGAGTCGTGCTTGTTTTTTTTTAACCCCTTCTTCCTTTTTTTTTTCCTCATCCGCAAAAGCACAACGCCCGAAAATGACTTTAAAGGAACTGAAGATCAAAACCAATGTGGTAGTACGGTATGTTCGGCAAATACGCAAACTATCGCGTCTCTACTTTAACTTCTCTTTTTTCTTCTATATAGCATCAACAAGGAACAAGCAGCGTATGGAAAAGAAGCTGAGACACAACAAAAACGTATTGATAAACTTATTGCTGAAGGCGCTGATGAAGCTGACGTTAGAAAACAGGTAGTTATAATAGCTAAATCGTGATGGCCTCTAACAAGATATTCTCCCTCCTCACTAACTTTTTCCTTTTTTTTTGATAGAAAGAAGTGCTTGACGAAACCTTCCAGATGATCCCTGACGTCAAGAAACGACTAGCTGTGGCATACAAAGACTTACAAGACAAAGCGGTAATTGAAAATAAGAAAAGAAACTGATGATAGGTGCACTCGGAGGCTGCTCGGGGAAAAATGCAATATGTCTGAACTTTCTTTTTTTGTGGTTCTGGGTAATGGGCCATTTATATAAATATCTTTGTAGGATGATCCACAATATGAAGGAACTGAAGAATTACAGCAAGCTCAATCTGTCCTTGGCTCAATTGATCCTGAAACCCTGTAATTTGTTTACATTTTGTGTTAGAATACCTCTTCAATCCCCCTTTTTTTTATATATCTTTTATTTATTTTTTTACTACTACTTTACATGCTGTCACCTTGTTTGGGTTACATGCTTCGAATAAATGTGTGCAATTTTCAGACTCCGGACTACTTCTTGGAAATGATAAAAATAACATTTTTCGGACTCTTAGTCGCCTTTTTCTTTGTTTGTCTCCTTTTCCTTTTTTTTTCTCTTTTGTTTTTTTCTCTTGTTCAAAAAAACAACCAACCTCATTCTTTTATCTTCCCCTTTGTCATCTTATTCTGGTGTCTCTTGTATCTCATTTTATACTGGTAACTGAAATATGAAAAAAAATAACAGTAACATATTTGGCTCCTGACTTGATTGATCATTGACTGACCTCTTCCTCCTAACCCCTTCTCCCCCCTCCTTGATAATAGGTACACGATCTTCTGAAACTTCACAAGACTCACTTTTATCAATATACAGACTTTGGTGGTGAACAAGGATGCAAGACGAAACTCGTACTGATCTGACAAGTCTTCCTCATGAAAGCAACAAGGGGCCTTCTGAAGATGCTATTCTCCACCTTCTACAAAGCCGGTTCAAGCATGGACTACCTTATACCCGACTTGGTCACTCTATTCTTATTGCGGTGAATCCTTATCAGCCTCTTGACTTATTGAATGATGCTACTTTACAATCTTATGCTGACGTTTGTTACCGTGATCTCTCTGAATCCAAACCTATCATGCAACCTCACGTCTATGATTTGGCAGCAAAGGTTTACTTCCATATGCGACGAACTGGTCAAGATCAATCTATCATACTCAGGTAATTAATTGTTAAATAATTATCAAGGAGGGGAGGGAGGCGGAAGTGATGGGGGAAGAGGTCTGACAATGGATGAAGGTTTTTTTTTTAAAGTTAGCTGTGGTATAAATATCTTCAATTTCCATATATATATTTTGTGTATCATACCAAAAAGCGGCAACTGACTGATTGATTTTTTTTTTTTAAATAGTGGGATCACTGGTTCTGGGAAAAGTACTACCCGGGCTCATCTTTTAGAACAAATCCTTTTGTTGTCTACTCATACCAAGAAGGAACGTAAACTACAGCAACAAATTCGGCAATCATCTGTCATTCTGGAGGCTTTTGGGCATGCTCGTACCTCTCAAAATAAATCGGCATCTCAATTTGGACAATTTCAGGAAATTCAACTGAACGAACGAGGGCACTTGGTGGGTGCACAATCATTGACTTTTGCATTCGACAAATATCGGTTATTGGCTACTCGACGTGGACGATTGGGCGAACGAACCTATCATGTCTTTTATTCCCTTTTGGCTGGTACCACTCCCGAAGAAAAAACAGCATTGTATATCAACTTTGATCTAGACCATTTTTATTACTTGAACAACCAACATTTGACAACGGAAGATGAAGTCCACTTCGGTGATTTGAAAACGGCTCTCAAGACTTGTGGGTTCAAAGCCTCTATGGTGACTGCCATGTTTCAACTCTTATCGGCAATTTTACATATGGGCAACTTGCAATTTACGGAACCTGAAGATTCGATGGTACAAGATGCATGTGCGGTGAAAAACGTGGATGTACTACAAGCTGTAGCGGCTTTACTCGGTGTTTCTCCTCACAAACTGGAAACCGCTTTGACTTACAAATTACGATTGATCCGGAACGAACTCTGTACAGTGTTTTTGAATCCTCGTGCAGCTGAAGAACAACGGGATGCCTTTGCTTGTGCTTTGTATCATTCACTCTTTGTATGGATTGTCGAAAACCTCAATACCAAGTTATGTCATGGCGACCCGGCAAACTTTATTGGTCTCATGGATTTGCCAGGGTTCCAGAACTTCTCGAAAACGGACGACAATGGCTTTGAGCAATTCTGCTTCAACTTTGCAAACGAACGACTTCACCAATTCATGATTCAGCAACAATTCAATGATGATAACAGTGAAGCACTACAAGACGGACTTTTATTACCCAAGGTGTTGACAATGGATAATATTGGCTGTTTGGATTTGCTTGGCGGCAACAACGGCAACAATGGTGGTACAAGTGGCCTTGTCGGTGCTGTCAACAAAGCGAGCGCCAAATATCAAACAGGTGCGACAGATGCCACTGATGCAAATCTTTTGGCTACCATGCAGCGTCAATACAACGGCCATCCTTCCTTCATCTCAGCACAGTCATTCTCATTTGGCATTCATCATTACGGCGGTACGGTGCATTACTCCGTGGACCACTTTTTGGATCGAAATATGGACAGTATGTCACCAGATTTTGTCAGTCTTTTACGTGACCACAGCTCCAACAACTTTGTGTCATCTCTTTTCCAAAGTATGGCCATGGCAACGGAATCTCACCCCAAGGACGATCGCACCATTGTCAAAGCACAACTCACCTCAAAACCAACACGGGCACCCTCCATGCGACGCAAAACGACCAAACGACTCCAGCGCAAAAACACCACAAAACAAACACCTGCCATTCCCGAAGAATCAGAAGCCGCAGACATCACAACACCAACAACAGCAGCAGAGGATACACCGGATGCTTATCTCGACGAGGAAATCAAAGTGTCGACAGTTTTGGATCAGCTTTACACCACACTTAGTGATCTCTTTGTGACCATGGCAGGAACGCAAATCTACAACGTGATTCATATTCGACCCAACGACATGCAAGCACCCGATACATTAGACAGCAATCGTGTCAAGAACCAACTGCGATCGTTTTTGCTTTCTGATTTGACATTGCGACGAAGCAAAGAGTATGTCATCAATTATACCTATGGCGAATTTGTGACCCGTTATGAAATGCTAATGGCCCGCATGGTGGATACAACAACCAATAGACCGGAACGTGAACTGACGGAATCCCTTTACGCTTTTATGAATTGGAATGATCAAAATGCCTTCCTTGGTCGGGAGCTGATTTGGCTGGCGTACGGTCCTTGGAAGGAATTGGAAGATGGCTTGCGTTTGGCTGAAAAGGATGCACGTGCAAAATCAAAGGGCGGTTTGGATGCATCAAGTGAAATGGCGGCTGGTGCAGTGGCAGGCGCGGCTCTTGGTGCTGCTGCCGGTGGCGCTGGCATGGGTGATGATGGAATGCAAGAAATGCGATCATTACCTCTCTCCGATAACAACAACCCTATGTATGATGGTGGTCATGCTCCTCCTGCGTTTGGTGAACAAGGTCCCAATTATTCTGGTCATGACGATAGTTATTTATTGGCTCCTCCTCATATGACAGGTACTGCCAGTATGTATGGTGGAAGCTATGCCGCTAGTGAAGATGGAAACCGTCGCGATGATATGGCAAGTCAATGGGGTGATGAATCTGAATGGGGTATCAATGGCCTTGGCGAAGGGTAAGTGATATAGATATAAATATGTGAACAAAGGGAAAAAGACCAGAAGGGAACTTACACTTTTTATTTCTTCTAATGACGTAGATTTGGACCGAATATGGATATGGCCAAAATGGTTGAAGATTATCAGTCACCACAAATCGAAAACATTGAAGAAGTTCCAATTACAGCATTACGTATTTGGTGGGTGCGGTTTGTCTGGCTGATGACCTGGTGGGTGCCCTCTGCCCTTTTGAGCTGGATCGGCAAAATGAAACGTGAAGATGTCCGTATGGCCTGGCGTGAAAAATTCACTTTGTGCTTGTTGATTTTCTTGTTCTCTGGTGTGGTACTCTTCTTCATTGTTGGTCTTGGTTATGTCATGTGCCCTGGAACCGACACTATGTACTCGGCGGCGAACGTTGCTGCGCATAGTACTTCAACCGACATGTGGGTTAGTGTACGTGGATCCGCTTACGACATTACAAATTTTGCTCTCAGCAACCATGGTACCGCGGCGTATCCTGCAAATACTGACACAATGATGGAAGTGGCTGGCTTGGATCTTTCGAACACTTTCCCAATTCCTTTGACTACTGGATGTGCCGGCTTAGTGACCTCGGATACCATTACAATCCAGCCCAACAGTTCGCTCGTACTTGGACCTTTTGTGCACAAATCTGGCGCCCAAGCGGTGGACCCTACTCTCAAAGCAATGACGGATCCCAATTGGTACACCAACACTTTTTTACCGAACATGAAGATGTACAAGAAAGGTCCTCTGGTGATCCCCATTACTCAATTGGAAGACGACCATAAGAGTTGGGGGCGTAGTGTATTGGCTGTGAACGGCAAGGTGTACGACATTACGGATTATTTGAGTACCGCCAACTATTACGGAACGGCCAATCCTTCTTACCACTTTTTGGACTCTGCGGTGGAACAAATCTTCCAATACTTTAGTGGCACAGACGCAACAGACAACTGGAATAAGTACTTTGGCAATCTTTCTCCTGAAGCTCAAGCACAAAACATGAACTGCCTGAACAACATGTTTTATCTCGGTGATGTTGATATTCGTGATACACCCAAGTGCCAATTCAGCAACTATCTTTTGTTAGCCTTTGCATGTCTTATGTGTCTGACCATTGTGGTGAAATTTATCTCTGCGCTCCAATTCGGTGGTGCTCCCACGCCTGAAGAACATGACAAGTTTGTGATTTGTCAAGTGCCCTGTTATACCGAAGACGAAGAATCTATCCGAAAAACCATCGACTCATTGACCGTGCTCAACTATGACGATCGACGAAAATTGATTTTGATTATCGCTGATGGTATGATTATGGGTAGTGGGAACGATCGCCCTACGCCTCGTATTGTGTTGGATGTCCTCGGCTATGATACTACTCAAGACCCCGAAGCTTTGATGTTCAAGTCCATTGGTGACGGTAGCAAACAACTCAATTATGGCAAAATTTACTCTGGTCTCTATGAATGTGAAGGACATGTGGTACCGTACCTTGTTGTGGCGAAAGTGGGCAAGGCGTCTGAACGTGCGAAACCTGGCAATCGTGGTAAACGTGATTCTCAAATGATCTTGATGAACTTTTTGAGCAAGGTCCACTTTGACAGCCCTATGACTCCTATGGAATTGGAAATGTACCATCAAATCAAGAATGTCATTGGTGTGCACCCCTCCTTTTATGAATACGTTTTGATGATTGATTCGGATACCGAAGTGGAACCCAATGCGCTCAACCATATGATATCAACAATGCTTCACGATGGTAAAATTATTGGGTTATGTGGTGAAACAAAGCTTTCGAATGAAGATCAGTCCTGGACAACCATGATTCAAGTCTACGAATATTATATTTCGCATCATCTGTCAAAGGCGTTTGAATCCTTGTTTGGCTCCGTGACCTGTTTGCCCGGTTGTTTCTGTATGTATCGTATCCGAACCCCTGTCAAAAACGAACCTCTTATCATCTCACCCAAGATCATCAATGAATACAAGGATAACCATGTGGATACCTTACACAAGAAGAATTTGCTCCATCTTGGTGAAGATCGATACCTGACGACACTCATGATGAAACACTTCCCCAACTACAAGATGAAATTCACGCCTTATGCTATTTGTCAAACGGTGGCACCCGACAAGTGGGCCATTCTCTTGTCTCAACGTCGTCGATGGATTAATTCCACCATTCACAATTTACTTGAAGTGGTCCTGTTGCCTGATCTTTGTGGCTTCTGTTGTTTCTCTATGCGGTTTGTGGTGCTTTTGGATCTTATCGGTACATTGACTCTTCCTGTGACCGCTTGTTATTTGGTGTATTTGATTTATATCATTGCTTCTGGAAATGGACCGTTCCCTCTCATTGCTATTTGTATGCTGGCTGGTGTCTATGCTCTTCAAGCGATCTTGTTTATTTTGAAACGTCAATGGCAACACATTGGTTGGATGGTCTTTTATATATTGGCCATTCCTGTGTTCTCTTTCTTCCTCCCTGTGTACTCCTTCTGGCATTTCGATGATTTCTCATGGGGTAATACTCGTGTAGTAGTGGGCGACAACAAGCAAAAGAAGATCATTGTGACCGATGATGAAAAGTTCGACGAAAAAATGATTCCTCTCAAGAAATGGAGTGTTTACGAACAAGAACTTTGGGAACTCGGCTCCGGTGGTGGCGGTGATCAAGACAATAAGAGCTATTACTCTGGAAGCAAGCGCGGTGGCGGCAGTGTCTATGGTGGCGGTGGAAGTCAATATGGTGGCGGTGGTAGTCAGTACGGTGGTGCAGGCAACGATTATGGTTATGATTATTACCGAGATACCAAGGTCAACGAAAAACAAAGCAGAGCACAAACACCTTCTTATATGCCATCTTATGCTGGATCTGTGATTGGCGCACCTCCTCCAATGCCTGGCTCGGAATTCGGCGGACCTCAAGATTACATGATGATGCAACCTCACCAATCTTTCGTTCCACCTCATGGTCCGGGATCAGTACACAGCTTTGGTGGTGATCAACACATGGATTTCGAACAACAAAGTATGTCAGGTAGAAATAGTCCTCATCTTGGCGGTGGTGGCCATCCAATGGCAGCAGCAGCCGCCATGAGTCAATATTCCATGCCCATGTCGACGGCGTCCTTTGTACCCCCTGGATTCCCAAGCGACAATGAAATCTTTGAAGCCATCAAACATATCTTATCCTCTGCTGATCTGATGACAATTACAAAGAAACAAGGTAAAAAAAATATCATTTCATTTACATGTCAAACAGGCGCATTACTTATCTCTTTTTCTTTTTTTCTTAACAAAAAATCTAGTTCGTACACAACTGGCTACGCAATTTGGATTCGACATGACCATCAAAAAGGACTTCATCAACTCAAGCATAGAAAGCATTTTACAGGGCCGTATGTAGAAACTGCGTTTTCGGAAATTCCGTTCCCTTCTTCCTCATAGTATAGTTTTTATTTTTATTTTATCATTCTTTTTTTATCATTCTCCTCCTATTTTACAGAAGTGATTATTCTTTTTTTTTGTTATTTTATTTTGACATTCACTTTACAAAATCCTTTTACCATTTTACTTAGTTTATTTCCTTCATATGTATTTCACTTTTTTTATGTAATAAAAACATGTCTCTTTATACAATTTATACTCCAAATCTTTGTGATAGAATATTCGTTATGTTTACATGTACGTGCATGTAGCCCTGTCATGCCTGCTCTAGGCTCACATGTATAGAAGGTGGGGGGGGTTTTAGGTACTTTGAACCATCCACCCAAAGGCACCCTTTTCATACTGAAATTGAGTTTGGCTATTGGCGGCGATTGAATTGATTTTTTTTTTTTAAGGAAGAAATGAATGTTACTGTCAAGTTTTCTCTCTTCTTCACTTCATTGTCTACTTTCAATCATCTTCTCTCCTCCTTCTTTTCCGCCACTTCCCACTCCCCTCTTCTCGCTCTTCATTGTCTATCCTGTGTTTTCCTTTTTTATTATGACTAATCTTGGCCAACTTCCTCTTGAAATACCTCAGCTGAATGCTCAATGAAAACGATCAATATGACATCACCCTGATCAACAATCGGTTCCACCTGGCTATGAATCCTTTGCTATGGAAAACACTTGAAATATACGATGGGAAGAAACGGCGCTAGATTTGGTTAGATGCCACGGCCTGAAGCTGCTCTAAATCAACGATGGTTATTGTGATTTCACGCCATGCATCACCATCACTTACGACCGTGCTGGATATCCACCAATATGACCCAATTTGACTTTTTTATATCTCAACTCCAGCCGCACCCTCAACGACGCACATGCCATTGCTTTTATCCAACCTTACCCTCATGTGGAAAGCCCCAATATGACTGGAGGTACCCTTATTGATGCCACTCTGGATGCTATTATCATGCCATGCGGTAATGCCGACAAAACAACGACAAATTTGATTTGCAGAATTTACGATCAACTACCTATTATTATTATTATCATTATTATTATGACCATTACTAGGAAATTAGCAATTTTATCGGTTTCGAACTATATTGAAAAATACACAACAGATCATGGAATTATAGTTATCTTACAAGGCAAAAATGTTTGGATGATTATCAATAAATGATGGATCACTATGGGTTGGTGTTGACGACATGCCTTCGCTTAGTCTGATAGTATTTAGTTTATAGTTATGCTTTGACATTTTTTTTTTTTAACTTTGGTTGGCTTTTACTTCGTTTTTATATATGATTCAATAAACACCTTTTACTTCGCATTTGACTTTGATTGATTTATTATATGCTGCCAATATTAGCATAAGGTGAAGCGGGGGGGGACGGTTTAAAAAATGTGATGCGAACTTTTAATGGACATGAAGTTTAGCGATATGTAGAAGGAGTGATGGTGACGACGACAATTAATGGCTGTCAGGGGGTATAGGAGAAATTGCTCACGGGATGGAGTGGGATGGGATTACCCGAGCGTACCATATAGAACTTCAGAGAGCGTCGTCTTATGGTTCGGCTGCCTTCTGTTTTGGGGCTTTTTATTTTTATTTTTATTTATTATACCACATGCAAAAGTAAACAACGGCCTGAATATATACAGTATGTCCAGTCTAATGAGTCCTACACTGGTATTACGACCTAGGTGGTTAATAGGAATGGTAGGGAAGTATGAAGCATCGCTTCATATCAAGCGACGTAATATTGTTAACCGATTAGCGGGGTACAGGGAGGGAAGGAGGCTTGGGAGTAGTCATTACGGGTATATTAGAGTGCGAGTGTTGGTAGGGTATTTACAAAATAATTTCAATAATGACTTTGCTCACTATATAATAGGTCACAGTATGGGTAATAAAAGACATGGTTTATTGAAGCATATTAGTAGATACTAAAACTAAAAGACGAGGGGTTCATTATAACAAAGGATTTGATGGAAGGACCTATTGGAGGACGCATGAAGGAGGCTGTAATGAAAATTAAGGAATGGTCAACACTAATCTAAGCAGACAGTTATAAAATGGGCGACTAGTATATTGTGCAAAGCATGAGAAAAGCTAAAGAGCTATCTTTTATTGAGCCCCAACACAAGTCAAAGATGGGATGGCCGGTGATAGAAAGGGAGTCTATTGTACAAACAATAAGTGAAGGCAAATTGGACATTTTTTATTAAAGTATGTAAAAAGTGACATATTTTATTCAGAGGTGGATACATCCTATGGACAAACTATCATTAAGCTAAGCTAATGGAGGCTCCAAAAAGCCAACTAATGGTGGTTCTAAATCTTGGATCCAAAATGAAAGGGTTTCCCCATGCATCTTATAATCCCTAATCTGAAAGCGCTTCTAAACTAATCCTGACACTAATCTAAATCCAACCTAACTTCAAGTTCAATGGTGGAAAACAAAAAAAAAAAAAAAAAAAAAAAAAAGGGAAGGGAAGAGAGAGTGAGAAAATAAATATTCACGTGGGCGGAATTGGAAATATTTTGCTGTGGTGAACTCGTGAGGTGGAAACCCCTCACAGCAACCGACACCCATACAATTAGAGCCTATACCAAATGAGTAGATCTGTACCCTTTTTTTTTTCCTGGTTATCCATTGTAAATTATTATGCCGACAACTCAATGCATATCATAAATCAACCAAAGTCATGATACTGCTCAAAGGGATACCATAAAAGTTTGTTTTATTGAATTTGAAGGAGTTGCATAAAACTAAAGCAAGTTAAACTAAATTAAACTATGTAGATCTAACTATCCAAGTAATATCATATCCATCAATCAGACCGAATCCATTTGACCCAATCCATATATCTTCCATTACCACGTTGCCCCAATAGTATAATATTCCAATCATCCATTCCACATATGCCAAGCCATCATTCAAAACAGCTATCACTATTTTCCTCATCGCGAATAAATCCAACCATTACGCAGTACCATCATCGCTTGTGTTAGAATCGAGCACCAAGTCCACTCCGAATCTTGTCCATGGCAATATCATCCTGACCGAGAAAAATACCTGATGTAAAGTAGCAGATAGTTAGGTGACGTCCCAACGCAGTGGGTTTCGTAAATTGCGGATAAGTCAGCAGGTACTATTGTGGATGATTTGATCACTGCCATCTAGTATTGCTATAAAATAGGAGTTGTTGTTGCATAAAGGTGTTTGGCCGAGATTATTCAGAAGTAATTCAAAAATAAGGAGCGGGGCTAAGGAACGAAAAAAAAAAAGAGCGTCAGTTAATTTCGATTTTTTTTTTTTTTTTACTATGATATTTGTCTATACCATCACCATCCAGCATATCAAGCAAACAAAGTCATCATCATGTCATTTTTATCCCTTACTGCAACTACTCTTACCATTGTAATATTTTATCTTATACATGAAGGAGGCTTCGTCTATGCACAATCAACTACTCCACTTCAAAACAATCAAATACTCTTCACCAACATTACATCAGGTGCCCAACAGCATTATTACTTCAACACACAAGGATCCTCAGCGGCAGCACAGAATATCAAACGAACACTCTCTTATTTTACAACAAGCACACACTCAGCTTATGATGGTGACGATAGAAACAGAGACGGTGGCAATGGCAACGATAAAGATTCATTGATTTGGTCTACCACTTCGGGACTGTTGACGAAACGAGCACCATCAATGGAAAACACAATCATATATTTGACGCTGACAAGTTGCTCTCAACCGATACCTCCTCCCAACTACGATGGCGAAATACCTAGTATTGACATTTATCTTTCGACTGTGAATACCAACAAACTGCCTGGACCAACCAACCATCAAAACAACAATACTGTCGACGATACTCTTCCAGGACGTATTAGTTGGCAGGGCGGTGACCATTTGACAGAACTGTGGATGGGCGTGGTAGCGCCTACATTGACACCTGGATGGACAGGAGAGTGGACTTATGAACTAGCCGTCTCTACATCTCGTAAGTGACAACATATACATCATCCAGCCCCTCCTCTTCCGAAAAACTTTCACTGATAATTTTCTATTCTTTAGAGTGGATGCATCCTTTTTATCAACAGAACAACACTTTGACTTTGGAAGACACGGATAATAATCATGCCTTGTTTCTATCAGCCGATTATTCATCAGACAACAACCGACCCAATATAACAGCACTACTTACACTGGACGTCCCAAAGGAATTGAAATACTCGTATTGTGCAGCAAAATCACATCAAGCACCAAACTACTCGGTCAACGTAACGGATACGACACGGGGTAGAATGGATGGCAGTCACCTACGACAACAGTTCATGATCTCAAATTTGACACAAGGACAAACGTATCAGGCTTATATGATACAACAAGACAATGCAATCACTGGAATCGCTTCTCCTTTGGATGTTCAAATGAAATCAGGTAAGGGTATCAATAAAAAAAACTGTGCCATATGCAGTACTGACGGCGCTTTTTTTTTTCTGTGTAGATCCTCACTGTCGCATGATTTATGACCTAGACTTTTGTGACGATGTGGCCTACAGTGTCCCTACTGATCCTAATCAAGACATATGGAATATCACTCGATCGTATGATGACCAAGCCAAGGAACTCTTTGCACCTTTTGGAACAGCACTCACTCAATTCAACTGCAACAGTACGCAATACTCTTTGGTGCGAAATTGCGATGATTGTTATCGAGATTATAAGCGATGGCTTTGCTCAGTGACCATTCCAAGATGTACCAGCAACACTACCGACACACCGACACCAGCATCACCAGCATTGTTGGACGACAATCAAGAGGGACCTCTACCGACGGTGGGAACAAGGGATGTGACGAATGGTAGTAGTAGAAACCCGTGGATTGATGCAACTTATCAACCAAGTGGATGGACTGAACTTTTGCCGTGTATTGATCTCTGCTATCAGGTGGTGCAAAGCTGTCCTCCATTCCTCCAATTCAATTGTCCTGAAGGTGATCTGGCGGCACAACAATATGGCTATTGGAAAACACAAACCAATCAAACAAAAGGACCACTCTTGGACATCAATCATCCTAGTTGCAACAGGTTGAATATGAATGAATCTCTTTTGGTTATTAGTGGTGCTGGCACTGTTTCACCTTTGTCCTCTTCCCTTTTGGCCACTTGTTTGGGTTTAATTTTATACGCATTATCGTTTTAGTTTAGAAATTAGTATACATGGCGCTTTTTTTTTTTTTTTAGAATAGAAATAAAAAATATGATGCTTTTTTTTTTTATGTGTTTGTGCGATGTGTATTATCCAAATGAGCATCTGTGTGTTATGAGCACTTCACATGTAGGGTGGGACTATTTGTTTCTGGATTTGACGCATGAATGGCCAAGCATGCGGGAGTTGATTTTTTAGGGTTTTTTTTTTCTCTCCTTATTTTTAAAACTAGCACAACTTTTTTTTATATTTTTTATTTATTTCTTCTTCATTCCTCCCCACTCCCTACTCTAAGTAACAAACAAAAAAAACCATACCATGTTATCAAAATCTGTCCTTGTATCTGACATTGTATTGCCAGAAGTAGAGCGCCAACTGTTACAGGATCCTGCGCTTTGGCCAAATGTGAATGGTTTCTTTGTCGTTAGTGTGACCAAGAAACGTAAGCCTGCCTCTACTTGGTAAGATATCAAAAAAATTTAGGATTCTCACGGTCAAGCTTTTATATATGGACTCATTTTTTCTATATGAACTGTACATAATTTAGGTATATACTTTTACGAGGTAACGAGGTTCAACCTATTATTACCAGCAACGTGAACAAAGTGCGTGGACTGGCCAAAAAGAAGAAAATACAGACAGTAAAAATCCGGGTTGAGGATAGTGACCTGCTGAACTTTATTACTGGAGGGTATGATTTCCAGTATTACAAAAAAAAAAGAAGGATGATTCAAAACGCTAATTTTTAACATGATATGTATTTAGATTAACTGGTATTAAGGCATATGTGAATCGTCGTATCAAGGTAGGTTAAAGAAATATATACCTATTATACAGGTGCAAGTACAGTATGGTCTGTGTTGTGTTTGAATTCCGAGCTGATTTTTTTATCTTTTTTATTTATTTATTTAGATTAAAGGTGATTTGGTACTTGCCCAAAGGCTAGAAAACCTTTTTGAAAAAGCGGGAGGACGTGAAGTAAGTGACTGAAAAAAAAGAAGTATCAATTAGATGTGGTTTTGGTCTGATGCATTTTACAATATACGTAGCGTGCTTTGGAATACATTAGAAATAATGAACCATTCCTTCTGCAAGCAAATCTTGGCAATGCAAAACTATAGGAAATTATTTATATTCATCTTATTATATCATATTTATTATTGTTATTGTTTATTTTAAAATTCAATAAAATGTTCTTTGGATGGTGTCTTTCTGTTGTCGATCGATGAAGTGGGGGGTGGACTTCATTCAGTCTAGTCGGTGTTTGAAATAACTCACTCCTTGTGGCTATTGAGCATCCCCCTCCCCACCTTTTTTTTTTTTTTTTTTTTGACTCACCTTTTTCTTTCTTTATCTGTCTCATTGTCACTCTCATGTCAAACAACAATACGGATAACCAAAACAACACCGAAGAACTTGAAGAAGGGTCCCGCAACATTCTTTTAGCTATTGCTGGTCAACTGACAAAGGGGATGGACTTGGTAAGAAAGATTCTCTCATTTAATAAACTTATTCTGCTCGAACAAATGTACTAACCTCCCTTTCCGTAGCAACGTGTGGCGCTCCCTACTTTTGTTCTCGAACCTCGAAGCATGTTGGAACGTATCACTGATTTCATGTCTCATCCAGAGTTGCTTTTCAGGTAAATGAAAACAATAAGTGATTTCCTTACCCCAACAGCAACGAAACCTATAATCGTGTTTATGTTCCTTTTTTAGTGCAAGCAAAGTGGACGATCCTGTTGAACGATTTATTGGCGTACTCCGATATTATCTTTCTGGCTGGCATATTAAACCAAAGGTAAGGAAGGATCTACTCTTACTAAGGGCGTGCTGTTGCTAACAACAAAAAGAAAAGGCTAATTGACACTATGCATCTTTATCAAAGGGAGTCAAAAAACCATACAATCCAGTGCTGGGTGAATTCTTCCGCTGTCAATACAAATACTCGGATGACTCTGAAGCATTTTATATCTCTGAACAAGTTAGTCATCATCCACCAATGTCTGCTTACTTTTATACCTGCCCTGAACACCATGTCGTGATCTCTGGTGACATTCGTCCGAAATCTCGTTTTTATGGCAACTCGGTGGGTACCATCATGGAAGGTTCCTCTCATGTTATCCTGACCGACAGATACAACGAACGCTACGATATTGAAATGCCCAATATGTATGCTCGTGGTGTATTGTAAGTGACACATTATACTTCTTATCTTACGTTATTGTTAATAGATCGTTCCATATTGAATGTTTTAAATACTAGGTTTGGTACAATGACTATTGAACTTGGCGACAAGTCAAAATTATCCTGTAAATCAAGCGACTTATCTTGTGAGCTAGACTTTAAAACAAAGGTAAGACTGTCGAAGAGATTAAATGATCATCATACTGACAAGCTTTGTTTTTGTTCTCACAGGGATTCTTTTCTGGACAATGGAATTCAGTCGTTGGAAAAATCAAAAAGGAATCTACCCAAGAAGTTTTATACGAAATCAGTGGACAGTGGTCTAATGAACTGTACATCAAGAACTGCAAGGTAATAAAGAAAATAGAGAGGTCGGTTGTCTTGATACTTGACAAGAAACTAACGTCGTTTGTTGCTCTTTTTTTTTTAAAAAAAAAAAAATTAGACATCACAAAAGGATCTATTCTTTGACGCCAAAACAGCAGTTGTAGTGCCCAAAACAGTGATACCTGAAGACCAGCAAGAAGAGTATGAGTCAAGAAAGTAAGTAACGAATAAAACAAATTGTGTACTCAGAACATAACTAATTGATTTTGTTTTCTATTGAATCCAATAATAGACTTTGGTCGAAACTCACTGAAGCCATCAAGAATCGTGACATGGATGGCGCCACTGAAGCCAAAACAGCTGTGGAAGACCATCAACGTCAACTTGCCAAAGATAGGGAAACAAAGGGAACGAAATGGACGCCTCGATTCTTTGAAGAAGATTATGATGATTATCGCTTGAAGGCTCTCAAAGAGTAAGTGGCCTTATTAGTATCAATTGAAGATTGGATGACTGACCTTTTTTTTTCATTCTTGCCATTAGTATCGATACCTCAGATGTAGCTCAAATGAAAAACCAATTGCAACAAGCTATCTTCTCAACCAAATCCCCATCTCCATAATTATTATATACTACTTTATACATTTATTTAGTTTAAGTTTTTTTTTTTTTTTTTTTTTTTTTTTTTTTTTTTTTTTTTTGGCTCTATTATTATTTAACATACACAAAACACTCCCTTTATACTCGTTTTTGTCCCCTTTCCGTTCTGATAACGTTGCTACTTTTTAGACTACCTTAGCAACATTGTTATTTATATTTCTTTATATTTCGAAATAAAATTCTTTTATTTTTTGTTATACGATATTACTTTGTGTTATTGTGTTATTTCCAAAGATATTCACGAGTTATAGTTTTATGAATCTATCACACCATGCAACGCGGCGATTAAAATCTACCCAGCACAACAGATGCAGTTGGTAAGGGGCATGAGCAATATTTTCGCAATTCGATTTTAATTGACACTGTATTGATTAGATGATCGATTATATGTATGTATTCAGGTCTAAAAAAGGCGTACTATGTTATTATATGACTCTTTTTATTTGTGATGATAAAGGTGGGCAAAGTCAATCATACCCTGGGTGGGAACGCAGAAAAATGGAAACATATCGGGGTTTACAAATTAATAAAAAGGGCAAAAGCAGGTGGGCTTTTTTTTTCCCTTCTTTCTTCTTTTTTTCTTACTCTTTGCACAGAAAGGGGGCAAACTTAATAGCAAATCTCTTTTGAACTCTTGCTTCCTGATCGTTATTTACTTGGTTTTATCGCTTTCCTTATTTCCTATTTTTGACGACCATGACCTTGACCGAAGATGATGAAGTGAACGGCAAGAACACCGCTACCAAGATGTCTGCTTCCGTGAAGACAGCTACAGAACCCATCCCTGTTATCCCCAACTCGACACAACATATCAACAATAACGCTTCCCCCAATTTACCATCCACCAGCAGCAATATCAGTCTCTCACCTGCTGTTTCAGCGTTCCAAAACTTCTGGCCTGCTACCGGACGTGCATCGCCATCAGCTTTGTCGACTTCACCCTATGGCACTATCCGCAACAATAGCAGCAGCAACAACAGCCACATGTCACCATCCATTAATAGAACACCACATGGGTCTTTTGACAGCAGTTCCTCCACAACCACAGCACCAAGCATGCCTTCGGTACATATCAAAGACGGATATATTTACAAGGATAAGGTTGTCATTTTGGATCAAGCAAAAAAGGAAGAGTTGATGAAAGTGGGCATTATCTTACTACAAGGAGAATGGACGTATTGGTATGATAGGTAAGAATATCAGTAGTCTCTCTCTCTCTCTCTCTTCCTCTCTGTCTCTCTTTCTTTTATGGGACGGGAACAGTGATTATGTGGCTATGTGCTTATTTATTATTTTGTTACTATAGATATGTTCCCAATCTTCCTGCATCGGAATATGAAGCCAATCTTCAAGTAATTTCGACGGTTGGAACTGTTCAGGTAAGAGCATTCACCCACAAAAACAATTGATCCCTCTACTGACCCTACTCAACTATATATGGTTGTCTTTTTTAGAAATTCTGGTCCGTGTACAATAATATTGATGGTCCTGAAAAACTCGGATTTAGAAGCAATCTCCATTTTATGCGCAAAGGCATCAAACCTATATGGTAGGTAAATAATGGTGATTTATATATGGGATATGATTATGTAATTTATGGAAAATTAGAAATTCAATGGTATATATTTGTGGTTTGTAGGGAAGATCCGAAAAATGAATATGGCGGGTCTTACAACTTTAAAGTGAACAAGCACCAATCTCCTCTTGTTTGGCGGGACTTATTGGTACTTTTGATTGGTGAAAAGATCGAGCAATGTTTACAAGACACAGTGTGTGGGTGTCGGTCTCATCAAGGCAACATTGTGATAATTATCAAATCTGGGTTAGCAGTGGCCAAGACAAGAATGATAATGGGACTGCCATCAAGTCTACGCTGGCTGATTTCCTTAGTCCTGCTGATATCCAATCATTTTATTTCAAAAGTAAGTAGATTAATAAAGTTTTTTTTTTTCTTGATGATCGTTTACTGATTTTTTTATTTTATTTTTTGTTATCTATAGTACACAAGAACCATGCTGCATTCCAAAAGGATGGAGGTCCAGTCAAGTCACATGGAAACAACAACTACAACAATCACAACAACGGATATACCAAATACAATCACAATACAAGTGGTTCGCCCATCATCACTCGGACCGCAGCTCCACCTTCACCAGTGCCACCTCAACTAACTGAAATGCGACCAAAAATTACGGAAGAAAACATAGAAAAAGTGGTAGCAGATATTGAACGACTCGGTTTGAAACAAAAATCCATTAGAAAGGTCAATAGTAAAAACTCAATAGTTAGTTCTTCATAGTATAGTTTATTACTATTTATTTATTATTTTTATTTTATGATCTACCCACTCCAATAAAAATTCCCCCCCTCACCTCATTTGGCCATCTCTATTTTTAATTTTTGAAAACCCGATGGGAGCAACTTTTTTTTTCGGGACCTTTTTTGACTCCCACCCCCCTTCTGTCTCTCCCTCTCTGTCACCTATATATAACCTACATAAAATAAAAAAAATGTCATCATTGTCAGTGGTAGAAGCCAAACTTGAAGCTGAATCAAAGGCCTTCCAAGAATTACAAAAAAGTAAGCGCGTGACAAAAATATCTTGTTGCTGACACAACGAACGACCCTGAAAAAATATATTTCTATAGATTTGACGAAGGCCATTGAATCAAGACAACGTTTAGATTCTCAACAACAGGAAAACGAGCAAGTCCGCAAGGTAAAGATGGAATTGCCTCGTGACGCGCGTAAACTCTCTCTCACACTCTTTCTCATACTGACATGTATGCCTTTTTTTTTTTAACAAAAAATAATAATAATAATAATTAGGAATTCGAACTTTTGGGTGGTGATGCCAATATCTACAAACTCATCGGTCCAGTGCTCGTCAAACAAGAAAAGTCAGAAGCTACGTCCAACGTGAAGAATCGTCTGGATTTGATTTCTAGTGAAGTGTAAGTCGAACCATGATAATATGACACCTTTATTGACCCTTTTTTTTTTTTTGTTGTTGTTGTTTTGTCTTGGTTTTACACAGGAAGCGTGTCGAAACACAATTGAACGAACTGACGGAAAAATCTGAAAAGAAAAAGGGCGATGTAAGTAATTTCTACTGCTATGTTAGCTAGTGTGATGAATGGTTCTGTCTGATATTTTTTTTTTAATTAGATCGCGCAACTTCAAATGCAATACCAACAGCTTCGAAGCGAACAACAGTAGTTTAGAAACACATTTTGATGATCAATAAAACATATCTTCCTCTTTTTTATTTTATTCAAATGTAATTTTTTTTTATTAGTTTATATTCATATTGATGAGTTGATGTACTGCTGCGTGTTGATGGTTGTTGATGATTGTTGATGGTTGTTGATGGTTGTTGATGGTTGTTGATGGTTGTTGATGGTTGTTGATGGTTGTTGATGGTTGTTGACGGTTGGTGGTTGACGTGTAGATTGTGATCTGTGAACCAATGACAAATCCCTCGATACGACAATTGTCATGATTAATTATATTTTGCCTATTTTTCATCATCATTATCACCATCATGAATCCAAATATTGTGAATCAAGTAAAAATGGGTTTGGTTTTTATTTTCAATGAATTAAAAAAAATGCAATTGTTTTGATAAATGGAGAGGGGCGTACTACAAATGCTTTAGCTACTACTACAAGCTATATATAGTTATATCTATATAAGGCGAGAAAGTGGGAAGGGGTGAGTGTGTATGGATAATATTGGAGTTGTGAAGATGGGGAAGGGGGGGAATATAAACTATTTTGGTAAGCGACGTATTTCAAACACATCATTGTAGTTGAAGGATTCCGTGAGATTGTCGTCATCATCCTCTTGCTGTTGTTCATGTTCAGGGGGTAAATCAAATTTGCGAAGACGGCTTTTCTTGACTTTTAACTGCGATGGACTAGTTCGACTAACACGCTCGACCACCATTTCTTGACCAGTGAGTTCCACGACTTTAATTTCCTATTCACAACGTAGCATGTTAGTATTCCCGTACTACTCATAATGTATACCTCCTCTCGCTCTTTCTCTCCCCAGCTTCTCCTTCAATTACCTTCCAATCCGAGATTTCAGGCGTATATGTTTCCGATAAATGTAGTGTCTGCATAAAAATAAAAAAATCATCATCATCAGTCAGCGCATATTAGTTCATCGCTAGAGTCCTACTCCCACCCCCCACCAACCCACCAAAAAGGGTTTTGTGATTCGCGACTTACCTTTATTGCGAGGTGATCCCCTACAGCAGGCACTTGAGGTCCTTGGAATGTGAGGGCAGGATATGTTTCGTAATCCACCTATGGTATACACAAAAATCATCCGTTATTCATCAAAGCATACTTTTTTTTTTTTTTTTTTTTGCCATTCCGAAATGCCAAGCTTACCTTTTCAGCTTGCTGTTCTATTTCGTCAGTTTCTTCAGATTCCACCACTTTTGCTACATCATCACCATCGTCTTCGTCTTCATCACTGCTATCACTGTCGCTGCTGTCACTGTCGCTACTGTCACTGTCACTGTCACTGTCACTGCTGCTGCTGCTGCTTCCATCTTTGTCGACAATCTTTTCTTGTTCTTCTTGTTCATCCGTGGCAAAAAATACAGAATCCAATGCATCCACCGGATAATTTCGATTTCCGTAATTTCGTTGCTTTCTGTTGTTGTTTCGCACCTGTTGGGATTCGCTTTCTGTGATAAAGGCACCTCCATAGGGGTTCATGGTTTCATCCATATATGGGTCGTTGGCGGTAGTGGTCGTGGGGGTCGTGTCTTCATCTACATAATAATAGGATCCATAGTGGTATTCTTGCTCCTCTGTCATGCCACCCTCATTGTCTTGTTTATCAGCGCCAAATGCAGTAGTATCATCATTATCATCATCACCACCAAGAGTAGTAGTTGTAGTAGTTGTGCCATCAAAGACAATATGTTGCGATTGAGCGGTCTTGTCCATTTGCTTCAGAAAATTCTTCTTCTTGTTTTTGTTCTTCTTGAGGAGTTGGCGTGAAGGTTCTACATTGTCCTTGCTGCTGATTTCGATTGGCGCATTATCATCATCGACATCGGCTTCTTGTGTTGAATGTTTGTTTGCTGATGATGTTGCTACATGTTCCTTGACGGTCGATTGCTGCTTGATTTGATTTTCACGACGAGCAATCCTACTCCTGGCGCGCCTCAAGTTCCTTTTCTTCGATGGCGATAACTGGGGCGCTTCTGTTGTTGAAAGAGAGGTGGTGGCATTGTTGTTGTCAAGCTGTTTTGTTTTTTTCTTCTTTTGACGTTTCGTCTTGGTATCGACTATTAGTTGTTGCTTCTGTTGTTGATCGGTATCTGTATCTTGACGTTTGCGTTTCTTGGGCTTTGTCATCGTATCATCCTTTTCCTTTCGCTTGGTGTCTTTTGTTTTCGGTGTACTGCTGTTATTGAGACCTACAGGGAAGAAGAGAAGTAGTCAGTATACTATGTATTTTATCACGTACTTGTTCCTTTTGCTCAATTCTTTATTGACATACCATGTTGGACCCTAATAGAAAAAAAATTCATTAATAAATATAAACAAAAAAAAATTAAGTAGATGGAGGAGACCTACCTAATAGTATCACCGTCGCGAATAAGGTCATTGATAGGAGAAGTTGGCAGTAAAAGAAACCCGTCAAGAGATAAAGTGAGGTGTTTGGACTTTTTAGCCATGGGTGCTACCTTGTTGAGATTCTTTTTCAAATCGAGGATGGTGCCCTTTTGGGATGTTTTGTCGTCTATTGCATACCAAAAGTCGTACGATGGTGAAGAGTCAGTGGAGGCACTTATCTTGATTCTCATGGTTTTATAGTAAAGAAAAAGAAGAAAAATGCAATATGTGACTCTGTCCTTCCATTTTTTGTAAAATTGGTGGGCTTTTTTTTTTTTTTTGGTGTGTCGGGCGGGTTTCAAATTGAATCTTTTGGGATCATTCAATTTTTCTGATTTCCACCTTTTTTATTTATTTTGTACATCAACACTCTCGAATAATTTTACATGACATCTTCATTATTATGGTTAGTGATACTATCGACACTCATTATACTGGCTCAAGCAGTGAAATTTGATCTTCCAGCAACAGTAGCCGATAACGTTGAGCAATCCCAGCGCTGTTTATCTCAATTTGTTGCCAAAGACACACAAGTTTATATCACCGTCAAGGTTGGCGAGGGATATAATCAACGTATCGACCTGACGGTAATGAAAAAAGATGAAATACCAGCTCAACTTCTTTATACTAACACCATCTACCTTTTTTTCAATTAAAGGTATCGCAAGACGGTGATGTACCCAGCGTGTATACTAGGAAACGAGACATCCAACAGAGCTTTGCCAACGTCTTCAATACCATATCCGATGGGCAAGTGACTGCATGTTTTACCAATAGTTTGGATAAAGGTAAAGAAAATCAAGTGGACTTGTCATTGATACACTAACAAGGTTCTATTAGGCTTTGTTGAAAATTCACAGTATAATCGGTGGGTGGAATTGGATATGAATATTGGTGCCGAAGCCATGGATTACAATGCTCTTGCCAAATCAGAACAACTGGGTCCTTTGGAATTGGAACTAAGGAAATTAGAAAAAGTGGTGCAAGAAATTGTGGACGAAATGAGCTATCTCAAACAACGTGAAGCCTTGATGCGCAATACAAACGGTAGGTCATTGTCTTTGGCTTTTTCTCTAGTCACTCAATTCTCATCTTTCGTTTTTTTTTTTTAGAATCAACCAATGAACGTGTCAAGTGGTTTAGTTTACTATCCCTTTTTACGTTAGTTAGTCTTGGTCTTTGGCAAATATTATACCTTCAACGGTTCTTCCGTCGAAAACATTTGATTGATTGATTTTTATTATCATTATTATTATTATCTTTGTACTGTATCTCTCCTCCCTTCCACTCCTCATATTGTTTGGCTCTCTTTTTTTTTTTACCCACTCCATCTAAATTAGACAATCAAATAAAGACATAGTTATATCATAGTCATATCATTGTAGTTTTACATATCGCACACAAGTGCACCATTTGCCATTTTCTCTATGACCCTTTACAATAAAAGCTATCGTTCTAGTCCGACACTCATATTATGTATGACTTATTACATTTTACAACTTTTGACTAATATTACTTTATTACAATAAAACCATCTTTTTATTCTATTCGTTCTTCCATACACATTTTGATCGTGATTGTATTTGCTAAATGTCTGTCTTTTGATCTATACGGTCATATTCGCATCCCACATACGCCGTTTGACATTTAATTTGATTTGATATGATAGGCCCAATTTTCATGCAACATTTAATATAGTAAAAAAAAAAGTTTATTGACATAAAACACAAGCAAATTCATTCCAATATATAAAACTAGGTTCACAGATTGATCCAGGATTGCCTTGTTATCGAGTTCCAAGTATACTTGACCATAATAATACACCTATTCGATAAAAATAATAAAACCAGTTGCCTTCAATGTGTTTTTTGATGTATGATACCACTAACATTCCATGAGTGTCTGCATCAGAGGAGAAGCAGTTCCACTCTTTCGCTTGCGCTACCAACTTACAACGCAGGAGCAATCTGTTTTTTTTTTTTTTGACTTCCTTCACATGGGTCCCACCATTTGTCGATCATCCATAAATGATAGTCCGGATTTGTCAAGCTGGTGATATTTTCCCCAATATTTCTTACTGTGTTAATGGTACATTGTCTACTGCCACTCTCGACGTTCATTATCCTTTTTTCTTCTTCCTGTCATGACGCCTATACATATAAACTATGAGCCCTATGTAATATGGACAAAAAAAAAAAAAAAAAGGCAAATCAATACTTTCGTCAGGCTAGTTAGTCACTTACTTTTTTTTTTTAATACCAGTTGGTGATGTAATGATAAAAATCGATTTCATTTGGATTTTCAGTGGGGTAAAAATTCGATGGAAATTGCGATCGATTCATGATATAGTATTCATTATTGAAGTTAGAAGACAATGGGCGAAATAAAACATTGACACTCAACAATAACAATCTAATAATAAAAATAGATGAGTGAATATACTTTTTTTTTTAAGTTTGTAAATGTTTGAATTATGTGTCACTGTCAAGTACAATATAAACCCTGATTTAATGTGAGAATAAAGTGGCAATAAACTAGAGACGGTAAATATATAGTATAGTGTTTCATCCGTATCATATAACTGCATAAGAGATTTTTTGTCAAAATGAATTTCAGGCAACTTGCCTAGTGCTGATGCATCAATCGACATGTGCAATCAATGTTATCTTAGTATTCGTGTAGCACATTTCACACATGTTGGGGGCTTCGGTCAGGCAAGCAGTTCCGTACCGCGGTATACGACACCTTGAGTGCAAATATATGGACATAATGTTCGTGCCCTGAGCATCTAAATAAGGTTAAAGGTAATAGGTATCATAGTATCAGAAATGAAATGAAAAGGAGGAAGAGAAGGAAAAAGGAAATCCAGATTTCTTTGAAAAAAAAAGAATTGATTTCCCGACATGTACTGTACCAGCCGGAAAGCGGAAGGCAATTAATTGTACTGGATTTCTACAAAGATTTACCTTGACTAAATGATAATGATTTTCGCTATAATCCTGTGCAATGGCTCGATCAATTTTTTTAACTTTAATAATCAAGTATAATATATTATGTCGAGATAATCCAAATAGATACTTTTTTTTCTAGTACTACAATACAATGCAGGAGAGTATGATATACAGTGATTTTCAAAATAAACTAACTGTTTATACTACATTCGGTATCAAGCTAATGCAAGCCATGCAAGATAGAAAGAATGGATTCGAATTTTGACGTGTACCTCTTTCATAACGATGATGAATACCAAATGATTTACTGTGCGTGCTAATCAAATTAAAGTTGATTTATCATTTTGGAAGATTCTGATCTAAAAGAGCTCCAATGAATACTCGATATGAGGCATAGATATGAAAAACACGGTGCTTGTAGACTAAAGGGGTCTTCCTCCACGGTCCAGAATCAACCCAAAATCGTCGAATCAAAACAAGTCTCCGCTTGATAATAAAATTTTGACAGCATTGAACGTGCGATGAAAGTGGGTTTGCCACTCCTCACGTGCGAGGCAATAAAAAAAAAGTCGGGCAGCTACTATTTTTAACCACTTAATTTTTAAACCCAGTATATGTAAATTATTTTTATATTTCTCTTGATCAATTTAACCCCTCTTTCTTTCTTTTTTTTTTCTACTTTTTTGTTTTCTTCTTACTTTTTTTTTCTGTACTGCCATGGCAGCTGTATTAGTAGATGATTATGGTGGTTATTCTACTCCCTCACCCATAAAGGACGACAAAGCAACTTTACCCACCAACATGAAACGCACACCATCATCAAGCGCTACACCTACAACATCCACTTCATCAACTTCTATGAATCAGGAACCGAACTATCGTTATCAGCCAAAGGTCATTGGGAATTATTCTTTAAGTGAAAGTCTTGGAAAAGGGTCAATGGGAAAAGTCAAGCTTGGTGTACACAATGTTACTGGGGACAAGGTAAAGAATATATGTCTAATACTGTGGAAGGATGAATGAATGCTAACTTTTTTTTTTTTTTTTTTTTTTTTTTTGCAAGATTGCCATCAAGATAGTCCCTCGTGCGAACTTACTCAATTCAAGTCTGGTGTCGCCAACAACAAGACGCCGAAACAAATAGCGAAGGAATACGCTCGTGAAGAAAATAGAGAAATGCGGACGATACGTGAAGCGCATATGATGATGCTGTTACGACACCCGAATATTGTTGGACTCAAGGATTTGGTAGTGGCTGGCCCTTACTTTTATATCTTGATGGATTATGTCAATGGTGGTCAACTTTTACATTATATTGTTAAGCGTCAACGTCTCTCAGAAAAACGTGCTCGCAACTTCGCCCGACAAATCGTCAGCGCTCTGGATTACATGCATCGAAACTCTATCGTCCACCGTGATTTGAAAATCGAAAATATTATGATCGACAAGTCCGGCCGCAAGATCAAGATTATCGACTTTGGTCTCTCCAACATGTTTTGTCCTGAACGTCAACTCACTACCTATTGTGGTTCTCTTTACTTTGCTGCTCCTGAACTACTACGTGCTACACCTTACAATGGGCCTGAAGTTGATATTTGGAGTCTCGGCGTTGTAATTTATGTCATGGTCACTGGTTCCGTCCCCTTTGATGACAAATCGATGCCTGGTCTGCATGAGAAAATCAAACGTGGCGAAGTATCTTATCCGGCTCATCTTGGTGAAGAATGTGTAGATCTCCTGCGAAGAATATTTATCACTGACCCAGCACAGCGGATTTATTTATCGGATATTGCTTTACACCCTTGGATGAATTTGGAATTACCACCTATCCGCAACTATTTACCAATACGCCAACCATTATCACTTCCTTTGGATCAACGCATCATTAATCAAATGTCACACGGAATGGGTCTTGGGTCTGCCGAAGAAATTAGCAACAAATTGGATGTGATTGTACAATCTCCCGTCTATCGTGACGCTGCCATGCTGGTCAGGGAACACCAAACAAAACCCGCCTCCTTATCCAATGACGTCTCACAGCCTCCATTCTATGATGATCCTCAATCCATTCCGGCTGCTTATCATCCTTTGGTCTCTGTCTATCATTTGACTTTGGAACGACAATATTATTTGCAGGAAGTCCAGGCCAAAAAACCCATCTCTCTCTCACGGAAGGCTTCGGTGGAATCAGTCACATCTTCCGGTGGATTATCGTCAGCCCCTGGTAGTCAAGTGTCTCTGAATATGGTGGATGATCAACAAAATCAGCTCGACTCCTTCTCCTCGACAACAACACCTGCAAGGAAAATCACAGACGTGCCTTTGAACAACATGGTGCAGCCTACAACCAGTGTCAAGGGCTTGGCGTCTCAGCCTCAGGCCAATTTTGCATCATCGGATTATCTCAGTCGGATTCAGCGCTGGCTTCGCTCGTCAACATCGCAGCATCATTTGGACGAATCACCATCATCATCACCAACAACTTCATCTAATGGACATGGTCAGCATCATACAACTGCATCTCCATTAACCACACAAGTCACCAACGCTGATGATCACGATGACACTCCCAATCCTTCTTCTCAGCAGCATCAGCAACATCAACATCAACATCTTCATCAACGACAACTAGGCCCCCCTACATCCTCATTTACGTCTTCCTCACCTGCACATACAACATCAATGACTGATGACACCAACATGCAAGCTACACCCTTACCGGCCAAATCATTATTACGGAAACTGTCGTTTGTAGTTTTGCGCCGTGGTGCATCGAACAAAAGCAGTAAAAGTAATGACAGTGGAAGTAGCTTGAGCCAATCAATTACACCAGCCGATCAACCTCAATTACAACAACAACAACAACAACAGCAGCAGCAGCAGCAGCAACATTCATCATCGTCATCATCAACCCCGTCCTCTTCATCCTCCGCTACAACAACAAATACACTCCCACCATCAAAACCAAGTATGGCTCCTCCGCTTCCGTCATCCTATCAAGATCGTCCCCTACCACCTCTTCCTCCTCCTAGCGCACCAGTCCCAGTTCCCTCTGTTTCCACGACACCCACAACCCCAAAGGTGAAAACGCGACATCAAAGATCGGCTTCCTCAGCTTCTGCCGCACATGTCACAATGGGTTCTCTGTCTTCAAAACTCGGCGCATTACTTGGTAGATCCACTTCATACAACAAACGCCCACAACAACGTCCTTCTTAGATTATTGTAATTTTATTTTATTTTTCTTGCTTATTTATTTTTTTAGGTTGTAGACCCCCCCCCTTGATTTTAGTAGTGTGTGTGTTTTTTTTGAATTTTTTCTTTTTTTTTGACTTTTGAATTTTGTGAATAAAAGATATCCTTTGACTCCCTTCTCTGATACTAATGTTTACCAATGATGCATGAAATCTTGATGATGATGAATAAAAGATATTATTTGACTCCCTTGTATACAATTGTTTATCAATGATGCATAAAATGCTGGTGATGATGACGATGTTGCTTTTTTTTTTTGGTAGTCTCCCTGCCCCCAACTAAAAGATTTTAAAGAATATTTTCAACACCCCCCCCTTCCAGCCGCTGCCCGTTTTCAAATATACAGTATCTCCAGTCTTGTGGAGGTTACGTTGGCGTCGCGACTTGGGGTGATTGATGTAAATAGTAGAGCGGGAATACAGCTACGTTGCATATGAAGTGGGATAGAACTATCAATCAGTCGTCCAACCTTATTTCTATGATTGAATAAGTAGGGAATGTGGGTTATCTATACCCTAAGTGGTCGATGACTACTAATTTCCATCCCTGGGTCTTTAATGGAGGAAACGTAGTCATACAGGGTGAATGAGAGAGGAAGCGTTTAATAGGATATTCAAAAAAAAAAATAGCTACAATAACGGCATTGTTTATTATACGATAGGCTATAGAATGGTTTTAAAAAAGGCATATTTTATTGAAGCAATATGGGTGGATACGGAAACTGAAGACGAGGGATAGGTCATTGTAACAACTGATTCAATGGAGGAATATGTTGGAGTAAGAATGAGGGAGACTATTGTGAGATTTGAAGAATGGACAATACAATTTGAAGTGACGATTGTAAAGCGGTAGTAGCTAATATACTGCACAAGACTGAAGAAAAAGTAAATTGACTTTTTGTCATTGAAGCACGACAGCAGTCAGCACTAATCTAGAAAGGGGTGATGGTAGTAAAAAAGGAATCTATTTCATAAGACATGAGAAAGACCATTGAAACATTTTTCATTAAAGAAAACAAAAAGAGACATATTTTATTCAGATGTAGATACAAACTATAGACAAACTAGCACTATACTACGCTAATGGGGGCTCCAAAAAGCCAACTAATGGTGGTCTAAATCCTAGATCCAAAATGAAAGGGTTTCCCCATGCATCTTGTAATCCCTGAGCTGAACCCCCTTCTAAACTAGTTCTGATACTATTCTAAGGTCAACATAGCCCCATAGAAGTTTAATGGTGAAGAAAAGTTAAAGGGAAAAAAAAAATTAATCAAAAAGAAAGAGAGCCGAAAAAGTAAAAAGGCGGGAGAGACAAAATAAATATTTCACGTGGGCGGGATTTAAAATATTTCTGGGACCTCTCACTGAACTACAGTTCAAGCCATTTCCCTATGTCGATCAAGAAATATAAAAAAAATGTTATAGAATGCCGCTGCCTTTCTATATATATTATGGTGACTCATATCATAATAACAATGTAATTTTGCCTTTCGGTTATTATCGACTTTTTCAGTCCCTGCTGTACAGTAGTATCAGCATTAGATCAGTTTCGTTTTATTGTCATTGTATATATTTAGGTCTGAATAAAGAATGTCCTGTCCTTTTACACCTCCCTCGACACTCAAACATTTAATTTCTCCTGTCAAATGGATATGGTGTTCCATTATACGTAAACTTCTGCACGTAGGGGAAATAAAAAAAGGATTAGGTATGAGTCAATAACGATCAACTGTCGTTCTGAGCACTTTGTCTACTGTAACTAAACTGCATTGAGGCTTCCTATTATATGTATGGAGAGAGGGATTTCTTGAGTGGTTTTAGAAAATGGCGCTGGTTGACGAGTGGAAAAAAAGAATGATAAGGACGAATAAAAACACACGCAGTGATGGGCGCGGAAAAATATAATGATTGAAGCGCATTGCAAGACAATTAGTATACCTGCCTCATATCTCCATTTTTGGTAAACGTCTCGTTGTTGTATACAACCATTCAACCAAAGATGATCCGCTTCAATCGCCTAACACTTTTTTCATATAGAAAAGTAAACCCAACCCAACCAATAAACTTTGTTCCTTTTCACATTTACTATCATTTTACATGATTAAACGTTTTATTTTCAAGTAAAACACCATCCGTAGCTTTTTCCCTAAGACCCAATTTTTTTTCTCTTCTAGCAGAATCGCACCACATAAAAAACGATTCATCAGGAAATCATTTTTTGCATTGTATTAGTCTAGTCCTA
Organism: Absidia repens; assembly: GCA_002105175.1. Lineage (NCBI taxonomy): Eukaryota > Fungi > Mucoromycota > Mucoromycetes > Mucorales > Cunninghamellaceae > Absidia > Absidia repens. The sequence continues at coordinate 1,550,077 of MCGE01000007.1, forward strand.
CTTTCACTAGCAAAACCCTCATTCAATCAACTTTGCATTTTTATCCCATCCTTCCAACGCGCTCCCCATCCCCCTCGCCGAAAGAAAGATATACCCTCACTAGGAATCCTGGGCAAAACGCGGGACTTTGAGAGAAAAAAAAAATCACAGATACATAAAAAACAAAGACATATAAAACAAACACATATCAAAAGGCAACAATACATTTATAACAAAAAATCATATTTATTGAAGAATGCACACAAGATAAAAAAACAATATGGTAAAAATGGTTTATTCCTTGAGCTTCTTGGTACCACGGAGCAAACCAGTACGACGAGCAGCAATGAGACCAACCTTTTGACCTATATTCATAAAAAAAAAAGTTAAGCGATGATATACGATAACCCTTCCCCCAAAAAAAAATCTTAAAAAAACTTACCGGCAGAAGAATCACGGGCCATAGTAGAGGCGTGACCAATGTGTTGATGGTTACCACCACCGTGAGGATGGTCGACGGGGTTCATAGCAACACCACGAGTCTTGGGCCAAGAGTTACGCTTGACCTTGTATTTGTGGTAAGCACGACCAGCCTTCAACAAGGGCTTGTCAATACGACCACCACCAGCGACGATACCAATGGCAGCACGGGCAGTAGAGGGGATGATCTTCTTGGCACCGGAGGGGAGACGGAGACGGGTCTTACCATCTTCACCATGACCAATGACAGTAGCGTAGTTACCGGAGGTACGGGCAAGAGCACCACGATCACCAACCTTTTCTTCAACGTTACAGATAACGGTACCTTCAGGGACGGAGGCCAAGGGCAAAACGTTACCAATGTTCAAGGTAGCCTTCTTACCACAGTAGACGAATTGACCAGTGTACATACCTTCGGTAGCAATGAAAGTTTCAGTACGGAGCTTGTACCTAAAAAAAGGTGGGTGAGTTTCACAAAGAGTGATGGATCATAATAGATGCATATCAACTTACTTGTAGGGATCACGGAAGACAACCTTGGCAAGGGGAGCACCACGTCCAGGATCGTGGACGATTTCCTTGACGAGACCGCGGATATAACCATGACGTTCAGCGAAATCGAACACACGCAAGTTAGCAGCACCCTTACGACCGACGGTGTGAGCTTTGAAGATACTTCCGGCACCTTTTCTTTGAGCACGAATGACGCGACCCATATTTAATCAATTCTATAAATACAAAAGTAGAGGAGTTAGTTAATGTTGGACTCAAATTCAGTAGATGACATGGATGACCCAATCCATTCCTTCAGCCTTTGTAACCCTAACCCTTCCAATATCCATCCAACCATCCATCCATCTATCCATGCCATTCATCCATCAAATATCATATTCATCCATCTACTGTATTGATATTCAATCGTTCCGTTGGTCATCCATTCCGCAGTATCATCATTGTATGTAGTAACTCACCCTAAAGTTTGTGGTGGGGGAAAAGAGGAGGAAAGAAACTAAAAAAATTATCCAGTCCAGCCGCCTTGTCATTTTTTCCGAGCAGGCTTGAAAACAAAAAAAATTATTATTCGCATCCCGCTCAAGCCTCCCCCTCCTAATTTTTTTTTTTTTGAACATTTGAACAATTTCCCTTTACTTCACTTATGCAGCAACAAGAAATCCTTTTCCGTAAAACCACATTCAAGCTATTATCTAGAGCCGATGCTTTAAAACAATCATGGAATTCTTATCAGTCTGCCACACTTACTATATTGTCATCCTTGATCAATCTCCACCAACAAGTTTCTTCCACCAACAACACTGAAGCCGCCCACCAACTTGAAGAAGCATACGCTGTCCACACACAAAGGCTCTTATACAAGCAAACACAGCGCTATGAAAAAGCCATGGTGCAGCTAAGGACACGATTAGACCAGTGGAGTACGGTGATTCAAGATTGGCACCAACTGGCGATCGACGCTCAACGCCATGCCGCGAAAGCCCAGGCCATTCACTTGACCAACAACACTGGAACAAGCAACAACGACAATCACACTGCCTTCACACCGCCACCATTATCATCACACTCTCTTATTCAAGTCACATCGGTATCACCAGCACAGGCACATCAGTGGATATTACAACTGGAGGATATGTACAAACGACTGTATCACTGCAAGCGGATGCTTTTCCTGCAATTAGAAGACAGCACCAAGGAGCCCGATATGGCTACTATCATGGATCAATGGTCAAACGAGAAACATCATCATCAGCATACAATCACCCAAGATATATCCGACCGTCTCCATCTTTATAACCATATCAAAAAGGTCATTGAATCATTATGAATAGAATCACACAAGGTAAATAAGACAATACGGACAATATATAGATCAAACAACTTTTTTTTATTTTATTCATCAGCAAAAAAACACACACACGCACACAATCTTTCTAATCTATATTCAATATCCTAACAGAATGATCTTCTCCGCCTGATGCCAATTGGAATCGGCCATCATTTGTGGACCTCCATGACAATGATCGTACTACACCAACATGACACAACCTAGTTTAGAATAGATTAGAAATTTAGTTTAGTAGTAATTAGTATCTAATACCGTTCATGATCTTTACCCACAGCTCCCCCTCTTTTTTTTTGTGTATATCCAATAAACTTGTATCTTTTTTATTTTTTTACCTTTTATCGACTTCACTCCATAATGTCCATTCATGCGGCGATTCTTTTGATGCCGTCCACAATTGTATTTGACCACTTTCCAGACCCAATGCCAATAAATATCTACCATAACGTTAAAAAAAAATTAGATTAATTTTTAGTTATCACATCCACAACTTCGAATTTTTTTGTTTTTTTTATCAACTTACGATCCATTCTTGAAATCAGGGGCCAAATCCAACGCTGTCACTGATTCTTGACATTTGATAGTACTAATACATGCCCATTCCTGTTGAGGATTTTGTTGCCAGACCTTGAACGTTTTGTCACGAGAGCCAGTAACAAACAAGCGATCATCATGAGTCCACGAGCAATCCCAAATAATACGTGCATGGGCCTTGTTTTTCGCCACCAAGCTGTATTCGACTTCACCCGAGACAGGATTGATTTTGCGTTCAGATAAGGACCAGAACCGGTCACGAGACACCGTCAATAACCAGCGATCGTCATGCGAGAATCGTACACGCGTCACCGTCAAAGTATGAGCAGCAATCTTTGTGGGCAATTCCTTCCAATTTCTTGTATCAAACAATCGAACGACTGCATGTTCACTCGTCGACGCCTTGCAAGCCGTAGCAATATAGTGGCCATCGGTTGTCCCGTCCACGCACATGACTTCATACAAATGACCATAGAGCTTTTCCATTTCCGGCCAAAGGGTGTGTTGGATGAGATGTTCTTCATAAGGAGGCTGTGCCATGGTTTCCAAAAGTGACGTGGGTGTGGCGGAAGATTGTGTATAGCTTTGTAAAGTGGTGTGGTTTTCGTCTGTATTTTCCATGGCTTCAATGTCGTTTTCAAACACAGCCTTGTTCGATAACCCCAATGCAGGCAGATTCGCACCCAAAGGTCGACTGCTTGCTTCTTCCTTCATCTTGGTTTCCCCCGTCAATTCCGCCAGGCTTTCAACACAGGAGCGCGGCGTATCAAACACACGGAGCACTTTTTCATCGGCACCACTCACAAATTGCCAGTTGTGGGTAAACGCCACACATTTGAGATCATAGCCATGCACCTGAGGTCGACCCATTTCGTGCCACGTTTCAATATGTTCGTCACCCTCTTGTCGTTTCCATGGTGCATATAATCGAGTCGTTTGATCCAAACTATAATTTGAATGATCGACATGTATTAGTATGAAGCTTTTTCTTTTTTTTTTCTTTTTTCAAAAAAATAAAAATAAAATAAAAAGGAAGCTTACCTTGCAGAAACAAGATACCTTGATTGAGGATCCCATGTCACTTGCTCCACTTGTTTGAAATGACCACTGACCGTGACTTGAGGAGACCAGAGATTATGTTCTATAATTCAAAACGAAACAAAAAAAAAAAAAAAAAAGGTCAGATCGTCTATCCCTTTGCTCCCTCCTTTTTTTTTCTCTTTCCCTTCTTACCTTGTTCTTTCCAAAGATGGAAGGAGCCATTTGCACCATACGACAGAACATGTTTTCCATCAGGACCAAACAAAGCACCACAAAAGCCTAGAGCAGCATTGCCACCAATATCACCCATACGTACATCATTGACCCATACACCAGAGGAGGCATCGGGGCTCCAGATCATCATCGACTTGTCGCTGGAAGCTGAAATCAATCGCATAGGTTGGTCATATTTGATGGTTCCATTTTCCATTGTCACCGCTGTAGGTCGTTCCCATGATACACTGAAGACCCAATCGTCATGACCCATCAACAATGCTTCAAACATAATCGAGAATTCCGTTTGCTGTTGTTCATCGTTCAGAGGTGTGTCTGCCGTGATGACATGTGCCTTGGTACTTAGTTGAGCATCTTCGCCAGCCCTATTATTTTTTTGAAGAAAATGAAGAGTCTTAGCCAACATATATAAATATATATATCTATATATATACTACTTACAATGCGCTTTCCTTCAGAGCTTCCAGTAAATCATTAGTGACGGCATTTGGATCAGTAGGCTGAGTTTGTTGTTGTTCTTGTTGTGGTTGATTGGATACATAGGGTGAGATCTTCCAAATACGAATATATCTATCTTGAGAGCCACTAGCCAAGATAAGATCACCAGTTTGTAGGGTATGTGTTTTTGTGCCATCACTTTCTTCAGCAGGTTCACCGGTGTATGTTGCAAATGCCAAAGATCGTACCCAGTTGTCGTGTCCCTGAAGCGTGTATACCTTTTCAAATGATTTGCTGCTTTGTTGGTAAATGTAGATGTTGATGACCTTATCCGTATGACCACTGGCGATAATGGGAACTACGGATATATACGTATATATAAGAGAAGTCATAATTTAGAATAAAGCAGTAATAGGGATCATGATATAGTGTCTTACCTGTAGTTCCAGGAAGGTAGGAAAGGGCTAAAGACATTGGGTACTTGTTTCCGCAGTCAATCACTTGAATACAATCCACTTGATCTATCAATAAAAGGACAATATGGGTGAGTCATTATGGTTCCCCTTCACACCGTATCCTGTTCATTCTACGTTTTTACCAGTGTCTTGATCTTGAATAGAGCGTTCCCAAATACGAATCTTTCCATCAGCTGATCCAAGTGCAATCAAGTCCTTCGATTCGTCTGCTACCTTTTCAGCATGCATCGTTGCAATAGCTTCGACAGCACCAGTAAATCCTTCAAGTGTCGCCGAGTTTATCCATTGTTGTTGTCCGTTTTGTTTCCATATTTTGGCCGTGTGATCAGCTGAACCAGAGATAATGGCAAGTTGCTCAGGATCAGTTTGGTAACCTATGCGTTGTTAATAAAGGAATAGTTTGTTGAGTGAGTTTTCCATTTGTTGAGTTATACACATGACTTGGTGTAAGTTAGTTGTTCACACTTACCTCTTTCGATAAAGTCGACACAAGTAACACGATCCTTATGCCCCGGCAAAGTTTCTTTGATACCTTTTCTGGTTTTGTCCTAAAAGCATGAAAAGATACAGAAAGTGAGATAAAGCATTTATTTGATTGACATGATCTCTCTCAATTCTTAGTTTTTTTTTTTTATTTTTTTTTCAAAAGAAAAATAAAAAGTCAAAAACCGTACCAAGGGATCGTAAAGCGCCACGAATTTATCAGCACCAAAAGCCACAAGACCGTTAGGAGCCCAGGCAGCTGCATGTGTAGTGCGATTGCAGCCTATCGAAATAAATTCACTCGATATATTGGCCATCGTACCGACAATAAAGTAATAAACGATCGACAGTAGTTTGAAAGAAAAAGAAAAAGGAAGAGACGTGGCTTTTTTTATGCTCAGTGAAATTTTGAGAGATTTGTGTAATTCAACCACCGACTTTTTTTTTTTTATGGGTTTGGATTTGCTGGTGCCCTGAAAGTGGGCAACTATTGGCCGAATTAAAATAATCCCACAGAAAGAGGAAATACGATACTTCGGGCAATAACCTACATTAATACTAGCCGTTTCGACCAAATATTGATCCATAGTCTATTACACTGGGAACATCCATTTTTGAAGTTGGTGGTATGAAAGTGAGTTCCCATCACAAGGAAGTTTCATTTTCATCAATTTGTGAAATGATGTATGATTGGGATGATATCTAAGATTAAAAAATCAATGTTGCTGGAAAGTACCTACATTATACAATCATCATTAAATTGTGATTCATTCATTTTATTATTGGCAAACATTGTAAAAGAGGCTTTAATTTTAAGTAATTAATTAATGATAACAGTAGACATTTTTTTATTTGAGAACAGAACTAAAATTAAAAATAAATTGTGAGCTAATGGTCTAATAAAAAGAGGAAAAGAAAGAAAATACTACACTATCTAAACTAAATATATAGGTTACAAATCCATAGCATCGGCCATCTTGAAGAAGAGTTCCCAGTTTTCAAATGTTTTCTTGAAGAGCTCAGAACCAGGACCTGTAAAAACAAAACAAGATGAGAAACTGACCCACCCCACAACCGACGTCCTTATTTCTTCTTTTAGACTTACCGTTAGCGTAGATAAAGACATCACTCATAGAATGTACACCTTGATCATTACCATGAGGAAGATTGTTGTTGACGAGGAGACCTTGACCAAAGTTGCCTCCCATATCTTTAGGGTTGGGGACGAGTACGCCATGATCATTGGACACAGAAGGTACACGAGGACCATTGGCAGAGACACGCCAGGCTTCATGATGAGCAGGGCCATTGTTGGTACCGAACGCCAAAGTTACCTTAGGGTTCCAGTTGTCGGGGAACCCGTCGCCATTTTTATCATAATAACCAGGGAAACCAGCATTTTGATACACACCGATAGCACTAATCTTTTCATCTTCGTCCTTGGCCTTTCGCATGTATTCGCTATCCACAGAGCCATATACATCAAAGCTGTGAGCATGATCAGCAGTAAGAAGGATCAAGGTATCTTCATATTCACCGTTTTTCCTATTGAAAAGAAAAAAAAAAGAAAAGGCGGAATGATGAGTACAGCTATCAACCAAACCGGTAAGCTCTTTTTCTGTTGTTGTTGTGTACATACTTGAGCCATTCGACTGTCTTTTTGATTGTCACATCTAATTCAACCAAATCAGCAAGACCACGAGAATGATCGAATACGTGGAACTATATCATAAAAAAAAAAAAATGATGAGTCGATCATTCCATAATGTACATCATAGTTGAGTGCTTTTTACCATCTTGTCTACGGAAGCAGCTTCACTCATCAAAAAGAAACCGTCTTTACCACCCCGCTTCTTCAACGTTTCCAAAGCCTTGATGGTCATATCTTCCAAACCGGGCTGAGCGGAGCCCAATTGATCTTTTCCACTGTTATCAGGATGAGCACCATTGCCAGCAGTGTTGTTCACGTACACATTTCGTTCAAGCCATCTATACAAAGAAGAAGAAAAATATAACGTTAGAAATAAATCATTGTACTAACGAACAGTATTTTATTATATGTTAACTTACGTATCCAAGTTGCCTTGACGGAAAACACCAAAGAGCTTGTCCTTGCCATTGTACTTCTTCAGGTCCTTTTTGTTGAATACAGACTTGTAACCAGACTTGGTGAGTTCTTTGAAGTAATCCTTGCCATCAAGACTCTTTTTTCCCGAGAAGTATTCAGCACCACCACCAAGGAAGACATCAGGGAGAACTATACATGCCGGAAAAACAAAGAAGAAGCATCAATGAGTACAATGACAGGTTTTCTTCCCCTTTTTGTTGATGTCATGATCGCTTACCTGGTTCAGTCCAGTTTTTCACTCCATGAAGAAGCTGGTCAATAATGTTGGCGGACATGCTACGTTTTCTTGTATGACAGAACCATGCACTAGGAGTGGCGTCCGCAGTGTATGCAGTTGTGGCAATCCCGATGGCTATAAGGGCGTAAGAAAGAAAAAAAGAAAAAAAGAAAAAGGGAGGAAGGTGAGCAAAAGAGAATAAAGAAACTCTGTGTTTTAAATATATGGTTTACCTTTTTTAGGTTGACGGCGTCTGATTCTTTCAGTGAGAAGTTCGACCTAGTTTAATAAATAGAATAATAATAAAATAAAAAAAGTGAGTTCACATACCATTAAATATTGATATGAATATATAATGATATTAAAAAAAGATATACCTTTGGGTCGTCAAAAGGATCACTAGAAGAATCAGCATACACACCGAGAGCATTGACGCTTGACTTGTGTCCGGTTGCATAAGCAGACGCAGAATTTGCTGAATCAGTAAGCAGACTGTCGACCGAGTTGGTAATAACATGGCCCAATTCGTCAAAGTCTTCAAAACTAAGAAGATCCTTGTATTTTCCCGAAGTGTGCTGACGAGAAATGGCACGAGCAGCAGTAATGGCACCGACATTGGTACCATCAGAGATAAAGAGAATCACGTTCTTCGCCTTGCGCTTGGGTTTCTTTTTTTCTACCACCTTATAGCGAGCTGTATATGATTTCTTGGGCCCATATTCCAACTTGACATAATAAGTACCAGGTTGATCAAACTTGAGTTTACGCCATATACGGGAGGTAACTGCGACGTCAATGGGCTAACATATAAATAAATAAATAAAAAGGTATAAGTTGAGCTCAAGCAAAACAGAAAATTACGTTCAGGGGGAGGGGGGCACTAGAATATTTCTTACTTTGGCGTCAGAATGCAGGAGATCAGCATATTCTACTTCGAGAGACTGGGTCCAATTGAAGTTCCACTGTTCTACTTTAGGCTGAGGGTGGTGGAAGTACCGGCTTGCATCTACCCAATCACCATTGTCTTTGCGAACCTTTGTTTTGAAGGATTTGTAAGGAACAGGTGTTGATTCCCTGGAATTCTTGTCGTAAGCGTGTAATTCCACTCGTAAATCAAATAAACCACCAACATGGAATTGGGACCTACAATATAAATTCGTAAAGGTAAGAAATAATTATTAGAAAGAAAACCAAAAACTTACTCTGTTGGAGGCAGAATACACGCATTGGGGTCAGGACAAGCGCCTAATCGAAAGTATTGTCCTTCAGGATCAGGCGTCAGCTTGTAATCAGAATGGTGTTTACCAGCCAATACAGTTGAGCTGATAAAACCTAGTGATAAAATGGCAAGAAGACCTGTCTTCATGGTAAAGTTTGAAAATTAATTTTAAAAGAAAAAAAAAAAAAAGGAAGAAGAAAAAAAAAAAAAAAGAAGACCCTTTTTATGCAGGTTGATAAAAAGGACAAAGTCGGGAATTTTAAAGACAGCATAACTGATCTTGCACTACTCTATTTTAGATCAAGCAAGTCAAGTAACAAGAAAAAAAAAGGACCAAATGGCACGAAATGCTCACGTTTATGCCATCAAGGATTTGAATTGGATAAGTTCACCGCACGTTGTCAAACTGTCCACAGTGGCACCTTCCTCGATTTCTTTTTGAGTGACAGTCATTTATGAACGGCGATTCAAAGATCCCTTTTTTCAATTGACAAATGTCTCACAATTTACCATTTCAGGAGATCCAAAGTTTATATTTTGTATTTTACCTGGTAAAGAATAAGGATCTGATTAAAATATAATAAAAACAACATAATAAGGGTAGCATAAGGCGAATATAAATAAGGATTCCAGAGAAAAAAGAAGATATTTTATTGAAGTAGGTATGATATGATATGATATGATATGATATGAGATGTGTAGTATAATCTAAGTAAGTATTAATAAGATTGGGATTGGGGTGTGTATGTACTGTGTGATATATGTAAAACTCTCGTTATGTAGTGTATCATGTTATATCGAATCGAAAAGGTATGATATGATACTGTAAATTATGATGTATGGACGACATATGATATATGTATTATATGACATGATACGAATAAATCTACGGTACGCTATGATACCATATGAAAAAGGTAGGTTGCTACTGTAATGATGACTCCGTTGTACAAAGAAGAAGTTGACGACCATCCACCTTAAACAAATGTTCCAATTGGCGCGATTTGTAGCATACTGTATTTTTAAGTGAGAATGATGTATCACCAAGGAGCTACTGTAGTTCTACACGACTTTTCAATTTTGGTTCCCCTTGCTATCCCCTACTACATACTTCTATCATACCATAATAAACATATACCACTCCCGAGATTTCTAATTCATACGAAGACGTCCCCCTCTTTTTGTAGTGTATAGTAATCGCAACAAGTACAACATATATATGTGACAAAAAAAAGATTGATCAAAAAAGACAATTTTATTGGGATAAAACTATTCAAATGCCGCAACGTAGGTCAAAAAAGTGTGATAAATATAATGAAGAGAATGCATGAATAATGTCAGAAATGTATATGTGTGTGATGGTGAAGGGTGAAGGGAAATAAACCACCAATACTAATCTAATTAGGTAAATGAGTTCTGTACATGTTGTCGGATGGTTGATAATGGGTCTTGCTTAAAGGCATCATGTTGCATCACTTTCTGGAAGCGCACGATTTCTTGCATCCTATATACATACAAATACATAAGTACATACATATATAAATGGGGCCTCATCATTCCACTATATGTGTCTTTTTAACTTACATTGCCGCCTTTTTAGCCTTTTTGCTCTTGATTTTGTTGGTTGATATAATATGGGATCCTGGAGTGCTTGGCGTTGCTGTTGTGGTTGCTGTTCCTGTTGCTGATGATACAGCCTGGTCCGCAGTAATTGGTGTTTCTTTTTGAATCATTTGTAAAATATCCCCAAAATCGTCAAAGCCTTTGTTCAATGCGCCCTTTTTGTTGGCCTTTTTTTGCTGCTTCTTTTTGGTCGCATAGGAATGATCCAGTTCTATAAAAAGATGACACCAGTGTTAATTCATATGAGCGCTAGGAGGGAAGAAAATATCTATACTCCCCACTTACTTTCAAGCCAGGCTTCATGTCGTTGTTTCTTTTTGACCGCTTTGTTCACTACTGGCTTCGCTGCTATATCGTCGGTCTATGGTTGAGGTCATTAGATCCAAGTCAGAAAGTGAAATAAAAGGCTATCTAATTTTGTTTTACTTACTGGGATATTTGCAGATAATTTTTGTGACTTATCTGTAAGTTTGGTTTTTGATAGCTTTTGACGTGGGGCTTTTGGCATTGTGTGGTGAAGGGTAAGCGAGAAGGATCGAGAAGAAGAAAAAAACAAAAAAACATTGTATTGACAAAAACTTATTTTTTGAAATTCCGCTTAGGCGATTGGGGCTTCTTCCCGATTTTTTTTCTTTTCCCTTTTTCTTTCGTTTCCATACTAAAATGTCCTACCAACAACAATATAGTAGTTATACGACTCCTCCACCTGCTTACGATGCCGAAGCCAATCAGCCTTTGATGGGTGATGAAGAATCGGATGATATTTTCAAAGTGGCCAATAGTAGTTTGGATATTCGAATGCGTAAAGTATCACCTTCCAATATATGAAAGAATCTACCATAAAAGTTCCATGCATGTATATGATATGAATATGATACTAATTTTTTTATTATATATAGAATTTGTACGAAAGGTGTATTCTATTCTCTCTGTGCAAATATTAAGCACCATTATCCTCTCCTCTGTTTATATGTATAACGCTTCTGTCAAATCCTGGGTGCAGTCAAGGTAAGCACTGTAGTAGTAAAACTTGGCATTTTCTATTTTCTTTTGAAACCGAACACTGACTCCCTTTTTTTTTTTTTTTTTTTTTTGTCTCTTTGTTTATATAAAGCCCATGGTTATTGATCGTCTCTGGTATTGGCTCTTTAGGTGTTTTATTATGTTTGATGTGGAAAGCTAGATCTACTCCTTTGAACTATTATCTCTTGGCACTCTTTACCGTGTTGGAAGGACACATGGTTGGTACGATTGGTAAGTTTTTTTTTTTTTTTTTTTTTTTTAAAAAAAATCCTCTCACTGACTTTTTGTTACACCCATGACTTACATGTATAATATTACTTTTTTAGTAACCTTCTACGACCAAACAATTGTGCTTCAAGCGCTGATTATTACCTTTGGTGTCTTTATTGGATTGACACTCTTCACTGTTCAATCCAAATGGGATTTCTCTGGAATGGGTCCTTTCCTTTTTGCTGGTTTGTCTATTTTACTCTTGGCAGGCATTGTACAAATCTTTATTCCATTCTCTGAAGGATTCCAATTGGCATTGGCAATTGGTGGCGTAGTCATCTTTAGCTGTTATATCATCTTTGATACTTACTTGATCTTCAATCGCTACTCCCCTGAAGATTACATCATGGCTTCAGTGCAGCTCTACATGGATTTCATCAACTTGTTTATTCGATTGTTACAAGTTTTGAATGCTATGCAAAGAGATTAGCTTTTCTTCCCCTTCAGTGTACACTTTTATTAGTCATGATTCCCTCACATCTTTTTATCACCCTTTTTCTCCCTTCCTCATTTGTCTCTTTTTTTATATTCTTTATATTTTTTGAAATAAATAAAATTATGGGTTATTATTACATTATATATTGCTTTACGTTGTTTGTTGATCTAGCTGAAATGAATGACGTTCATGTGTATAAAGACAACGTAGGTGTGTTGACTACTGTCTTTATTTTGCTGTCATCTTATTATATAGACTGTAGAGGGACCTTTTTTATGATTGATTCACTAACGTTTTTTCTTGGTGATACATTTCCATTTATTATTGACCTGATCGCATGACTTTTCATCATTGTCAAATCGATCACTTTCACTACCATTGATCCAATAACCAATTTTCTATTTCCACCCACGTTAACATATCGCCATCACTCATTCCATCCAAATATTCCCTACCGCCCATGTACCATATATGTTAGGCCCCCGCTCCAAAAAGTCATTCCCAACGAAAATCACATGAATGAATAGTAAAGTGTATGTAATGTTTTTTAGACATTTTTATTGCTTGATTTCATCATCCACTTGACCCCATAGTGTCTTTCATATATACTATAAAGTAACTATAAACTAAACAAAAAGTATATCTAATCTAATCTAATCTAAGCAGTCCATAAACGAGCAATGAATTCAGTCAAACCAATATCGTTGGTGTTGAATTGGTAGCAACCAACAAGAGTGGCGGCAGTACTGGCGTACAATGTAGCGGTCATGACCTTGCTGAGAACAGGGGCCTTGCGTGGGTTGAAGTAATCTGAAGAACAAAAAAAAAATGATACAGTAAGTATATTTATCATCCCCTACCCGGATTTCTTGTATACTCATATAAAATCGTGTATGTTTGTACCTGTAATACAAGCGTCGAAACCTATTTTTGAGGGGACAAAAAGCGAAGAGTGAGAAAATATATCATGAGGGATTCAAATAAATGGTTTTTTTGTGGACTTACCAATATGCAAGTGAAGGGGTAAAACAACACCAAGAAGAGTATCAGTCACGGGAGAAGCACCCAAAGCGAGTTGAGCACCAATGATAGGGACCAATGCAAGACTTGCTCCACGTTCAAGATCCCAATGGTAAGATCCGTGTAAACGATCGGTGGGTGGTGGGGTGATGGTTCTATACTGAGAAGGGGCAGCTAAATCAATCAAGTTAGATGGCCTGCAATCCATGTTGGTTTCGTTTTGTTGTGTTGTTTTTTTAAATCTTACAAGAATGGATTTTAACCAGAGCCATGGATTGTTGACTCACCATTAAGCGAGCAGCGGAACGAAGTGTAGGAGTAGCAGCAAGACGAAGAGCCATGATTGAGTATTAGAGAAAAAAGAGTGGGGAGAGAAGGGTGGATGAATTTAGAAAAGAAAAGAAAAAGAAGAGGGGTATGTTTTATCCGTTGATCAAGACGAAAATTCAGGCGCACCCCCTTCGTCATTTTTCAATTTCCGCCCCTTGCTTCTTTTAGACGTCATTGTCCCAGGCGAAAGAATCCTAGCTTGCCCGAAAAATCACAGATTGTTTGAAGAGCCGATCCGATTCACTGTATGAGCTAAATCAGATCTCAGGCACACTTTTACGAACTGAAGTCGTAATGGAGTAAAAAAAAAAAAAAGAAACCAAAGAGGCTTTTTTTTTCCTCACACAGAAACAAAACGAGCAAATCCCGTCTAATGGTTGCAAAGTGGAAGAAATAGATACCATAACTAACTAACTGTTCACTTCGTCCGAAAACAAAGTACTAGGCAAAAAAAAAAAAAAAAGTCCAATATCTGTTAGTTAGGTGCCTCAGTATGGGGTGCAGCTCTGAATACAGTCATACAACCTTCACACCAAGTCCTTATATATCCAACCCCAGATACGCTGCGAGCATTAACAGTCCCTTCCAAAAATCCCTTATATATTCTTTATCTAGTCATCAAATTCCTCGCTGTACAATCAACATTTATCGTTAGCATGTATGAGAATCCTTTTTCTCCCTTCTCCTGTAACGTACCGAGTTTCCCAAATCAAACAAAAAAAAAAAGTTCATGTTGCAAAATAGGTTTTTTTTATTACAAAAATATACACAAGAAACACATCGTTTTCTTTTTTTTTCCAATCATAACATAATTAACAAGAGTAAACTAAAACTAAATAGAGTGCTAAACTAAACAATGAAAAGGGAAGGTAAACTAAAGTCTAGAGACCAATTGAATCTTGACGGATTTGATGTGAGAGTATTCCTTCAAGCTGTCCAAACCTAATTCCTTGCCAAATCCAGATTGCTTATAACCACCGAAGGGAGTGCTTTGATCGAAGACATCATAACTAATCAAATCAAAATAATAAATAAATCAGTATTTATAGCTAATTCGACATCATTAGCACTCTCGCTCCCTCTATCCTTTTCCCTGACTTACCAGTTCACCCAAATAGTACCGGCTTCCAAGCTGTTGGAGACAATGATGCCAGTATCAATGTCAGTGGTGTACACGCCACCAGCAAGACCGTAATCGGAATCGTTGGCAATTTCAATGGCTTCTTCAGTGGTCTTGAAAGTGGCAATAGCGACAACAGGACCAAAGATTTCTTCACGCATGACGCGCATGTTGTTGTTGCATCCAGTGAAGACGGTAGGTTCGATAAAGTATCCCTTGTTACCGAGGCGACGACCACCATGGACAAGCTTAGCACCTTCGTTCTTGCCAATGTCGATGTAGCTGAGGATCTTTTCGAATTGGGCCTTGTTGATTTGAGGACCTTGAGTGACTTCAGGATCGAAGGGGTCACCAACCTTGATCTTCTTAGCTTCCGCAATAAAGAGTTCCAAAAACTTGTCGTGCACATCTTCATGAACCAGGATACGAGACCCAGCGTTACAGCTTTGACCGTGATTGTTGAAGATACCACCACATGATTGCACCGCGGCATTTTGAAGATCGGCATCCTTCATAACCAATTGCGCACTCTTGCCCCCTAATTCCAATTGCACCTTCTTGATGTTGCTCTTGGCGGATCCGTCCATAACACGGCGACCGGTTTCGGTGGAACCAGTGAAGGCCATCTTGTGGACACCATGGTGGCCAGTCAAGTGAGCACCGGCAGTATGACCATAACCAGTAATGATGTTGACAACACCCTACATGGATAGATAAACCAATATTTATTAGTTCATCATGTTCCATAGTTTCATTCGTTCCCCTCCCTCTCTCTTTCCTTTTTTTGTTGTAGTACTTACAGCAGGGAAGCCAGCTTCCACAATAAGTTCGGCAACCTTGAGCATAGCCAAGGGAGTGACTTCAGATGTCTTGAGAATGACTACATATAAAAAAAAACAAAAGGTCAGTATACCGAAAATAAATAAATAATAAGGTTTTTATATGCACTTACTGGTGTTACCAGCAGCCAAAGCAGGAGCCAATTTCCAAGCCTAAATAGAGTAAAATCAACATGAGTGAGAAAAAAAGTTTTCATCCAAAAATAATAATAATAATCCATTACTACCCACTACTTACAGGCATCATCACACTGTAGTTCCAAGGGGTAATAGCAGCAACGGTACCAATAGGTTCATGGCGAGTGTAACACATTTTGTCGTAGGTAGTTTCAATAGTATGACCATGGATCTTGTCAGCCCAGCCAGCAAAGTAACGGAAACAGCCAATGGCATCAGTGATATCGACATCGCGAGCGACCACAAAGGATTTACCGTTATCGAGAGCTTCCAAAGTGGCGAGTTCATCCTTGTCACGTTCCATCAAGTCAGCAAGAATGTTGAGATAGCGACCACGTTGAGCAGCAGGGAGTTTGCTCCACACGTTCTTGAAAGCAACATTGGCAGCTTCCACAGCAGCATCGACATCTTTTTCGTTGGCGGAATGGACCTTGCAAATGACTTCTTCATTAACAGGGTTAATGGTTTCGATCAATGGACCATTACCAGGAACAAACTTGTTGTTGATAAAAAGTTGGGTATGCACTAAAAGGCAAAAAGAAAGTCAAAACGAGGTTAGTATGCCGGGGTTGTGGAGGGTGAGGGAGCGCCGGGAGCGCTCGTTTTCTCAAAAGTCACTTCATCCATGTTAATATTACCTTTGAGGGAATTGCCATTGGATAAGGTGGCAGTCTGAATATCGGCTTGAGACATATTTATGTGTGTAAAAAGATATGAGTAGATAAATAAATAAAAAAAGAAAAGAAAAGTATTAAATTGATATGTAGAAGAGTCTTTTTTTATACCCTTTGGGATCTTCCTGGCAGATGAATATTTCACACGCCGCTCTAATTTGCACATCGGTTATGATTAATGCCTTGTTTTTTATGGTAATAGTTCCAATACTACTAAAATATTCGTCTCATACCGTCTTACTCTGTACAAATGAAATGAAGACGAGTTACTGATAGTAGATTGATCATTTTATATATAATATATGAGTGTTTTTTAAATAAATTAATTGTTCGTTTCAAGGCTATAATCGTCAAAATAAGATAATGGTTTAAAATATTTGGTCAATCCATCGTGAGATAATTCAAGTTTGTGACAAATCAAGTAGCCCTGCTTACTACAGCCGGGTTCCTTCTTGACTATAAGAGGAAATCTGCTTCTGAGCTCAATTCTTCATTGGGTCATTGGCTTGGGTAAGGGGAGCTGAGTTTTAGAATCAATTGATAGTGATTTTAACAGGATTGAGAAGTTTACTATTTTTTTTTGAGATACCCCCCCCTTAGAATTTTTCAGACGATGTGAAATAAAATTAAGACATAGGCAGATTTATGCTGCGTCTCAATTTATTTTGTAATGATTTGACAAAAACGAAGAAAAAAAACCGGGGAAGAGGGATTACAGGGAGATATTGTGACGTTACTTTTTCGCCCCGAACTGTCTGATCGCGGCAGGAATGATCAAATTTTGTTCTTCCTTTTCTTTTCTATTCCTTCTTCCAAACTGGATTTTATGCTTTTACAATGATATGACACCGTCAGCTTCTTTATCTACACCATCTACTTTCAATAAAGAATCTACAACATCTATCCTCAATATGAATAACCCTTCACTTATTGCCTACAACCCTACACCACCAGCACCACCACCGCCATTGGATTCAAGAGCAAGTTGGTCAAATTCCTCTCAATCGAACCAATCACCAATACTACCAAAGGAACACTACCTACAGCCGATGCAAAATCGAAAATTCGAATATAATCACTACCAGCAAATATACCAAGACAGTCATATTCATTCTCAACAAATGCACAGTTTATATCAGGGTGATAATTTACATACACAGCATTCTGAATATCACGCGCCTCATCAGCGGCAGCAGCAACAACAGTACGAATATGACGCGTATCAACAACAGAGGCACCAGCACCAGCACCAGCATGAACACCAACAACAACATTATGATCCACGGTCATTCAACTCTTTTGAAAAAGAGTCGTATCCTTTATATCCTCTACAACAGCCCCAGCAGTATCACCAGCAACACCATCAATATTATCAGCACCATCAACACCACCAACACCACCAACACCACCAACACCACCAACACCATCAACACCATCAGCACCATCAGCACCATCAACACCATCAACACCATCAACAGCACCAACAGCACCAACACCACCAACAGCACCAACAAGAGAGTCACCTGCGATATCAGCAAGTGAGCCACTATCAGCAAACGAGCCACCCACAACAGCAGCAGTCAAATTCATATTCATCTTATGGACAGCAATATCATATTCAGTATTCGGCCTATGAAGACTACCGGCAGCCGAGGCCATATCCAACTTATCCAAAACAACGCCATGTGTACCAATTAGATTATCAACTAAATCCGCCACTATACTCTCCACCACAACCACAATATCCTCAGCGATACCCAGCTTCAAATCAGGCGTTATCACCAGAATTTTCTACAACATGCAACGTATTGCCAAAACCCGATGATTCAACAGAATTATCTGTACCATCACCTGTCGAACCAACTGTGCCTTTTTCTTCATCGATTGGAACAAAACCTCTTCCTGAAAATGGATCATCGCCAGCAGCGGAACCTGTAGCAGATATACCAACACCAACAACTGACGATGTCGCCGTGACCACCGCGTTAGTCGCTCAACTATCTTCTCCACCACCACCACAGTCAGCCTCAAAACCAGCTCGTAAAGGAAAGGGACGCAAACAGAAGCGAAAGGGTCCCCCTATCAAAAAACGAAGTGTCTCCGAAGTGACATTGGAATTGGAAGCCAAAGCTGAACAAGAACGCAAAGAAAAGCAACAAATGGAAACAGCACTCCTATCACTAGACTCGTCTGACGATGGTGACGATGATGACGTTGAATGTAAAATCATGGACAACACCAAATTTCGATTACAGCTTTTGGATCGTGGTCCCTTTGATCTAGTAGATGATGCTGAAGACTATGAGTGGCTCCGACTTGCAATTATGGAACAATGCTGCACACCCCTTACTGATACAACAATAGCACCAGAAGCAACAACAACAACAAAGAGGAAGAGGATGGCGATGGATTCTAGTTATTTCTCCTGTATATATGGCGATGGTGACGACGTTGATGGTGATATTGACTTCGGATGTGCACGAACACGACCCTATTTATCGAACCAAAAACCGACGGCGACACCCACAACGCCATCCCCCACGGACGATGTGCATGAACAGATCCATCAACAAAGGCGTTATGCTTTGACCATGTCAACCGATTCGATAAAGTACAAGGAATTGCAAAAAGACCAAAAGAAATTGAAATTCAACAAATCTCGCATCCACGATTGGGGACTGTTTGCCATGGAGCCTATCTTACGACATGAATTCGTCATTGAGTATTTAGGGGAAAGCATTCGACAACAAGTAGCGAACCATCGGGAACGGGAATACGAACAAAGTGGGATCGGAAGTAGTTACTTGTTTCGTGTGGACGACGATTTGGTGGTGGATGCAACAGTGAAAGGGAATTTGGCCAGATTTATCAACCATTGTTGTACTGTAAGTCTTGACGCCTTCCTCTCCCCCGCATTTTATCTTTTTTCTTTTTCTTCAAAAAAAAAACAACGGGTAATTACTAACAAGTACCATCTTTTTTATTATTATTCTCATATGTAGCCCAATTGCTGTGCCAAGATTATCAGGGTGAACAAGACAAAGCGGATCATTATTTATGCTAGACGCGACATTCAACCGGGTGAAGAAATCACCTACGATTACAAGTTTCCTTTGGAAAAAAACAAGATTCCTTGCTCTTGTGGTAGTGATCGCTGTAGAGGATCGTAAGTAGAAGAGTGGAGCACAGTTAATTGAAAGGAAGACGGTGGACTTACTTTTTTGTTTCTTTGTTTATATAGATTGAACTGATAAGTGCAAACGCAGTTCGAATCTAACCTCGGGATTTATAATAGTGGTATTGGTTTAAATTTGCTTTTAGTCTTCTCAGGGTGTATTTATGGTAGTGTAGTGTATCATCTTCCCTTGCATTTCCTTAGCTTAGCTTAATATTTATTGCTACATTGTAAATATTTGAATTGTATCTACAGGTTATTTATTATTATATATTATATCTATATATATCTATTATCAATAAAATACTCGTTTTTTGCACTTCATTACTGTGTTCGATATTGCAGGAAACTATGATCACTCGTTTTGTTTACCTTTTATTTATTAATGATGCATTTATTTCACCGTCTCATCGTTCAATTTAGTTTTGATGTGTGAACTCAGAAGTAGGATGATAGGCAGAAATATGTTTCTGTCATCTAAAAGACTATTGTACCCTAGGAACTGTGATATTGAAGGCACTGATTGGCGACATATAAAAGATTATTTTTATTGCAAAATAAAACATAATATAGCTAAACTGAGAGAGTAAGCAGTTTTATATACAAACGACAAACTATTCTACAGTTACAAAGTCTGTGACAAACTGGTCTAAAATGAGTAAAGAAAAACTATTCTATGATAAGGTGAAGGGGGGTATCCAAAACGCATCGTGACAGTTGTATCATAAGAAGGTAGAACCACCATGCTGCTATCGTTGAATGGTGGTGTTCATTTCATTAGAAGAAAATTAAAATGTCGGCTAGATTGTATGGTGTTTATTTTTGTAAGAAGAAGAGCGATAGGAAAGGAGTTTTTTTTGTATCCATGAAAATCGCAAACCAAAAATCCCCACAAAACGACCAAAAAAAACATTTCACATTCCGCCCACGTGAAAATTTTATTTACTTCTAACTTTTCGCACTCTCTCTCTCTTTTTTTTTTTTCTTCATAACTACTATAATCTATTTGAGGTCATGGTAATCTTAGATTAGCGTTATAACTAGTTTAGAAGGGGGTTTAGCTCAGGGATTACAAGATGCATGGGGAGATCCTTTCATAATAGATATGATTTAGGACAACCCATTAGTTGACTTTTTGGAGCCGCCATTAGCTTAACTTGGTTTTAGTTTGTCATTGTCTGTATCTTTATTTTAATAAAATATGTCCCTTTATACATGCTTCAAATGAGAAATGTCCCGTTAGTCTCACTCATGTTTCGTGCAATACATCCTTTTTTTTTTATTACCGTCAGCCCTGCCGATTAGAATTGAACGTTATTGTGCTCCAATAGCAGATGTCCCGTTAGTCGTTCTCATGCTTTATACAATATTTTAAATCTATCTGTACAGTCTATCGTCCAGATTCAGTATTGGTCATTCATCAGATCTCCTAATTGTTTCCCATGCCATCTCCTTTGAAACCCTTGTTATAATGAATCTTTCGCTCTTAGTTTAGCATCTACCATATTTATTTCAAATAAAAATATACCTTTTCATCATTCATTCTCTGACTCATTATATGGTTAACAAGGTCGTCATAATAGCTACTTCGTGAATATACTATCAATTGCCTGGTTTCTAACTTGCCTCCGAAAAAATAAGGAGTTAGATATGATACCATCAACAAACGATATTGTATTCATCCACCATTCTCATTTTTAGGTACATAAATTTGACCTTTACTGTACCTCATCATTCTCTCTATATTAGAAGCTATAAAGACTATCTGGAAAAATCAACAATGATGTATCCTGTATGTAATCCGGACCTTTTTTATGTTTATAATTTTTTTTTCCAAGCTATACAATTTTCTTTATATACTGTAACACCCAAACTTGTTTTGTACCCAATCATTTTACAACACCACACGCACATAATATGACCAGAAGTAACAATGTAAACAATCAAATATTTATTGGCATGATCTACATAATGTATATAAATATATAAAACAGAATATGATAAAATACTACAGACTATATAATAAAAACTACAACTACACAAAAGTAAAAGTACAACACGATCATCATGACGGGGAAGGGGCAGAAGAGCGGAGGCCCGAAGAGCTCGAGAGAGAATACACCTGGTTGGTTTTCCCATTAACACACGTCCACATCAGCGTCCCACCATCATGACGAGACTGCCCAAGGAATCGGATCGGCACACCATTCATCACACGATGGGATTTGGCAGACGCCATATGCATGACATGGACACTTTCCTTTGCAAACCCAACTGCATACCAGTCACCGCATTGGAGAGGCAAAAAGGCAATATGAAGCTCGGGTGGTTCAGACCAAGTATAGACCTGTGTGGAGAACAGTACACCATTCATATCAATGATCATGCTTTGACATCCAAACGTGGCCAAAAACAATTGTGGGGCAGTCGTGCTCGGCAAGGCAACAGGGTCGGTGGCTTCAAAGGGGGTGCGCGTCATCACCGTGGTATAGGAAGGTGGGATTGAGAATTCTACTGTCAACGACGCCATACGTTCAGGATAAAATGGTAGTTGAATCAACGATGTCCATTGTAATGACGTGCCATGGAAGTTTAACGGCTGTCGAGACGTATGGGAAGGCGGTGGGGGAGAAGACAGGGACGTAGGATTGGAGTTGGATCGTGTAAACCTTGAAATGCCCGTGCTTCCAGTGACAGACGGAATATTGTTGCTAAGAGATGCTCCTGCCACCACCAGTGCTGGTTGATTCTGCTGCTGTTGTTGGAAATGTGAGTCGGTATTATTGTTGTTGATGTTGTTATTGGGTATCCGTCTATAGGTTTCATATTGTTGTCGTAAACATGCCGCTTGGTATGAATTTTTCAATTGGTCGTCGATGGGTACTGTTTTCACTTTGCTGTTCTGGATGCCAATCAAGGATGCTCCGTGAGAAAAGACCGCGATAATGTGCCGCAATGTCGTGCGATCGTCCGCAAATGAGATCGAATGTGCCTCCCCGGGAATCCAAAAATCTTTCAAGTGATGAAAGGCCACTGTAGACTGTTTGCGTTGACGTTGCCACAAGATGATCCGATCACGTTGGACAAGTGCCACAAAGATGTATCCAGTGGTAGAATACACATGCATTGATAGTGAATCCTTGGAGTTGGGTAATTTGTAACAATAATCCTGAAGCACCACACGATTTTGATGCCATACATATCGTTTTGTCAATCCGCCATTGAGGATAAGAAGAGGTGGTTGTTGATCCACGGTCGCCGTTGTTGCTGAGTTGATAACAGTAAACCGGGATTCTCTTGATGATGTTGGATATAGTCTGCCTTCTTTGGAGTTCCATGTGGCGATTTTTTCAAGCGGGAAGGTCAGTTCAGCATCTTGCGTCCAATATAAACCAAGGGCTCCATAGCAAAGTCGAATAATGGCCGCCAAGGAATAACAGCGGATTTTTTTAGATCGATCAGGGAGAACTAGTAAAAGCCCACAAGAAGAGAGTGTTTTCATTTGGCGTGCCTGGATCCATATGATTGTCTTCGGCTGTTGTTGTTGCTGTTGCTGGTGTTGTCCTTGCAAATCCAATACCTGAATGCCATTCGTACAATGACCTAGTAAAAGAAACCGACCTTCCACAATACAACTGCTGTAATAAGGTGTTGGCGAATTGCATGTTTCAAAAAGTGTGAGTTCCAATAAAGAGAAGTTCGGCTTATTCGAGGCTGTTTCCTGTAATAAGAAGATTGTGAGCAGATGAGTATGGGCTTATTTTTTTGTACCGTGTTTTTTTTTTTTTTACTTACGTTGGTGGAAGTCGTAGGAGGCGAGGAAAATGAGGTACCTTCATCTGTCGATTCGTTGGAGGAGTATGGCGGTGGAAGGGCAGAATCCGTATCGTTACTGTAGAATGGTGCAGAGGGTAAATTCGCTGCCACGCTCGAGTTTACAACATGGCCGTCAGTAGAAGACATTTTCTATATAGACAAACGATGACAGACCGTGAATTGAATATCGAGTAACCGTGACAATAATAATAAAAAAGAAGTGAAAAGGTGAGCTGCCACGTGCGATAATAAATATGTAAAAAAGAAAAAAAAAAAAAAGGGAAAGCGTAGCAATTGACAAAACCGGTGTTTAAAAACAATAAAGTAACGGCGGCTGTGCTACATACATTGCTGCTTCATTTATTGCCAACGATATACACACTGAAAACAATATACTACACTTTGTATAATTCCACATCAGAATCTAGCATCCATATCTCTTGTCATATTGAATATATCTAAATTACATATAGAGGCGCATCACCACCATACCGGCGTAATATTACGACGAGACTCCATCAACTATTAGAGCGCGTTAGCCTTGTCCAATTAAAAAGCATCCTGTGATAATACAGTATTAGTGCACGCCAAGAGGTCAAAGGATAATATAATTTGTATTGTAACCGTATTGTACCCTTGGGCGTTGATTAAATAGGTAAACAACGGAAGCAACCTATAATCAGAAGCAAATAATGCAATCAAGGGGAAACAAAAAATTGCGCTTAATCATAAAGGCTAAGCACAAAGTGTGAGAGTGTGTGGTATTTTATTCATTTATAAAGCCTCGCTAATGTGGTCAAACAACGATATGTTATGTCAAAAGCAAGATGAATCTCGAAATCATGACTGACTAATGAGTCATGTTGCTGCTACATCGAAGGGGTTAATTAAACTAGGCAAAATTACTCCATCTTGTTTGCAAAGGAATTGAGGAGAGAAGCACCATATTCCTGATATTAAGTCGTGGTATTTATTGTCATGAAAACAAACATTGTATGCTGATGGTTGTGAAAAAAAAGAGGAGGTTCCTTTTTGTATCCACCGAAAAATAATAACTATTGCCAACAAAGAACAAAAAGGTGGCCTTTCAAATCCCGCCCACGTGAACCTTTTATTTACTCTCATTTTTTTCCGTCGCCTTTCAATTTTTTTTCCCTTCCCATTTTTCTTCACCATTCAATCTATATGTAGTTATATTGGACTTGGAATAGTGTCAGGACTAATTTAGAAGGGTTTTCAGAAGAGGGATTGCAAGATGCATGGGGAAACCCTTTCATTTTGAATTCAAGATTCAGGACTCATCTTGGAGACTTCATTAGCTTAGTTTAGGGTTATTTTGTCAAAAGTTTTTATCTACCTCTGAAAAAAATATGTCTACTCTTGCTTTAATTAAATATACTCCATTAGTCTCTTTCATGTCTTGTACAAGAGATTCCTTTATTACTGTCACCATTTATTTTGGTTAATGTTAGCCGTTGTTGTACTTCAAAAAAGATATCCCTTTAGCCGTTCTCATATGTTATACAGTACGTTATATTATCTTCCATTTACAATTGTCCCACTATAGGGGAGCTGGCCATTCTTTAAATTTCTCGCTAATCTCCCTTATGCTTCCTCCATTAGATCCCTTGTTGTTATGATGACACCGTACCCTTTAGTTTTAGTATCCCCCCCACTATGCTCTAATAAAATATGCCTTTTTATTAATTCCATTAATCATTCTCTGACCCATTAGATAGTAAACAACGAAGCTATTGTAGCTGTTTTGTGTGAGTCTTACAAAATACTTACTTTCTAGTTTACTCAATACGATTATTTCCCCTCCACCCTTTTTTTTTATCAAAGACAGTCATATTCCTGTTCGACCAATTATACAGATAAAGCTAGGTCATGCCATTTGTGCAGCCATTCTATAGAGCAATTTGCATTACATTCTAGCTTATTTATGACTAGTCGCCTCCCCCCTGAAGCCTAGTGACTGGTTGGCAAGTCTAGGTCTCTTAATATGTAATGTAGCTGTTGCCCTCCCTACCATTCTTATCAATCAGCCTGGACCGTACTGTAAGCGGAATCCCCAGTATACTAGACATATTGTATATATTTAGCTTGCTTTTTTCCTTTTTTTTCCGTTTGATACAGTACAGTACGGTATGATAAAAAAAAATGCGTCCCAAACTACAGCTAGTTGAGCCCAAGTGACCGCTTATTATAATGCAAAATGGCGGAGGACTGTCTCATTTTATCAAAAAACGCACTTCGACAACCTCCTCAGTGACAGTCAGTAGGTCAATTTTTTCAAAGTGAAAGATTGTTTTGAAATTAAATATTAAAACCTGTAACAGTGAACGTTTCCGTTATGCTCTTGCTGATCTGCACCATATCAAAGAATGCTATAATACTGACAAAAAACAAGCGAAGGAAACCTTACTGGAAAGAACTTTCGGCGAAGGCAATGTTGACACACGAAAAGAAAAGGACCATTTCTCAATGCGGATCCGACAACTGAGAGATATTGCTGTAGACATATACAATACAATGTTGGATGATATTGTATTGGATAAAGTATAAAGATGTCTTAAAAAGGAGATTACATTTCTACTGTTCAATTTCACACTTTATGATACAGCGCTGGTATTTTTTTTTTTTCTGATGCACATTATAATAATCATAGTGTTAAAAATAAAATAAATATCGACGACATGCAGTATCAGCTTGTATAGAGGAGAACTGTCGTATGGGCATGAAAATGCGTTAAATTAAAATAACCAAAGGCGATCTATTTTTGGCAACCGTGGATCGGATTTTTAAACGAGGACAATTTTTCTTTTTGGGCTCTAAAAAAAAAGAGACACTGTCCTTTCCAACTTTTCCTTACACTATTAACACAATGGACGCCCCTCGCTCTACCGAAGTCGTTAGAAAAACAAACGAAACTGATATCAAACTTTCGTTGAATTTGGATTCCAAGTTTGACCAACAAATCGAAATCGACACTGGTATTGGATTCCTTGATCATGTATGTATAGAAAAAAAAAAGTGTATTGTGTGACAGGTATGACTCACCTTCTTCTCTTTTTTTTTTATATATATGTAGATGTACCATGCTCTTGCTAAACATGGTGGCTGGTCCTTGACACTTCATTGCAAAGGTGACTTGCATATTGACGATCATCACACTGCGGAAGACACAGCGATTGCGCTAGGTATGGCTTTCAAGAAGGCTTTGGGCACTCCAAAAGGTATCAAACGCTTTGGCTCTGCTTTCTGTCCTCTGGACGAGGTAAGGCAGCCCCCTCCTCGGCAAAAAATAATTATTGAACTATTTTGCGTCAATACCGATAAACTTATATGAATATTCTAACATATTTTAGGCTCTTGCGCGGGCTGTTGTTGATATTTCTGGTCGGCCTTTTGCAGACATCAACTTGGATTTGAAGAGGGAAATGGTAGGCACACTGTCAACAGAAATGATTCCTCATGTTCTGAGCTCTTTTGCTTTCGGTGCTGGTATTACGTTGCATGTGGATGTATTGAAAGGAACCAATGATCATCACAAGTAAGTCGAAAGACAAAGGATAATATGACGCTTATATGCCTGGCCTAGCATTGTGATTTACTTTTTATTTTTTATTTTTTTTACCCTTCCTTAGAGCTGAATCTTCCTTCAAAGCATTAGCAGTGGCTATCCGTCAAGCTGTTGAACGTACTGGCACCAATGATGTACCAAGCACAAAGGGGGTCTTGTAGGGAGCCCCAAAGTAGATTAGATTTCGTTATATCCATAGTTTTAGAATCTTGTTATTGTGTTATGTATGTATTAGTTTTGTTTAATATGTCGTTTGTTTTTCTAGACCAATGAGATTCATTCTATCATCAACTCAATAAATCATCTTTTTATCAAATCAAATATTTATGTATATGTGATTGTGTGTATTAAGTCGTCTTTTTTAAGGAAGACTAACAAACGGGAAATCATCGTTTCTTAAAAAAACATCATACATGACGTAATATGTAGTGTCTTGTATAATGAGAGTAACAAAAAGAAAAGTGGCAACAAAAAGGCATTGAATGAAGAAGACATTGTGTTTTATCTCTCTATCAAAGAACGAGGTGGGTAAAAACTTATCTAAAATAAAGATCTAACTTTTACATCTATGACTTTGAATATCTTTCCATTCCTCCACTCACATCACTGTCGCCGCTACTTTTTTCCCTTTTCCTGTCACCACAGCCAACACTTTTTAGACATACTGTAGTTGGCGTATATACACACCATTGATACTCCATATAGTGTGAAATGCAGAGGGAAATTTCACTGTAGTGGTGATTTTTTTTTTTTTTTTTGACTAATAGCATTCTTATCAAACTTGACGTGTAAGACTTTGCAATGTCGGTCCACTGGTATTTCTAGATTAATATCACCACAATTTTTTTCCCTATTGAGTTACTAGTATTTAACCCCACCCCAGGATAATTCGCATTAATACTCACCCTATCATTGCTACTCTTTATAATCCACACAGTGAGAAATGCAGAGAATACAAACAGAGAAATACTCTGTAGAGGACTTTTTTTTACACAAGCACATGGCTTTCTTCCTACACATAAACATAAACCCACACACAGGCATCGGATTTTACTCATGCCCTTTCAACGAGACAATAAAAGGCATGAAAGAGATTAATGGTAAAAAGACAAGACATGTTTAATTCAGATATGTATACAGTATAAACTATAACAACTAACACTAACTTGAGCTAATGGCACTATTCTACAATGAAGGCTAATCTAGTGGAAGTTAGAAACCACAAATCCAAAATGAAAGGGTTTCCCCATGATGTTTATGTTGCATTTTTTAAAAATGCCTCTAATTCAAGTTCTAACACTATTCCTAGATCACCAGTATCCCAATGAGCCTTGCCATCATATCATTCAGACTTTGATGAAGGAGAAAAAGAAAAAGAAAAAAAAAAAATAGGAGCCAAGAAAAATAAAATAAAATAGCAATCATGTGCGCGGAGTCTGAATAAACCTTTTCACAACTAAACACTATCCTATATTTCTTTTCCAACATACACAATTTACGAGCGCTAGGCGCGGCGGTCAGGCCCCAATGAGCTGCCCACCAAAGTGTGATATGGCGAAGTCGCCTAGCTCCCACCCATTTTTTTTAACACACCAACTAATACTCATTGACGGCTCGTGAGCACGACGGTTGGGTTGCAAGGAGCTTTCCACCACAGTGCAAAATGGCGGAGGCACTAGTCTCACCCCATCAACACCCGCACTCAAGTAAAGAAAAATCTGATACCCAGTAAATCGATAGATTTCCAAAAGCTCCAACGGAGCGCCAGAGCGTTTATTCGGAATAAAAAAAAAATCATTGAAACTATACTAAAGGAAGATACTATGCTTTATTCAATATAATCTAATAGCAGGAAAAAAAAAGATGGGGTAATAAAAGGGGTTTGACTTTAAAATGACTATCATCCAAGTTGACGGTGGTTATCGTTTTGTTGTTCCACAATATGTAGAGTTGGCGACGAAGAAGTAGGTCGTCGGTAACGGTATCGTTTTCAATAAATATAGTTGCTTCAGTTATTGAAACATATTTACGGCTAGGAAAACCAAATGTGAACTTTTCAACGGTTTTCTTTTGACCCATGGTTGTCAAGATAAAAGATAAAAAAAAAAAAGTCGGTCATTAAAATTCAAGCAGATTTTTTATTTTTATTTGGTAATTGAGGCAAAATAAAAAATGATCAGAATGCATTCATATATATTACTACTACTATACTAAAAAAGATAGAATGTGTGTGATTGTGTATGGGAATGGGAATGGGATAAATAAAGGCGAGCAGGCGAGGTGGACGGGGGGATATATCTACAGTTCATCCTTGACAGGCTTGGTTTCCTTGGCTTCTTCCTTGGCTTCTTCCTTGACTTCTTCCTTGACTTCTTCCTTGACTTCTTCCTTGACTTCTTCCTTGGCTTCTTCCTTGACTTCTTCCTTGACTTCTTCCTTGACTTCTTCCTTGACTTCTTCCTTGACTTCTTCCTTGGTATCAGATTCTACAGAGAGATCGTCCAAATCAACATCAATGGGATCGCTGTCAGATGATTTGTCTTGAGCAGGAATTTCAGCTTCGACCTTGGCCTTTTCTTGTTCTTCATGAGCTTCCTTTGCCTTGACTTCGTCCTTTGCCAGAGCCAAAGATTCATCGCGTACCTTCTTGGCTTCATCCAAATCGTCCGTTACCAGGAGGTTGTCAAAGATAGTACCAGACTTCACTTGCCATAAGTCAAAACCGATGTTTTCAAAGTTGTAGTGATAGATAGAGTCATCAAGCTTGTATTCAGGATTGTCGATTTCAGGGTGTTCCCATTCACCTTTGTAGTCAGGGTTGGCAATACGTTTGGGGCTCCATTCGCCCTTGTAGTCAGGGTTGGTGATGCTAAATAAAAGAAAAAACAACAAAATAAAATCAGTCATCCTGTAATCACCTCCCCCTTTCAAATTCCTACTCGACGATAAACTTACGAAGGAGCTTCCCATTCACCATCCATATCATCATCCCAATCTTCAGGCTTGACAGCTTCAGGATCAGCAATAAATTCAGGAGTATTATCCCAGTCAGCAGGCTTGACATCGCTTGGATCGTTGATTTCAGCTTCATCCACCCAGTCAGCAGGCTTGGAGGCTTCAGGGTCCTTGATGGTCTTTGGTGGCAAGAAGTCCCAATCTTCTTCCAATTTGCCAGCGGCCTTTTCTTCACCATCCACCAAAACTTGATAGGTTTGATTGGGCTTGACGACCAGGGTATAAGTGTGAGTAAAGACATCAGTAGGAGCAGCCACCGCCTTTTTCAAGTCAAAGTTTTTGCCCTTGTATTGAAGAATGGCATGTACAATCGATTTGGTACCACAGATATCAGGTCCGAACATGATGTTGTATTCGCTATCGCCGTTAAAGGTCTTGGCATCAAACTTGTCAGAGAAGATCTACAATTGTAAAAAGAACGAAGAGCAAAAGTAAGTAATACGTCTATTTCATGCATTACCGCTACGCCCATTCTTCTGACTACAAAAACATTCCTCTACTGTATGTTCCGTGTAACTCTTACCTTGACGTAGCTACCACCACAATCAATATTTTGTTCGTTCTTGACATCAAATTGTACAACAAAGTCCTTGTCCTTATTGTCGAAAGGCTTGTCAAATTTGGTGGAAGTG
Source organism: Absidia repens (assembly GCA_002105175.1). Classification (NCBI taxonomy): domain Eukaryota; kingdom Fungi; phylum Mucoromycota; class Mucoromycetes; order Mucorales; family Cunninghamellaceae; genus Absidia; species Absidia repens. Next base: position 1,580,900 of record MCGE01000007.1, read on the forward strand.
GCGTAAAAGCGATAGTCTTCAGTGGTGCGGAGACCAGCATTCTTTTCAGCATCGGCAGCCCATTTACCAGAAGAGACTTCCAACACTCCCAAATCGGCACGATGGGTAGAGGGAGTCCAGCGTTGGGTCCAGTTGTCACCATCAGAGAAAGTTTCGTGTAAAAAGACTTCGGCACAAGCAAGAGTAGAAAGGCCCAAAATGGCGGCAATAGTAGGAATCTTCATGATGATGGTAGATGTTGGATTAAAAGGTAACAAGGAAAAAAAAAAAAAAAGTAGAATGGGCGAAAAAAAGGTCCTCTTTTTATACCGGCACGAGAATTGACGTGGCAAAGAATTATTACCAGCCAATCAATGATCATTTTTCAAATATGAAAAAGCGCCTTCCTAAATTTCGTCGCTAAATGCCTAAAAAAGGGTCCATCATTGTATATCAAGGAACTTGTTTAATATCAGTAATCTGTGTATATAGAAATAAAAAGAATACAAGAATAAAAGGCAAATAAAGAGGATTTCTATGGCATGAGTGTATATTTTAGTACCGCAAATGCTATCCTAGTACACACGCTCCCCCCCACGAAGACTAAATAAAAATTGAATCCACAGCCCTACACGCCTAATTTCCATTGGCTGAGATTCAGGAACGACGTCTCCACTCCAAATATATGATAAAAATAAACTACCATTTCTGCATACATGAATTATAGAATGGTCATTTTTATTTCATTTGTAAGGAATACATCTAATCTATAAAACTATAAAACTAACACCTTAAACGAAATGTATCTAAACTCCATCAAATCGTCAATTTCTGAAGTCCATCCAAGAGTTCAGCCGGGAGAGAAGAGACTGGTCGTCGTGTCTTGGGATCTACAAACACGTGCGTGAATCCACCAACCACAGCTGCTAAACGACCAGAAGAATCGCCATCAGGTTGCTGCTCAAAAATACCAACACGATAAGTCACCGAAGATTTGCCCAATTTAGAAATGACAAGCCCAGCTTCCATGACCGAAGGATACGAGGCAGGGGCGAAGAACTGGGCCGACGAGTGCACCACCAGACCAATAGGCTTTGTTTCAGTTTTGTCTAAAGGTTCCAATCCACAGAACCGTATCAAGTATTCATTGACTACTGTATCAATATAATGGTAGTATATCGAGTTGTTAATATGTCCGTATTGATCATTGTCGGACCATCTATTTAAAAAAAAAAATATGAGGGAAACGAGAATGAGTATCATCATACATAGCGGGCTCTCATATATCCGTCGCTTTACCTCGTTTGAATGGGCAAAAAATACTTGTAATCACTTTTTTCCCTAAATGTTGACACTGCCGCCGGTTTGGTTGATGTTGTCATGGCCCGTGTTGTATTTGAAGTAGCCACATGTTTTGCCACCATCGCCAATCTTGTTTGTGGAGCACCCATCTTGTATTATTATTTTTTTATCAGAAAGGAAAAGAGAGCTGCCTAAAACGAATTTGAACACCGATTTCGAAATATGAAAAAAAGCTGACATATGCTTTATTGCGGACTGACAAGAAGGAAAGATATAATATAATATAGTGTAATCATCAAGATAATATAATAAAACTATAGGGAATAAAGGTATCTACATAACAGGGGAATATATAATATATATATAAATATATGATAAATAAATGGTAATAAACAATGATTTTAATACTAACAAAAAACTAATATCAGGAGGATCCAATAGCTTGAGACCGAGGGGAGATTGCGTGCCACATTCGACCGTATAGAGTCACTGACCTGCCAATACGCCCATTTCCAACTGTCCTTGCGTCTAATAGTGGATCATTGTTTGCATCGTTACCGTCACCATCAGTACCATCAGAGCGAGGTTGTTCGATAGCGTGGATACATCCCTCCTGCTGGCAAGTGGCGTCTTCCGATCGTTCCTGGAACTCCTGAGAATGATGCCGATGATCGGTCGATAATTCGATTTCTGCCAATTGTACCTTTGTTGCCGCTAAGGATGTTTCCAGATGATAGATTTTTGCCTTTAAGTAACTTGTTGATTGTTGCTGCTGTTGTTGTTGTCGACATTCCTGCTGCTGCTGCTGCTGCTGCTGTTTGTTATTTTGTTCCTCTAATTGTACCATCAGTCGACTGTTTTCCTGCACCAGATCCAACCATTTTTCATCATAGCGTTGTTTGTCTTGTAAAAGGTCTTCCATCTCTGATGTCATTCTAACCAATTTGTCCATCAGCGCCATTTGTCCTTCATTCATCATATCCAAGCGGGATTGATAGTCTTCCACTTCCTGCTCCAGTCGTTCGCATTGTTGTTGGGCTTCGAAATGGTGCACCTTGTTGCGCACAAGCTCCGCTCTTAGCATATCCTCTTCCTCCATATATGATGTCATTGTATTAGAGAATACGTCGTCGTCGTCGTCACCAGTATCCCCATCATTGCTGTATATCCTGAAGAGGTGATTGTTGCTGGTCATTTGTAGGCGATGTGACTGCTGTGGATCGAATGGTGCTGACCATGATGACAGTGATGATGAGGTTTCTACAGAAAGGACTTTTTTCATCGGAGGTGGGGGTGCAAAGTTGAGGAGTGTCGTTGCTGATGATGAAAAGGATAGTGATTTTTTATGTCCGCTGATCGATGCCATGTCACTGTTGCTGCTGCAGGAGATGATCCTTGAGGGTGATTTGCCACAGCTCGCCAAGATTTCGCCATCGCACGGAGATTGATATTGCTGATCGTCATCGTTATCGACACCGTCACCATCATAGACATTGTTGAGCGTAGCGCCTGATACTGAATGTTCCATGGTGGGTAACGTTTGATGATGTCGTTTTTCCAATTCCATGATAGTCATCTTCAATGCATCCCGTTCGTTTTCGACATCCTTTTTATCCATTTTTGTCTCAAGCAATTCATCGATCGTTCGATTGTGTTCCTTTTGAAGTTGATCCAGTGCTTCCATCAGTTCTTGAATTGGGGTATGAACTATAGCGGTTGTGGCTGTGGAGGAGGGCGGTGGTATTTCTTTTGTTGCAGTACATTTTGTTGCGTCGTTACGGGTGTCCGTGTCTAAGTAAGTATCATTGTCGCTGTAGATAAAATCATCACCATGCCCACCAGTTGTGTATGATTTCTTGGATGGTGTATTGGCTGCTGACATTTTTGTTCGTTTTGATGACTTGCGCCTCCGCCAGAAACGACCTATTCGAGAGTTGCCAAGGGCTCGTTCTGTTTGGTGTTTTTCTTGTTGGTCTTGTTGCTGATAACGCTGTTCCAGTTGACCCAATGTTTGTCGAGTGATCTTGTTGGAAAGAACCATAGCATCGTTTATGACATCAGACCAGTCATTCGAATAGGGAGCGCAAAGTTTTCTTGTTGTCATACAATCCAAAAGATCTTCAAATTCATTTTCCAGCAAAATAACATGTTCTGACTTTTGAAGCATCGCTATCGCCACCCGCATTATTGTTTCAGTAGCACCTTCGACAAAGAGCATATCATATATTTTTGCCACCAATTCCATAGGAAAAACATAGGCAAAGATCGTAAGAAACCATTGCGAGGCATACATAGCTGGATGGATAGAGTGTTTGTCCAGGTGATTTGCAAGATCGGGTATATGTTCTTCAAGAAGACAAGAAAATTGATACAAGCGCAGTTGAAGGCCTTCCATCTTCAAAGTAAACATACTACGCATTCCATAGGTTTTCATGATCCTAAAAAAAAAGACAAGTTAGTACACATAGCACCCCCCTTCAATGTGACTACAATGCAGGATACATTTTGAGAGGAGTTGCTTACCTTACAAAAACGCAAAAGGCTTGGGGTTCAGGCATCTAAATTAAGTGTCAAAAGAAAGGAATAAATGTTAGTGATCAGTATTTACATCCATCGTCTTTTTTTTTCCTTTCTGTGCAGGTGTAATTCTCTCCTTACATTCAACAATAGTGGGCCAACTAGAAAAGCCAGACCCTGACAATATCCAACTTGAGCATCATACAAACTGTACGCCACCAAAATACGACATAAAGCCATTTGACCAGGTCCATTTTCTTGCTTAAACATATCAATACCAGGAAAAGTTCGCGTGAGATCACGTTGAATGATGCGTTCGTAAGGTGAATGATCGTCACAGAGTTGACCATAGATCGTCTCCAAATGAAGGCTGACTGACTTGCTATTGGTCTGCCACACTAATCCACGGGGTGTACAAGAAAAGGAGGTTGCAGTGTTAAGTATAGAATGAGTGGCGGTGGAAAAGTCAGCAAATGTGTTCCTCTTGTCGCCATGTTGTTCCTTTTGTTGATCGTACATCAGTTTCGTTAGACAAAGTAATACGATGTCAAATTGTTGTTTGTTGAGAAATTATTACAGCCGAGGAAAGTGCGTAGGGATAGAATATCGTCAATGAAAAATAATATGAATATATAAAATAGGGAAGGAAAAGAAAAAATAGGGGAAAGAAAAAGGAAGGAAAAAAAAAAGTTTGTCAGGCGTATTTTTGAAAAAAAAAAAAAATCCAAGGAGCATAAAAGTAAGATCGCACCAATGATTTGAAAAAAAAGGGACCGTACATAAATTTGCTGCTGTGATTCCATTATCCATCCAATATAATAGTGTATAGTTTGCTTTTTTATATTAAAAACATGAATAGACACACAGTATATGGAGATAGAGAGCTTGACGTACCAGTTAGGCGGCGGGACTTGAATCGACGCATAATGGATTGACCCTTTTTCTATGAAAGTGCCCGTTTGATACTAGAGCACCGTTATTATATTATTATTTTTTTAACATTATAGAACATTATATAAAGTAGACAACTTGAGCTGATTTATTATTTTTCGCGGCTATACGATATAATGTGGTAGGCCTGATAAACAGGTTGCCAATATTTTAGACGAGTGAGTTTACCCCCGTCCCGGCATTAGGCAAGAGTAAATGGTAAGCAGGAATGAATGTAATCGAACGATAAAAATTACCAGCGAGACATTAATCTGTAGTGTCGTTAAGGTAGCAGTATACAATAGTCATTTTTATTGTACATATTTAGCTTTATTTTTCTTAACAAATAGTCTGCTTTATATCATACTGCCATATTTATTCTCCGCCACTTCGAGGATAGAATAAACTTTCCAGGCAAGGGCGTCACGCTTATATTTTTCTTATTTTTTAAATCTCCACTCGATTTTCTCTTTTTTTACATTTCCTTTTCCACTCATTTTATCATGTCATTGCGCCTAGCTTCAATTACACGTCAACATATCCAAAAACGACAACCCAGTACGTTGCTGGTACGAGGCTATACTGATTCTCGTACTTCCACCATTAACAACAACAGCAACAACAACCAAGCTTTGATTCCTACTTGGAACGATTATTTCAAGATTCGGTCAAGACGCCGTTTATTTGAGATTGCTAGTTACGCACCTAGTACTATCTTCCCTGCAGCCTTTACTGGATCCTATTTCATGCAAATGCAAATTGATCCTACGACAACCATTATTGGTATGGATCCTTTGATGGCTGCTGGCATTGCCACTGTGGGTGCGGTAAGTAAAGAGAAAGGGAAAAGTGGGTAACTTCACACATATTTTACTAAACAGTTGTTCACTTCTTTCAGGGCTTTTGTGGATTTTTGGCTGGCCCTGTATTTGGGGATGTGTTTTTCAAATTGTTGAATCGAAAATATGTCCCTGAAATGGATGCTCGTGACAAGGCGTTCTATGAACATATCAAAAAGAACCGTGCTGATGCTCGTCTCAACTCTATTCGTAATCCTGTACCTGATTATTATGGTGAAAAAATTCAATCGGTGGCTGATTATCGATCCTGGTTACGAAAGCAAAGGGAACACTATCGAAAAGGTGTCTTTGGCGGTAGCGCTGATGAACTGGACAATTAGAATTGTATTAGATTGTAGTATTAATACGGAGTAATATTAGAATTAGTATATAATAGTGTGTGGGTTATTATATTAGTAGTCATGAATATTAATTTATAGTATTGGTTGATCTCTTTTAGACATGCATTTTTTATGGGGGATGTTGGTGGGGAGGGGAGATTTATTGATTTGATGAACGTTTGAATTCTACAATAAAAAAAAATGATTTGAATTTATGTCTACATTATATGTGATTCGTTTTGGATGTATGTCTTTTGTGGATAATGAGTGACTTCTTGGTGTGGTGTGTACATGGATGGATAGTTACTGTTATTATTATATGAATGAGGCGGGGTAGCAGCGTGACTAACAGGGGATGAATAGTTGGGATAAGGTGAATTCACAACGGGATTACTATTTTGATAGGGCGAAGACATTGGTTGTGGTGGTGGTTGCTGTGTTGACTGTTGCGGTTGTTGCTGATATGGATTCAAACCAAATGATTTTTCAAAAGCTGAAGGGCTCATATTGTCAGGAGGGGCAACTGACGGAACAAAATGGCAAATTCCAAAGATCACGCCAATGATGATGATGATTATCCCACTTGCCATTGATAAAGCATTGTAATTTAAAATGATACATCCCATGAAAATATAAAACAGAGCTCGACCCAATAGTGAAAACATGAATGATGCAAATTGGGTGATCATTTTTGGCAGCTTGACTTCAAAAAGTATGGTGATAAGACCAAATAAACTTCAAATATACTAATATTAGTTATCTGAATGCCCGCTCTCCTACGCTTTATATCAAATTGATACAAAAAAAAAAAAAAATAGACTTACATGGAATAAACACCTAGAATAAAATTCGGAAAACCTATGATATGCCAAAGGGAAAAAAAAGGAATCAGTTCATTTTTGACAGGTTACATAATTGAAGTTATGCGTACCCCCATTCAAGATCAAAGAGACACCACCAATGATCATAAAGATAGCTGCAATAAAGTTTACAAGGCGAAGGATGGTCGAGGTTGATACAGGCATTTCAAAATAAAATAGAATAAAAGCAGGGAATAAAGATATCAAATGGATGACAATAAATCTATAAAAAAGAATAAAAAAAAAGATCCATCGGTGCTTTTGTTACATAAACAGGTATCTGTGCCACAACGCATTTATATGTTCCTGGATGATTGAAAACCCCGCGTATTCCTTTTTGCCGGGTATGTACCCTTTCTACATCTAATATGGTACTGTTAGTAAAAGAGACTTGTTGAATTTACTGGTTGATATCTTTCAAGTGTAGTTTATTGGTGAGTAATTCCATACTATATACACATCAGTCACGAAGAAGTTAATGTTAGCCTTTTTTTTTATGGCATTTACGTACACGACCAGTGTAACTAATTATGGAAATAGCAAGACACCATTGTTTCAAGAAATCGTCTGCCAAGAGAAATTTGGTGGGTATTTCACACTCCGGATTTACTTTGTCGGCGTCAGTGTACGCGAGACTGACCATATTTTTCTCAACAAAGTGTGACCAAATTAAGGTGTATGCAAATTCAACATCCTTGTTATTATTGTCAATATAGTTTTGAAAATGTAATACCTAGAATTAGTATTGATATTATCTTTTCATCAAAAGTACTGTAATAAACGTTCTGACACTCGACTAGAGCCTTGGGAAATCCTGCATTGTTTTTATTAATTATGCCATACGCAATGAAAATAGTGAGCTGAGTGGTGTGGGTATATACAGTCCGCCTAGTCTATTGGAGAAAGTAATATTTTATAGGGAAGGCTACGCTGGTGGCACAGCCTAGGTCAATTAATATGAATGGCAGAGCGGGGATAGAGCCAAGTTTCATATGAAGTGATCTAGATTCGTAAACCAGTCGCTGGGATTCTTGGGAAAAATAGTCATAGGGATAAGCTGGAAAGGAGATAATATATAAGATAATAACAAAATATTCATTACAATGACTTTGCTCATCATATAATGGGTCAGAATATGGATAATAAAAAAAAGTATACTTTATTTGATAGAGCATGGTACATACTAAACTAAGGGAGCAGGGTTCATTGTAACAAGGGATCTAATGAAAACAGCATGAGGGAGACTATTAGGTATTCTAAAGTATGATCAGCATTAATCTTCAGAGAAGTCATATATATATGGTGTGCAGTTAAAGCATGAGAAAGACTGAAAGGGTATCTTTAGTGAAGAATAACAAGAGTCAACCCTAATGAAAAAGGGTAATGTTGGTGACAAAGGATCTATTGCACATCACATGAGAGAGACAAATGGGACATTTTTCATTGAATCAAGTAAAACACAAACATATTTTATTGAGATGTAGATGCCCGCTATGGACAAAGTAAAACTAAGCTAAGCTAATGAAGGCTTTGAAAAGCCAACTTATGGTGGCTTCAGATTCTAGATCCAAAATGAAAGGGTTTCGCCATGCATCTTGTAATCGCTGACCTGAGAACCCTTCTAAACTAGTCCTGACGCTAATCTTCGTCCAACACAATATTATAAAAGTTGAATGGTGAAGAAAAAAATGAAGAGAAAAAAAAGAAATGAAAGAAAGAGAGACCCCCCCAAAAAAAAAGAATGAGAATAAAACTTCACGTGGTCGGTATTTGAAATTTCCCCTCTGGTTTTTTCCATTCAGTAACGACAGTAACGACGGCATGGCAGCTGCCCCGTCGCATAAAAGCAGTATCCCCTCTCAGAATCGGGATGATAGCATGGGAATTCTCTTCTCCTAATGTAACCACCACGATATATTTGCACTACCATCGTCAGTAGAAGAGAATAGTTTTCGGTTTACCGTAAAATAGCATACCGTATTGTACCCTCCTTCATTGTAGAACAGTTTTCGCTCTTATTTTATGTTTATTCGACAATAAAAAAGCTATACAGTATCATATTTAATTAAACTGTATGATACTGTTGTAGCCAACGTTAAACTAAAACGACGACACCAACAAGAGATCTATTGTACAATTCATGAGAGTGACTAATGAAGAATTTTTTATTGAATCGTGTAAAAATAAAGACCTGTTTGTCAGATCATATCATAGGCACATACTATTATATACTAATCCTGTAGAGAATCTTTACCGTATGTGGTGATGTGTTTATTCTAAGCTCGCACTGAAAGAAAAAGGAATGGATTGGCATCCTATACATCGAACTTTAGTTTTTACCGCATCTTATTTTAAGATGGTATAATGTGTCCCTTATCGATATATGGCCTCATCCTTTTTTAATATGATATTTGCAATCTTTTTCTGGTAGAATAAAGAGATTCCACAACTACACCCATCATAATTGCTACATTTTTGGCAATTGGCGATGATCGATAATGGTGATCCAGTTAAATTACATTGTACTCAGGCGCAATTTTATTAATTTTGTCTACACGAATAATATATATATATATATATATATATATCAATTTGATTACTTATACACATATACTGCATTAGTCCCTATAAATTGCTCTGGATATGCTTTGAATCATATTTTGGAAATAAATAGACGATATCAATCAGACTAACACATCCTTCAAAAAGACGACGCTACTGTTTGAACACAAACGTACATGATAATATCCCAATTCCAAGGTCATGAAAAACTACAATATTCTATATATGAGTTATCGAGCGCTGTACACCCATGTCACGGAAGTACTCTATTCCCTTTATCAAACACACAATCATATATTATTCCCATGAGCCCATCTCGATAAATACCCTCGCTTTCAAAATCATAAAAATCAATGAAGTCAAAATATACTACGGTTTATTTCATTTATCAAACCTTTTTTTTTTTTTTTTTTTTTTTGGTAAATTGAAAAAACAACAACAACTGTACTAAACTAAAAAAAAAAAAAAACAGGCATTGGACGGTTGGAGGTGGAGGATAAATAATGAACAATAAAATAAAAATATAGAGGGTAACTAAAACTACAATTTGGATGAGGTGGATTCATTGGCAATAACAGCATGACCATTGGTAAGGACCACGCGATTTCCAGCACGGCCCACAAAGATAACATCAAAAGAGCTTGCATCTCGGGGTACCTTCCACATATCAATAGTCACAGTTTCACCTGGTAAGACAGGGCTAGCAAAGCGAGCAGAGATAGACTTGAAACGGTGACGGTCGTTACCGGCAAATTGTTGGGTGATGGCATGACCGACACGGCCATAGGAGCAAAGACCGTGCAAAATTGGTTGAGGGAGACCGACACTTTGGGCCACCTTGGGGTCAGCATGCAATGGATTGAAATCACCCGAGAGACGATACAGCAAAGCTTGATGAGTACCGGTATGGAAATCAACAGAAGCATCAGGAGAAGAAGCACGGTCCGCAGGGGGTTTGTACGACGCCGCCTTGGGTCCCTTGGGTCCACCCCATCCACCATAACCACGCACAAACATTTGACTATCCATGCGGCAATAATGGACATGGTCTGTTTCACCATACAAGTCAACGGTTGAAGAGATCACCATACCAGAGACTTTATCATATACACCAGTGCATGTTTTGACCGCTTTGAATCGTCCACCGACAACAGGGAAAGGGTTCACCACTTCCAACGATTGTTCACCATGCACAATGCAGTCAGGGTTATAAGGAGGGATACCAGGAATAGGTCCACCAGCACTGAAACGCTCGGTAAAGACATTCACGTCCCAGTGGTCCGATTTGAGTAAGAGCGATAAAGCGTAAGTGGGCAAGGGTCCAAACTTGGGATCTACAGACAAAAAAAAAAAAAAACCAAATGAGTTTATCGTGGGATAGACAATTTAGGTGTTTTGACTATTACCGTTTTCATAAAGCCATTGTAAATCGGTGTCAGGCACACCAACTGACAGAGCATATAATAAAAAGTCACGACGATTGCAAGCTACCTACAAGGCGTCAAGACGAGTAGTGAGATAAAGCCGTTCCTTTTAATATTGATCGCGTTTCTCTCCACATTCTTACCACTTCACTCGATTTGTGCCCAATGGCCTTTTCCACATCCACTTTATATCCTTCAGGCATTGTTATTTTTGGTGTTTTTGATGTTCGTTGAAGGAAAAGAGAGAAAGAGAGAAATAAAAGAAGACTTTATATATAAAAAAAATTGGCGGGGTGTGAGAAAGTCCCTGATTTTTGAAGCCGAAAAAATTTCTGTCTTTCACATGATCGCTACCCCACACTTTTTTTTTAGGGCATTAGGCGACCTTTTTTAATCACTTTTAGGAAAGATTCCCATTTCCGCCGCACACACCATAAACACATCTCATACATAAAAAAAAAAAAAAAAAAAAAAAAAAAAAAAAAAAAAAAAAAACGAATGAAAGAGTATAAATAGGAGGATTTTATTGGCAAGATAAAAAAAGAACACACTCCATCAGATAGAGAAGTAAGAAAAAAAGTGAATAAACTAATATATATCTAAACTACATATCCGGTTGTCGCATAGCCAATTCTTCATCAGTAGCCATCAGGGCAGCATCCCAATAGTTTTCAGCATGCCATTTGGTGAGTTCCAGTCGCGCCATTTTTTCACTTTCAAACGACCGTTCAGTAAATTTCTTGAAGGCCTTGTTTTTGACTTGACCATGCCACACCAAGTAGCACTTGTTCTCTCCATCCATCATATATTTGTTGGTATCTTGATCTACATCCATGTTGGCCAAATTTTTGGGTGCTGGCATATCATTCCAATCAATCCGCCGTAACATCAATTTTTTGTACGCCTTGACACTTTTCGGTCCGCCTTCCACAATCACCATATGACATTTATGATGCATGATCACAATCCCCGTCAGTCCATATTGTTGTGCGTTCATTTTAATTTTGTATAGATGTTTTGGGTGAGAGCAACTCTTGATCCTATTTTTTTTTTAAAAAAAATAGTTAATTTTACATTTTCTTTATACAGAGTCTATTTTTCACATGTTTTGTTTTTGGATTCCTTACTTGAATACCGCCACTTCATTTCCAGAACTCTGATCATTCGCCATTCTAGACTTGAGCTTTTCCCTTCGTTCTGCCGGTGTCAGTTTACGTTGTTCATTCGCCTTTTCATGTTGCTTTTGTCGTTCTTCCATTTCCTTGCGCACCTTGGCTTCCACTTTGGTTGGATCCTGTATAGCCGAGTCACCGAGCACCTTCATCAAATTGCTAATCTTGACCTTGGGTGGATCAGGAGGTAATAAGCCCAGTCGAATCTTATCCTGTTTGTCCTTTTGTGTTTCATTGCGTCGTTGTCGTCGTAACTTCTTGCGTTCCTTCTTGGTCAACATCAGGGCGCGTGACGGCGGCTTGCCATTCATTTCGCTAGGTGCTTGTATGGGGACTGGATGATGCACGTAGGAGGTTATCAGTGAGGTCAATTGCTGAGGATCCACCACATGGACGTTGAGATCTTGATAATCTTGATTGGGCAAAAAAGGCACATCCCACCATTCGGCAACAGGAGGAGGATCTTTCTTCAAAGTTTTGTCCGAGATGTCCATTTCCGCTTCCATACCCGCTTGTCGCACCTTGGCCGCCACTTCTTCCTTGAGTCGTTCCAATTGTGCTTTGGCTCGCTCTTGGTTCGCTTTTTCGATGTATTTGCCTGGCTGTACGAATCGTAAAGAGGTTCTAGCGCGTCGTCCTTTGGGTGCATTGTTAACTGGTAGTGAGGGATCGTAGTATGGGTTTTTGGTTGGGTCCGTAAACGATTCAGGCGTCGATTCAATCTTGAGAGTGTTGGGTTTGCTGGTGGTCGATGGTGGAGTGCTTTTCGTTGATCCTGTTGGTGACTGTTTTGACGGACTTGACACTAAGCGAGTGTTTGCCTATAAATATATATATACATAGATATATATATATATATAATAACATAGATAGAAGAAATAGACGTCAGTACAAGAAAGATGTTTTTATGAAACAGTCGATGTTTGATTACCTTAAGTTCGGTTTCACGTTTTGGGATGATACCTTTATCCAACATGGCCCTTAGATCAAAATTCCCTGAAGAATCGAGAGGCATAGGTGGAGGAGCAGCAGCTCTTTGATTGATCTACATATATATACAAACATATTAAAACGGTTAGACCTACAAAGCCTTTTCCTCCATCAGCTGTTTCCTTTAGATACTTACTTGATGACCTCCAGCCTTGATCCGATTCATAACCTCGTTTTTCTTGCGTTGGATTTCGGATAGACTGAGACCGCTCACAGGAGACGATGTTGCTGGTTGAGTAGATGGTGGAGGAGTCGACACAGGTGGCGATGGTGTTGGACGAGGAGATGCTGCATTGCTATTTTGAAATCTTGCTAGTTTCGCTAAGACCTCTGCCCGTTTGGCAGCAATAAGAGCGGCAGCCTAATATTAAAAGTATCATAAAATAGATATTAGATACACATAAATCCAATGATATGCACTTATGTGTAGAGTTTACCTGACTAGGATCCGACGACATCAATATATGTTAGATAATTATTGATTTTTGTAAAAAAAAAAAGAAAAACAGAAAAAAAAAACAACGCAAGAACTGCGGGCAAAATTTTTTGGCGACATCGAAAGAGCGGGGTTTAAATGATATTTTTTGACTGTAAGACTTTTTTTGTGTGCTTGCCCAACTGTATGCTATTAGCATTGAAAGTGTAATTATTTGAGCGATATTCAAACAAACATTCACACCATATTAAGAATCACACATCTGTATTCATGAGTTCTAAAAAAATATTGAGGCAAGTCATCGATTGGTATGGTATAACTGTTCCTTCATTGTAAACAAGTTAAAAAGGCGTGACAATGAATATTTATTTTGCACTTTATGTATTAATGAGATGCATAATATAGTATAATAAAGAAAATTTTGATACCGTATATATTACATTAAATAGTTGTTGCTCTTGAAGAGAACATGCATGATGATACATTGATTTAGTCTTACCTAATCATTTCAGGCAGCATGATGACACTTTTTAATGAGGTGTTCCCAATATATAATTTTGCCGAATGTCAAACCCCGACTCAAAAAAAAAAATCGTAACACTGGTGAGATTCACCTAAAAAAAGAAAAAACTGTCTTTTCCGGATTTTTTTTCCCCTTTCCCCTTTTTCTATTTCTATTTCTATTTTTTTTTTATATTCATTCTTCTCTTTTCCTTCAACATTCTTTCTTCTACTTTATTTCTCAGAACTCGTCATCAAACGAGAAAACTATTGACGCCAAGAACAATGTCGACTGCTACCACCACCACTGCCTCGCGGTATTTGGCCGATCAAAAGGCACCCTTCTCTCGTTTGGAAGCGAAACCTTTTTTTGATTCCTTGGACAACAAAGAAAAATTGTACGCCCATTACATGTCGCGTGCCGCTTTTGAAGGTACTCGTATCATCCTCAATCAAACCAATCCTCATGCCGAGTCCATTTATGATTTGATCGTCAAAGTATTCTCCAACAAACAAGGTCAACTGGTTGATGTGAAAGAACTGGAAAAGAGAAGGTAATGTCCCAAACTCATTGTGTATGTTTGATGTGGCTCAATCTTATGCACGCTTTTATTGATATCTGATAGTAATGTATCGCCTGAATCCTTTGAAAACTTACTTCAATACTCCGGCCAGTTCTTGGGGAACCTTAGCAACTACAAGTCTTTCGGTGATGAAAAGTTTATTCCTCGCGTTTCGTCTGAAGATTTTGAAAAGGTGGTGTCAGCTAGTGAATTCAAGGATGAGGCATTAAAACTCTTCAAGCAATCTAAGAACGAAATCTACAATGTGGAACCTGTTGCGCGCAACTTGCTTGGTTATCCTGACGATGGACATCTCTCTGGCTACTACTCTGACAATGTGACAAAAGCTGATATTCAACAAGTGCAATCCTATTTGGAAAAAATTAATGTTGATCCTTTGAACACAAGGTAAATGATGATTTAAGTGTATGATCAAGTACATATGCTTACTCACTTGTGTGCATTTATAGATTATTCAAAACTGATCGTGGGTTTGAACTGACGATTGCTTCATCCGATCGTAAGACCGAGTCGCATACCTTGGAAGATGGTACCTCCCTCACTTTTATCTATGGTGATTTCCACGAACAAATGGCGAAGGTGGCTGAAAACATCAAGGCATCGATTCCTGTTGCTGCCAACAACAACCAAGAAAACATGCTCAAATCCTACCATGATTCTTTCGCTTCTGGCTCCATCGAAGAACATATGGAATCTCAACGTCATTGGCTCCGCGATATCAATCCTCTTGTTGAAACTAATATCGGTAAGAAAAAACAGAATAAAGTTGAGGACATTTCAGATTTTCTTTTTTCTGGTTTACTTACAACACGCACTCTTTCTATTATTCCATATCAGGTTTCATTGAAAGCTACCGTGATCCTCAGGGTGTCCGTGCAGAATGGGAAGGCTTTGTAGCAATGGTGAACAAGAAACAAACAGAAAAGTTCAACAACTTGGTGAACCAGGCACCGGTGTTTGTCTCTCGCTTACCTTGGCCTGATACGTTTGAACGGGACTCCATCAACAAACCAGACTTCACTTCTCTCGAGGTCCTGTCCTTTGCTACGTGTGGTGTTCCTGCTGGCATCAACATCCCCAACTATAGCCAAGTCACTCAGAAACTCGGATCCAAAAACGTCTCCCTTGGCAACGTTATCTCTGCGTCATCGCCTGGTGAACAATTCCCCTTTATTGTCCCTTCCGATTTGGATTTGTATAGAACGCTCCGCAATGCCGCTTTCGAAGTGCAAGTAGGAACGCACGAATTGGGTCATGGTACCGGAAAAGTATTCAATGAAGATGCCGATGGGAAATACGATTTTGATTTGCAACGAGTGATTCACCCCTTCACCAATCAGCCTCTCACTTCTTGGTACAAGTCAGGTCAGACCTTCAACTCAGTCTTCGGTGGGATTGCCTCCAGTTATGAAGAATGTCGTGCTGAATGTATCGCCTTGGTCCTGTCACCTGACAATGATATCTTGAAAATATTTGGATATGAAGGTCAAAAGGCGGAAGATATTCTTTATGTGATGTACCTCAATATGGCACGTGCTGGTCTTGCTGCTTTGGAATTCTATGATCCTGTGGCAAAGAAGGTAATCCTTTTATGATGATGTAGACTGACAAAATTCAACCTCTCGTTGATATTTTTTTTTTTTTACTCATGATTTTTCTTTTCTATTTATAGTGGGGACAAGCACATATGCAAGCTAGATATGCCATTACAAACATCATGTTGGAAGCCGGTCAAGGATTCCTTTCAATCAATAATGTCAAGGATGATCAAGGCGATGCCACTCTGGAAATTCGATTGGATCGTGAAAAGATTCGGTCGGTGGGACGACCAGCTGTAGCAAAGTTTTTGGAAAAGCTTCAAGTGTATAAAGCTACTGCCGATGTGGAAAAAGGCAATGCATTGTATGTCAAGGCCACCTCTGTGCCTGACGACTGGATTAGTATGCGGGACACAGTCATCCGAAACAAACAGCCCCGAAAAGTCTTTGTCCAAGGAAACACTTCAGTCGATGCCAATGGACAAGTCTTGTTGAAAGAATACGATGCCTCTCCTGTCGGTATGATCCAAAGTTACATTGAACGGTTGGTTTAGAAATTATTATAGTTAGTCTAGTAGTTGTATATATTCTATTTTGATTGTATATGTTTTTTATTTTATTATTTTGAAAATGATGTTTGAATAAAATTCTACTATATTACTTTGTCCTATCGAATAACTAATGACTTGATAGCAGTTGTCATATTGAAAAGAGAGAGGGGGGTATGGTTGTGTAACAAGATGAATATCATTTGGTTATCGCATAGGTGAAAAGGTGATTGGAGACCCCGCTGGAGCTTTAGCGGGAATTGAATATTGGGTGAATGAAAAATACCAACACATCTGCGAAATCATTAATCTGCCTCTTTTTTCACTGCAGCAATATGAAGGTAATATATTATACGATACTGGATGAAACAAGGGAAGCATAGAGACATTGATAACAATACGATATCAGCACAGAATCATGAAAGAGGGTGTTTATTGGATGGATGAAAAAAACTGGATGGATGGATGGATGAATATCTCGGTTATTGATAAAATTATCAACCTGACAAAAATCATTCTGTTATCAATGTCTTCCCTGATTTCGATATACCTTTTTTTTTTTTTTTCATTGTTTGATTTACTGACAATACTCTTTTATTTATTTACTTTTTATATAGCTTAACATCGCTAACCCGGCTACCGGCTGCCAAAAGTTGATCGAAATTGACGATGAACGTCGCCTGTAAGTGATACCATTTCATTATTATTCTTATGCTTTCCTTGTCGAGTGATATATCAATAGCCACCAACATGCACAATAAACGATTATTCTGAACGGCACCTTGCACTTTACCATCTATACGCTGCAACAGGATTGGGACGGACGTTTTGCTCACACCTCAACAGACGGAGTTTCTCATATTGATATATCACTCAGACCATAGAAGGGCATCATTGAAAAATATCACTGTGAACTAACATACCGTCCTTCTCCCCCTCTTTTTTTTTTTTTTTTTTTGTTCTAGTCGTGGTTTCTACGATAAGCGTATGTCCCAAGAAGTATCTGGTGATGCTCTCGGTGATGAATTCAAGGGTTACGTCTTCCGTATCTCTGGTGGTAACGACAAGCAAGGTTTCCCCATGAAGCAAGGTGTTTTATTGCCTCACCGTGTGCGTTTGTTGTTGTCCAAGGGTCACAGCTGTTACCGCCCTCGCCGTACTGGTGAACGCAAGAGAAAGTCTGTCCGTGGTTGTATCGTGTCCTCCGACTTGTCCGTCCTCTCCTTGGTCGTTGTCAAGCAAGGTGAACAAGATATCCCCGGTTTGACTGACACTGCTGTCCCCAAGCGTCTCGGTCCCAAGCGTGCTTCCAAGATCCGCAAGTTCTTCAACTTGTCTCATGCTGATGATGTCCGCAAGTATGTGATCCGCCGTGAAATCCAACCCAAGAACGCTGAAAAGAAGCCTTACACCAAGGCTCCCAAGATCCAACGTTTGGTCACCCCTGCTACTCTTCAACGCAAGCGTCACCGTGTTGCCATCAAGCGCAGACGCGCCGAAGCCTCCAAGGAAGCCGAAGCCGAATACAAGCAATTGCTCGCCAAGCGTGTCAAGGAAACCAAGGAAAAGAAGTTGGAACGTCGTCGCACTTCTTCCATGCAAAAGTCTACCTCTGCCTAAGCTAACCCCTAGATGTAGTATCTCTCTTTTATTGTCATTAGTGTTATTACATTAGTATTTTGTTTTGTTTATTTTGATCAATAAAATATTTTGTCTTTTTTATATGACTCTGATATATGATGATGGGTGAGGAACGGGACGGTGTGTGGTTTAGTCCTTTGATCCAAGTGATATTTTACTTATGGACCGGGCTTTGAATAATAATTCCAAGAATCAGTCACTGGGTTTTTTGGCCCGCAAAAGCTTGCTATTTTTTTTTTTTTTTTTTAAACGCGCTTCTCTTCCGTCTTCTTTTACTTTATTATTGCTCAGTTGGAAAGCTCGAAGGGAAAGGATTGATATTATAGACTTTTGATCTTTCTTCTCTCTCGAAATTCATTCAACACATACAGAATACCACACTTCTCATTCTGTACGCCATGGCCCACAATTCGTCTACACCAACTTGGACGGAACAAGCTCGTTGTATCCATGATATTGTATGCCAAGCTCGATACGAATCTTCCGCCACTGCTGCACAGGATCTTCAACATCATTTATTATCATACACATCTTTATTCATCAATCTCCTCGATGATATACCAAAAAATTCAAATGATCGCCGAATCCTTCAATCAGGTACGTCAATTCTTGTTCAATGATTTTGGTCACAGCAACGAACTAGTCTAGTGAACTGGTCAACTAACCATAGTTTTCTATATATGTTCTTTTTTATACTCACTTAGGCAACGCCTTTATTCATGGCGTCGAACGATCCATCAACACCGATTTTATTCATGAAACAACCTTCCTCTCTGATCAATTGAATATTCACGAATGGGTGGCAGCAACTCTTTTGACTTGTGGGAAAAACGCATCCTCACGTACAGGTGCTAGTGCCATTGACGCTTCTGTTCTATTATATTACGACGAAAAGCTCTATCTTTTAGCAACATTGGATGTGATATTGGCCTCTATCAAAGACGATTCTGTTGACGACACTATTCGATCGGTGTTTCACGGATTCATCTTGGAACTTATGCAAACAGAGGTGGAGTTGGACGACAACAACAACAACACTAGGTCTTCTTCATTTACAACATCTTCATCAGCAAGCAATGGTACTATAGGGTCATTCGTATCAAAGCTTCTACAAGCAAACAACCGTATCAAAGCGCAAATCATATCTGTTTCTGGAAATGGTGGCATGGCAGTCAACAGTATCAACAATGGCAATGGCGCACCAACCACAACAACAGTTTCAGCAACGGGTGGATTCTTGGGAGAAGATATTACCTCAAAACGGCTTGATCGTATGGCGGATGAAAGGATCTACATTGTACAAATTTTATATCACCTGGCTTCTCTCATTAGATTGCCTCACGACGACATCTTTTCCATGTTGGAACTACTTCAGCTCTCAGATCTGACGGACGTGACTGTACCTTACTTGATGACCGCTCTTTTAGCAGCAATCTCTCCAGTTGGATATGAAGAAGATGAAATGACTTTGGAAGACAACTTGTTATCAGACGTCAGCTTTATCGACCGCTTCCATGAAAAATTCCTGGGTAATTTATTTAAGGTACCAGCTATCAAGGCTGTAGTGGCTCTGCAATGGTGTTTGTTTGTGTGCCGTGCGCGTGCTTGCTATGAACAGGTCGAGTCATTTACGGTGGTGACGGAACAAGTTACCTCTCAACTCATTGATGGTGCCATTGAAACAAAAGCCTTCCAATTTCTCAACGACTACATTCTTTACTTCCAACAACCTATCACCAAATTGGATACCGATCGACAGCTATTGAAGAACAGTGTGATCAAGGAAATGGAGGATGCGGCAGACGATTTGACTATTGATCCAACCGACTTTACCAAATTCAACGCCGATATACGACACGACTTTCACCCATTTGTGCTCTTTGAATTAGAAAAATTGGTGCTGGGGATGATCGAAAAGATGAACAACGTTTTGCAAAAACTCAAATATCGTGAAGAAGACAGCAATCAGTATATCAATGCACCTTTAGAATCAGACAATGCACTCATCAGCTCGAACGAAAATGGTCGATTCAACGAATTGGAACGCTTTTTTACTTTATTGGCAAGTATCTACCGGGACCGTTTGAATACAGGTGCGAAATTCTGGGTTCAGGAAAACAACTACCTCTATACATTTATTCAATGGGCGGTGGATATCAAAGTGGCTGGGACAGCGGGTGCTTGTTATGACTTTTTTGGTTCCATCTCGACTGGTGATCAATGTGCAACATTGGCTTATGAATTCTTGAATACTGGCACCGATTACTCGACTCTGGCTTCCAGCACTCTCTTTTCCTGGGGAAAGCTTTTTGCGACACTTCAGTTTTACGTGAAACTGCTTCATCAAGGCTCTACGAAGGGTGAATTGGGTGTACTGCCTCCTGCAGAAGAAGATCTCCTCATCAAGTTCCTATATCTGCTGCAACGGGTGGTGATGTATTCTACAAAAGCCCGAAGTGAATTATGGACTGACAATGAATTCCAAGCAAGCGACTCTGTTTTGAACATGCTCAAATACATCTCCTCAACGACTTTACGTGCTTCTTTGTATGACACTCTGGCCGCATTCTGTACATCTTGGGGCGGTGGAATCAATGGGTTTGGTGCTTCATTGTCTGGAAAAGTGTGGGAAATGTTGGAACGCAGCAATGACTTTGTTATCTCGGCAAAAACACAAGCACCTGGTGTAAACAACACGGACGGCAGCAATTTGACGACGTCAATGGATGTGGAACAACAACCCAAGATTATGCAGTATTTGGAAGCGGAACGTAGCCTTCATATTTATCCTCAAACTCTGTCAGTGCTACGACTTTTTGGCTCTGCCATTCATACACAAAGCAAACGTGATGAATTGATATCTGGATTTCAGCGACCACCTTGCACTTTACCTTCCTCTCTTGGCAAGGAAACTAGAACACCTGGTGGAAAACCTTACGTGACTTTGGTGATCGATGATATCTTTTTACAATTGTCGGATCAACAGTACAAACATCCTGGTGCAAAATGGCAACTCTCCTCAGCGGCTCTCAGGGTGTTGGAAAATAGCATTCTGTCCTTTGACCTACAACAACTGGAGGAACTGACTGCGACCAACAACAAAAAAGTCAGCGACACGAGGTATATACGCTCCCATGTGAACAAACGAAATGGATCGATGGCATTACAGCTGCAAGCGTTATTGTTGCAGTATGTTACGCACCCTGGGTACAACGTGATGGTCGAAATTCTCTCTGGTGGTGCCTTTTGCAAGCAGTTATTGAATATTATTGAACATGGGGTAGATGGTGTTACCAACAAGAACGAATATGGTCCTTTCTTTATTGAATGTATTGTCCGCGCTCTGCGAATCATTTACCAGGTACTTCAAATTCAAAGCTCCTTTTGTAATGTGCTGGTCCCATATATCACTGGCTTGTCAAACCGATCGGTGTCTGCGGAATTCAAGTTACAAGAATTTACCTTTGCTCCTCTTCCCACCCTTGTGCCTCTTGGTGACCATCTCCTCTGTCAAGCCAACTGTGTTGTTCAGATCGCGATGCTCATGAATTGTGAAGACCATGAAGAAATTTGCTACCTTAGCACCAAGATCCTCGATGCTCTATCTACTGAATCGAAACATGACAATGCCATCAAGAAAGGGTTCGAGTATGCAGGTGCATATGCTCCTATGGGTGGATTGGGTACCAAGTTAGCTGTTGTATTGAATGCTTGCAAGGATGCACCATCGATTGTCTACGGTGTTGGTGAACGTTTGGAAATCGAGCAACCAGAAACGATATCATGCGATGAATACCAATATGACATCAACAATATTCCGTTCTGGTTGGCCGAAGCCACTCTTGCCGATACATACAATTTTGACGATGATCTTACGTGGCTCCGAAGAACATGGTCTGTCCGAATTGCCATTCTCGACCTTTTGTTGGAAAATGCTGCTACTGATCGAACATCGCCATCACTCACCGAATTCATTTTGGGATACATGGATTTGATGAAGAACGGCTCTGGTTTTATGCAACGACAAAATACGGATTCTCTTTCGATCACCTTCACTGCAATATTAGAAATGATTCGAGTCCATAGTGGTGGTGGTACCAGAGCTGATGCTGATGGCATGGATACTGCAGAAGATGATGAACAGGTCGCCTTCTCTCGTCATTCCCCCTCTTTGATTGAAACCCACCCTATTCTGGCCGAAAAATGTTATCAATTGGTTTATCGACTTTGTGCCAAGGAATCAACATCCACGACAACCCTACGATACCTGCGCAATGAAGAGGAATTTTTCAGCAAACAATTCAAGGTGCTATCTGCTAGACTTGGATCGATTGCTTCAGTGCCAAACCCTACGTTCCCAGGCTCTATGGTCTGTCCTGATGGCTCCATTATCAAGACTGACTTTTTCCGACTTTTATCCATGTTACATCAACGGGCCTGGCTTTTGAAATCACTGGCTTTGGAACTTCATCATACTTCTGGCATGCAGCAAAAATCGGAGGTGGTCAAATTACTGAATTTATTATTTGGACAACATCTTGATGTACCTGGGTCATCAGCAACTGCCGTACCATTTGTGCATTCGGGCACGTTTGAACAAGATTTAGTCAAAATACTTGAAATCGGCAGCTCTTTGGAATTCCGGTGGGATGATGATTTGATGAACAACGTAGAAGTCGTCGACTTTACATTTGATATTTTCACCACATTCAAGGGCAGTGATTTCCAAATTCTCAACGAGCGACAATGCTTGGTGTATGATATACGGACAATATACTCAAAATTATGGGAACACAGGTCCAAGCTTATTGATACAACGGAACAGCAAACATTGGAAAAGGAAATTGGTGTTTTCCTGCAATCTCTTGTGGCAGAAAATCATGTGCGGGAAATAGTCCATGGACGGGTGCATTGCTTACGGGCATGGAAACAGGTTGTGCAGGTGGCTCTGACAGAATGCTTCGACTATTTCCCAACAGAAGCTCGACAACCGATTATCTATGCTTTACTGGCTTCGATTTTACCCAATATGCGACCAAAAAATGGATTTGATACCGACCTTCTCAAAGGCCTCAGTGAACTTGTATCCACTTTGATGATTCAGTTACGAGGAAAGAAACAATCACAATCAGGCGCTATTATCTCTTCAACCACAACAACAGCAACAAATCAAATGGATTCAGCTCAGAGACTTCCGGACGATAAGGTAATACAACTTTTTGTGGGTATTATGGACGCGATTCAAGAAGACAGCACCACTGTGGCAGTACGCGGTGACATGTACACGGCTCTTGTCAATCTTTTAC
Organism: Absidia repens; assembly: GCA_002105175.1. Lineage (NCBI taxonomy): Eukaryota > Fungi > Mucoromycota > Mucoromycetes > Mucorales > Cunninghamellaceae > Absidia > Absidia repens. Next base: position 1,604,370 of record MCGE01000007.1, read on the forward strand.
AGTATATTCGAAAACACTATCCTCCAGAATCACAACAAACAACACGATCAATGGAATCAAGACTGGTTGCTCTGCTATCAAGTCGATATGGGACGATCCTGGACACGATCTGCAATGATGCTTGTGATGGACTTGGTATCTGGCGAACAACCGCTTTCACTGCTCTCAACTCTTTGTATATTCTCACAAGTCAAGTGGATGATACCAAATTTTTGGCCTTACTGGTCAAACGGAACTTTATACGCTATACTGTCGACATGATTCGAACTGATGATATAACCTTAATGACTATTCTGACTCAAACTGAAGGTAAGAAATGAGAAGGACGATACAGAAACGTTTCAAAATGGTTGAAATTAACCCACTTTTTTTTTTATGGGTATAGGCTCCTTGTTACCTTTGTACATATACGAATCAAAAATCTCATTGTGTATTGATGTCGCTTCAAAAAGAAATGGCGCTCAACTCTTACTAGAAAATGGAATACTGGAAGTCCTTGGCCACTGCGAATTCATTGGTGCAAGGCCGAAATCATCATCCAATAAAGGTAAAAGACGAAAATGACGCAGATATATTGCAGAAAGGAGAAAAAAGAAAAGCTCTAATACATATCTTCTTGCATTGATTTTTCAGATGTAGATACAATACTCATGACTCGGTACCACCAACTTTTGTTACCAACTCTTCGGCTCATTGTGACATTATTATATAGCGTGGGAAGAGTGAATGGATTCTTATTAGAAAAGGTAATGGGAAATGGTTTCGAGGTAAATGGAATCCATTTAACATTCCATTTTATTATGATAGGTTGAAGGTTGGGTGGCGAAACAACAAGAAGCCCTGATTATATTATACAGTATGTGAATGATGCCAACTTGACGCTGGCTTTATTGACGGAATTGAAATTTGTGGTGGCCATCATGTATTACCTCAGCTGCCGACCTGGTTACTTCAAGAACTTGGTAAGTTTTAAACCCTTTAATTGATCTTTGTTTTTTTAAACTTAATTTTATTTTATTCCATAAACATATCATCGGTATCAGCTCAGTAGAAATCTCAACCATTTGCATGTGTCTATTGTGAAACTTTTACACCACTGGTCCTCCTCGTCTGATAATATCCTGAATCGGGTAATACCAGCAAACAATGAAGAAAGAGTGTGGGCGAATCAACAAGCATCAGGTATAGTGGAATTTTGTCTTTTTTTTTTTTTTTTTTTTTTTGGTTTCGTCTGTGATATGAATTCATCCATTTTATTTTCTTAATATGTACCATTAGGACCAAATGCTACATCAATACATGCAGAAAAATCAAGAAAACTGGTGGATGCCATTTTAAATTACATGAAGGCCTACGATTACAATGCGAAAATGGAAGCTGTATAATGGCCGTTTTGTATAGATCCCCACCTCAAGTAGTTTTTTTTTTTAGAATAGTATCGTATCGTTATTATCATATATTTGTCCCATTTTTATTTTACATCAACTCATCAATAAATTATGAAATACATCACTTCCAAAATCACGTATATCTCGTTTTGTATGAAGCTTATAGTTGATATACCATATTATGAATAGTTTAAAATACCTGGCGTTATCATCTCATGGGTTGCAATTTTAGACATGAACATCTTCATGACAGTTTTTGATACTGTAATGCAAATGAAATGAGAAGAGCGGAATCAGGGTAGGATAGTGGAAGATACCGTATAGAAAAATTCGTTTTATTTCAGAAGACAATAGGTGAACAAAATAAAAACGTGATTCATATGAGGAAAATGTTTAGGTGACCTATGGTTTAAGCTTAAATAAAATCGTTAGGGCAGCGGCATTAAATATACAAAAAGTGCAAAAGAAATATGGCTTTATGTTGATTATAACAAAGGTACTCTGGATACGAAGAGAATTGGACAACGGGTAATCTAGATAGTGTGATAGAACTAGGCGGTAGTGGGAGTGGTGGGGAATGAATCCTATTTTCAGTTGATATAAACCCCTGATGTCGCTCCAGCTGTCAAACTTGGGGGAGTTTAAACACCGTCTCGTGACCCGCTTTTGGTTTTTCTAAAACTTTTCCTTTGTCCCTCTTTCTTTTTTTTGTGTCAATTTTTTTAACACGAGTATCAGCAATGCCTGGATTTGTAGTTGAAGAAGGGTTTCCCCTTGCCCGCTTTCAGAACACAATCGGATCATCAAATATCAACAATAACTTTATAGTCGATTTGAACAACTGCGGATTCACTTCACCCTCTACAGATCATCAAAACGATCATGCCCTCGATGCCGTCGATCAAGTTGCTGTCACTATTCAAGGCGAAGGAATCAAGCTTTATGATGTAAGTCGGTACTAAACAGCTTACATAGTGCTATGAAATTTTTGCCATGCTGACCTGTTTATATATATGTAGACGACGATGCAAAAATGCTTGAACTCTTGGACGACGCCTCCTGGTACTTTGTTTGGTCAAGCTGCAGTCTACAGTCCAGCTTCTGGGGGCGAATCATTGAACTTCACCTACGCTTTGATCGACGCCGGCTCTGATATTACGAAAAAGGAAGAACGCAAGACTGTTTGGATGTGGAAAGATGCTCAGAACAACGAAAAGATCGCCTCCTCCGCTACGCGGGAATCGAAAACGGTAAAGAGAACGTCCAAAACAGCAATGCATGGGGCGGGGGGGATCGTGAGCTTTGACTGACAAATATACTTTCTATTTAGTTTAAACAACGTATCCAAGCCATTCATATCTCTCCTGCGCTTCGGTCAAATATTATTTTAGTAAACGAAAATGGCTCTATTGACCTTGTATCGAAAGACCTTGATCGCTTTACCGCCAACTACAAAGCCGAAAAGTAAGTCGAACTGGGGTTTGATGGGAAGATAAAACAATGGGCATATAGGTTGCTAATAGTATTCTTCCATCCTATGCTTTTCTTCTATTAGGAAGGAGCACGTTTTGTGGTCTACAGTGTTTGTCACATCGAGCTCTCATGTACGCCCATGTTGTATTCCCAATTCCATGGTTCCTGCTAACTCAACTATCGTCGTCACTGTGTGCCAATCGAAAGAATCGACTAAATATACCCTCAAGTTATACTATATCAATGAAGAACGCAGAAGTATCAACATTGCTGTTTCGACCGATTTGGAACCCAAGGTAATTTGCTGTGCCATCAGCAGGCAAGCTTTGGGAATTATTCTGATTCTTTTCTTTAAAAAAAAAATAGTACACACCCGTCTCTTTTACATTTGATGCTACTCTTGGTATCCTCACTGTCCTCGGTAAGATATTATTAAAAAAGTACAAATGTTCATATTATTAAATGATACTTCTTTTTACTATATTCTATAGAATCTGACGGTACTTGGACTGTGAATAACCTGACACTCAAACATCGACCTTCCAACAAAATTGCAGCATACTTAGAACAACGCTTGAAGATCCACTTTAAGAATTATCAAATCTATGATGAGAAGTTAGGCAAAATTGCATCTATGGCACCATTGGCCGACAATTTTGTTGCGCTAGTAGCACCTCGGATCGCTAGAAAAGGTATGTACTGAACGAAAATTCAGATATTGTATATATTAATAACATTGGCTTTGTGCTTCTGATTTAGGCTCGAAAATATACGAACATGTCCTCAGCATCTGGGATGTCAAATATGGTACCTTACAGGCTGAACAAATCATCAAACCATCTGAAAAGCAACTTTATTCGGAAAACTGTATCTATCAGGTAAGCTACATAAGAAATCGGGAAAACAAATAACGGATCTAATACACCAATGTATATTCATTTAGGTGAATGTTCTACGAAATTCGCACGTTGCAGTCACCATCTCCTCAACTATCCCCAAAACGGATGCCAACAAAAAATCTTCCAAAACCGTCACTGACACCAAATCAATAGTTACTTTATTCCCTTACTACAACCAGCCGATGTCTTTGATGGGTGCCATGAACAAGATGAAGGCCACTTCAAGCTTTTTGGATATCAATATGAATGATTTATCCGACAAGTCAAATATTGGATTAACTCGAAGTGGGCAAGGAGCTGTCAGTCGAGCTGTCAAAGTAAGTACGAAATAGAAAAATTATGTCCATATGCCCTCAAAGAAACTATCAACTAATCTTATTATATGTAACGTATGGTAGTTTGGAACCGACGATACGCATGCTTTTGAGGATTGGACAACAAAATTGAGGGCAGATCAAAACTCGGAAGAAGAAGTATTGAGGTCATTGATGGATCATTCGGTCTCGAAGAAAGCATTCACTGTAGAATTTATGAAGCATGTACGAAAGGAAGAAATATCTTTGGATGAGGACTTGTCGACATCTTCTGGTAGCAGTGACGGAAAAACACTGGATGACAATCGAAATCTTTGTACGAATGTTTATAATGAATTTTCCGGAAGCAAACGGAAGGTAGAAAATGAAAAAAAGCAAAATTGCAATAGGAAGACCAAGTTGACCTGAATGTACTGATCGCGTGTATATATTTTTAGACCCGTCTATCCAGTCAATTTGTATCCCTTGTGGCAAGTCGTATTTTTGCAACAAAATTGGACAAGCCTGATATGTCTTTATGGTCACCTTCTATAATATTGTATTTGATGTCACAACAACAACTTCGTAGTGGATACATTGATGGGGGTTTAATAAAGGGGTTGGTGGAACGCGATGCTTGGTACCTGGTTCCTGCTGCTCTGAAATCAGTTATCGACATTTCTGAAATGGACTTGGTTATGCTTATCAAGGCATTGGTATCATTGATAGATACGGAACCATCTGTATGGAAGGACCAGTTTGAAATTTACTTGCGATCTGTGATTGAATCTCCTCGAAATGACATATTTATGAAACAGGCTTTAAAACAGCTGACAGTGGCTGAATTACCGGTACTCTTGAAAACGATCACTCAATGGCTCGAAGGCAATTGCTCAAAAACAGAAACAATCAAGTTATCCCAGTCTTCTGACAAATTACTTGAAAACCGCAACAACGTAAGTTTTTTTCTTGAGAAGAGAAAGAGAGAGAGAGGGAAACTGAATCGCAACAACTCATTGTTGATCTATTTTTACAATTATTATTAGATTATTGAATTCACTAGCAACCTTCTCGATGTACATTTCCCTATGATTATCTTGGAACCGTCCCTTCATGAAACACTAGTCAAGCTGCAAATGTCGTTGGAGTCTTTGTCGAATCAAGTACAAGACCTGGAGGATCTTCGTGGTACCTTGACACCCTTCGAAAGAACGTTAAAACTCCAAAAGAAACATGCAATAAAGAAATCTGGCAGAAAGAACAAAGGATCTCTGGCAAACAAAAACTCCAATCCCTTGCTTGCGAATCCAAAATATGGTAGTGAAGAAGGCATACCTGTATATAGAGTAGAAATGTTTAGTTTTTAGGTAGCTGTGGTTTTCTTTTTTTTTTTTTTGTCTTCCCAATTCCCCGCCTCCTCCTCCTCCTCATCCCTTATATATATAAATATATTCATCATGTATCTCTTTACTAGTACATTTAATTATTATTTTTTTACTAGCCATTTGCATTTTACCAATCATCCAATAAAACTATCTTTGCACCAATATCACACTATCGTTACTGGTCTCTGTTATGATTCTGACGCCTTTATTATCATTATTATCATGCGAATCAAATGACTAGCAGAATAAATAGAGTATATCCAGTCTAGTATAGGTTACACTTCCGCTGATTGGCATGAATTGTAGATCAGAAACAAAACCACCTTTCATATTGATGGTCAGGTGCATGGTGAAGCAACTATTAAACAAACTTTAGTTTTTGTTCTAACTTATGACAGTGTGCTGACAAGAAAACAGGAAGAATAATCTTTAGTATATCGGCGTATATACTCACGACACTATCCATACATATTAATATAATTTATCTCTTGCGAATAAGACCACATTTGATATCAAGTGACCTCGATCAGTCACTCGAATTTTGGGAGAAAATAATCATTTCTAGAAGGATGCGTGACAAAAATAGGTGCATGGTTGGGTACTCACAAAACATCTACAATAACAATTTTTTGTATTATATAATGGGTCAAGAAAAAAGGATATATTTTATTGAAGCAATATGATACATAATAAAACTAGAGGAGAGATGTTTATTGTAACAGCGGATCTCATGGACGGCTCTATTGGTGGGGGAAGCATGAGGGGAGACGATTTTGAGATTGGAAGAAAGTTCAATATTAATCTAAATAAATGGTTGTAAAATGGAAGCTTATGTATTGTACAAGGCATGAGAAAGACGAAAGGTGTATTTTTTTTTTTTTTATTGAATCACAACAACAGTCAACACTAATTAAACGGGATTGATGCTAGTAAAAAAAAGAATCTATTGTCCAATATATAAAAGAGGTTAATGGAACATATTTCATTAAAGGATGTAGAAATAAACATATTTTATTCAGATATAGATACAAACTATGTACGAAGTAATACTAAACTAAGCTAATGAAGGCTCCAATACGCCAACTAATGGTCCTTCAAACCCTAGATCCAAAATGAAAGGGTTTCCCCATGCATCTTGTAATCCCTGAGCGAAAACCCCTTCTAAACTAGTCCTGACACTATTCTAAGTCCAACATAATTCTATAGAAGTTGAATGATGATGAGAGGGAAAAAAAGAAAAAGGGAAAAAGAAAAAAGAAAAGATAGAAAATGGGGGAAAATAAATATTCACGTGTACGGGGTTTGAAACCGGGGTTTGGGGAGCAAGCGTCTTTGTCAAAACTGAGCAACACAATGGCCAAGGCTATTGTTTAAGAAACAAAAACATCAACCATCAACCACGTAATTTTGTTCCTTTTCACTTTTACTATCATATACCTAGCTTAACATATGTCTTTTCAAGTAAAAAAAAAAAAAAAAGTCCTTAGTATTTTTTGTGAGATCTAATTTTTTTCTACGTTCTTGCTGAACTGCGTCATAGCAAGAGGAAGACATTGATGAGGCACCATAACCAACAGATCGAACAGATCAGTATACGCTCTGGGATTTTTTTTTTCTTGGCAAAAGAAAAAAGGTGAATAACAATGCAGAGAAATATTTTTTTTCAAATTAAGAATCATATAATAAGCCTAAAAACGAAAGTATTTTTTTATTGGTATAATGAATTAATGAATACGATGAATGGGAAGTCGATTACAAGCAAAGAGAAGATGAAATTGAATATAATACTAGCTAATGAGGCTAAATATCATATAATACACCTCGAAAGGTATGCAAATTTTATTGATAGAAGGACATGATAAACACAGTGCGCAATGGCTTTAAAAATAATATAATAAAAAAAAAAACGAAGTATATAATATATTAAATAGTAGGACATTGATGGCGATAGTAACTAACTACTAAATAAAGGCGATGAATGGGGAAGGTACGCTAATCTGGAGTGAGGTCAAAAGTATCACAGGCCTAACTAATTCTAAACCCATCTATGAGATCCTATCTGCAATAAAGTCAACAGTTCTGTTAAACACCATTAAACAAAAAAGACTAATAATACAAATACTTACCTTTTTTTTCTCACATGAAGAGGCACACCCACTGTGACGCTGATCTAAGGGGTAGGTATCGTTGCTTTTGGTGGCTGTTTGGTGATGATGATTTTGTTATACCTGATAGAATGGACTATCGTGCTTTTGTTTTAAAACCCAACGGTTCACCTGTCATGCGTATCCATTAAAAAATTGGAACCGTTTTTTCTTGCTCTATCCTTGCTGGCTATATTGATGCTTAGCGTTGTCAGGAACATGGTTTTATTAGGTATTACAATGGGTGCCTATGTAGGTATATTATTGGGTAAGTACAAATGTCTTCAATGATTTCGATCTATATATATTATACATACCAGTTTTGTTGAACTATGTCTTTTTCGAGGAGGCCATATTGTGAGCTGTTGTGAATGAAGTGGAAGAAATGGCATGAGTAAAGTTGTGATATACAGAGAATTCAAGTAAAATATGAAAGCTAATTAAATGGAGAAGGGAGTAAAATATTGTGTCGAAACAAAAAGAAAAAAAAATAAAGAAAAAGAAAAAAGAGGGGGGTAAAAAAAAAAGTTCTTTTATACACCTGGATTTCAAACTGCGCGAAATGAGCATAAATCAAATGGTGTGGAAGGTATAAAATGAGGTTGTAAGAGGGAATTATAATGCTAAGAATACTAAGACTAAACAAAGATCAATACTGAGGCTAAACTAAGAATAATACTAAGATGAGTATAAACTACTAATTAATGACTGCTTGTTTCATGCTTCTCTTCATGGGAAGCGGCCGGTGGAGGAGGAGCCGGAGCTTCATCTTGAGGAGGGGGAGGGGGAGGTGTTGGAGCCCGAGAAGCATGATGCGATTGATGATGCTCCTCGGCCAAGTGACTTGCTGCTGCTGCTGTTGCTGCTCCCGCTAGAGCGGTTATTGCTGCCGCCTTCAATCCTCCACTATCACCACCGCCACTACCATCACCAGTATGACGTGTGTATCGAATGCCAAAGTATCGGCCACGATTAATCAAGGATTGCCACCCAAAGGATATCAAGAATAAAACAATAGTAAAGGCCAGTAGGATATACACATTTCGAGTGAGCTCATAGTGAACTGTGTGTAAAGGATTTCGATCAATGATTGAACGTATTCCAGTCACGTAGCCAGTTCTTGCAAGTACATCCACACCCACAAAAAAAATAAAGGCCCCGACAAAACTAGTGGAGAAGATAATCACGTACCGTTCCAGGAAAAACGTCAAGCAAGCAAAGGCAACACACATGGCAGCCAAAAAACAAGCACGTGCCACCAATGATACAATAACCAAATCCTCCTTCCAACAGCATATATACAGTCCCAATGCCAATCCACATACTGCTCCAATCAAGTAGAATCCAATATTCCAAAGTACAAAAAAGAGAGCTGCACCAGCAACACCGAGACCCGCAGGCACCACTATCATTGTAATGTCGTTGTTGATATATCCCGTTGATGATTGACAATTAGTTAGACCAACCCATGTTACTAGGCCTGTATATATATAAAAAAAAAATCAAGTATCCAGGAATATTGGTATATAAATATATATAACTGGTTTTTTGTTAAAAATAAAATAAATACCTATTGCAAGGAATCCGAAGACAGCAAGGGTAACACGAAAACCTCTGAAACCATGTACCACTAAATAAAGGCCAAGGACTATAAACACTGCACCGAGAACAGCCATTTGAGTGGTAATGGCACTATCGTTTCCGTAAGTCGGATCTATCGGAAATAGATTTTATAAAAAGTAAATAAATAAAAGAAATAACAATAATAACAATAATAATAAAAAAGACAACAAGTGATAGACTTACAAGGATCATTCTGGCCGGATGGTGTTGACGAAGGTGAAGTTGTTGCTGATATTGTTGCTGATGGCGATGACCTTGTTTCCCTTGCTGATAATGATGAAGATTTTGTTGATATGGTGTTAGTTGGATCCGCTGTTGTCGTTTCCGAAGTTGGGCTGTTCCAATTGGCGATACTGTTTTCATTATCGTCGACAATGGGATATGCATAAATGAATAGAGTGTCTAATAAGATAAAGGTGACAATCAGTAAAAATAACTTCATCATGTACTAGTATATAAAAATATATATATAAAAGAGTAGCACTAAAAGATAAAAAAATCAGACAACTGCTTTTATAATTGAAAAAAAGGGGGAATAAGAAAAAGAAGAGAGAAAAGGCAACCAGGTTCTTTTTTTTAAAAAAGAACTGACAACATGTAAAGCAAAAAGGCAAAAAATCAAATTCCGACCGACCCATTTCTGTTTTTGGTTCATTGTTTTTTCAATATCCGTAGACCACAAAACGTAGATCAATTTCATATGGGTTGCTAAAAAAAGAAAAAATGGTATTATTTACTGAAGTAAATAAAATCTAATAATAGTGTGCAAGTATAAAGGAAAGAGGAATATAAGGTGACCATTATGATCCTGTGGCTAAACAATAAGAATATCATAGAATGAGGAGACGGTAAACTGGGGTGGAGAGGAGAGGGGTATCAACTATCCAAAATCCATACAAGCGGGTAGCATAAATAACTAAAGCTGTATATATTGAAGACAAATACGCTATCCAGACTGTACAAAATGAAAATGATGGATATTGCAAAGTCTTTTTTAAAAAAAAAAAAAAAAAAAAAAAAAAAAAAAGACCGTCGCCGTTTTAATAAACATGACCATTACCGTGTCATTAAAAACCTGGCTCGAAATCGCTATCATATGGAGGTGGTACCATTGTATTTGACAACGATTACCATTCACAAAATAGTAGCGTTACCCTGGAGCGTCACCAGAGAGTCTTGAGTTGGTAGGCGATCTGAAATACTACATATTACAAATTATTCTAATTGTAACAATGGGCCGGAATCATGGTATATACATATATATATATATATATATACTTAATTTCTCTTAAGAAAAAAGCGCCTGAATAGGATAAAAAAGTACGTTAGCCTGTTTCAAGCCAATTGGAAATAAGTCCCCCAGTGACGAAAAGTTGGCAGCGGCGATAACGATGAAAAAAAGCATTGTGGTCCAAAAGACCCGCAGAGGCGGAATCATTTATGAATTATGCAATCACCATATCCGTCAAAACCAAACAAAGTTGATGGTGTCTATCATGAGAAGAGAGCCGCCATATTGATGACATTGTATGGTATTGATTGTTGTAAAAAAAAAAACAAAAAAAAAACTCCCAGTCGAGCCAAACAAAAAGCATTTTTTACAACGAAGTCACTGGAAATTTCATACTTCTCCCCTCTATCCTCCAAACCAAACATCCATACGCCGACATGTATCAAAAACGAAAAAAAAAAGATACTGCGCGTGAATGGGTACATATTTCAATATAAGCACGATACATTTTATCTTGAAGAAGCGCATCATCATTTTGTTCAAATTCAAATTCCGTCCACGTGGACCTTTTTTTTTTATTTAGTCCCGCTTTGTCTCACTTCTCCTTCCCTTTTCTTTCTTTTTATTTACTCCTGCTTTGTCACACTTTTCTTTTTCCTTTTTTTTTTTTTTTTTTTTTCCTTCCACTTTTTTGAGGCTATGTTGGACTTAGATTAGTGTCAGGACTAGTTAAGAAGGGTTTTCAGCTCAAGGATTACAACATGCATGGGGAAACCCTTTCATTTTGGATCTAGGATTCGAGGACACCATTAGTTAGCTTTTTGAAGCCGTCATAAGCATAGTTTAGTACTAGTTTATCCATAGTTTGACTCTATATTTGAATAAAACATGTATCTTTTTACATACTATAATGCAAAGTGTCCCATAAGTCTCTCTCATATTTTATGCATAGGATCCCTTTTTGATTAGTGTTGACCATTCATCAGACCTCTCCATAGTCTCTCTCATTCTATCGCATTAGATCCTTTGTTGCAATGAGTCCTGCACTTTTAGTTTAGTTTTTATTGATACAGCTTCAATAAGACATGTCATTTTTTAGTCATGTTCTGACGGAATCGAATACTAGGTGAAGTCGCTATTATAGATGTTTTTATGAGGACCCTTTCACACATCCACTTTCTAGCTCACCCACTTGACTACATTTCCCTGATAATCCCAGTGACTGTGTGACAGTTTTGGATCACTTTATATTAAATGTGAATCTATTTGTATTCGATCAAATCAATAATAACAAACCTAGGCTGTATTGTGAGTGCAGCATTTCACTATGAAATATTATAGCTTCCACTAGGCTGAACATACTTTATCGTACATATCTAGTACATCATCTTCATTGCGCATGGTTTAATAATAAAATAATAAAACAATAAGAGCTATATGACTAAAGTACATTCGACCTTATAAGGCTGACTGCCAAAGCGCAAAGTGGCAGAGGTGTGATTACCCATCCTTTTTTTTATCACACCAGAAACATCAATCAACAGAACATTAAACATGGTTAGACGCTACTCTCATCCCTTTACTTTCTCTGTCTGTTTTTATAATACCAAAGTTCACTTTTTTTTTGTTCTGTGATATTCTTATTGTCACATTGATGACTCCACTTCCTGCCCTCCTTTTTTTTTTGCCCATTTTCTAATTCCCCAAAGATACCGCATAAAAAACAAGATACAATATTTTTGATAAAGCTTTATTGTATGGTCAAAAAATGGAAGGTAAAAAGCAACCTTCCAAAAAAATCAGTACAAATACTAACAATAATCACTGTAACAACAATAATAATACTACACTAATAATTCTAATACTACCATTAACACTATTCCAACAAGGTCTACAACACACTTCGAATTCCGGGTCATGGATCGAAGGTGCCTAATAATTCAGGCGCTGGAAGTTCACCTTGAGCAATTTTTTCAGCCGCCTTGACAATGTCATAAGTAATGATTGGAGAGACCACAGAATCGTGATTGTAAGCAGGATGATCCAATACCATTTTCCTCAAATACGTAGCAGCTGTCATCAGTTCACCAGTAGCACGTTGACTAATAAAGTCCAGGTATTTTGTTAATTTGCATCGAGTTTCAATATCAATGTTGGCACTGTTCAGATAATTGTGAATCAATGGGATGAATCCAGGGAACCCGTCACCTTGGTTTTGTCCGTTCACAATTTCGTTCATTGTCATTAGTTCATAAGCATCATTGTCGTCGTGTTGATTTCCTTTGGCTATATCGACAAAAAAAAAAAAAACAATGGTAAAGAACAAGTCAGCAATTGATATTTTTTTGTTTGTAGTAAGACTTACATGTAAACACATTCTTTCTGAAATAAAATTTGTCTTTCAAGGCAGCTTCACGATGATGAGCCGATTGCATGTTTTCATCCACCTATAAAAAAACCCGCCGCCCCATATATCTTTAGTATCATGCCCACTACGTCCTTCCTACTGCATTTACCTTTGAGATAGGCATATAAAAGTTCAAATCAAAGCTTAGAATAGCCCGCGTCAATAGCACAATGAACACAGAAAATGCTGCGTTTTCAAAATCAGTCAATTGCACTTCCATACTTCGAAATTCCACACGCCATCCGATATCTGAATTTGGAGGAGGAGGTTTGAATCGTACCGTTTGCCAGTTTGTTGATTGGAGATTCTAAATGAAATATATCACATTAATCATTTAAGCGTCATTCCTTCATTTTTTGGTTTGCTTTTATTACCTCAAAGTGATCAGCAGATTGTTCGTCGTCTACGTCTAGTAATTCTTCAAATATAACCAGAGGATCCCGGATGAATAGATGAGCCAAGTGCTTAGCCAGAAGATCGTCCACCCCATCTTTTCTTAATCTGCTGTAGATTCCCTCATCATACACCAAATTGAGATCGTTGTATTTATCTTTGAATGTGTCGTCCGAAGAGATATAGGAATCAATGGAACCATATCTAGATTTGTTAATCACCCTTTTGTTGGATTTTAATGGCTATATGAAAGTGAGAAAAAAAAAAAAAAAGTCGAGTAAGATCAAGGATTAAAATGTCAAATCTTATGTAGTTTGGTTTACCTCCAGTCCACGTTCTTCACGCGTACGATCATCCACACTAGCAGCAATCACATCCCAGCGACTATCAACATCAGCAAGATATCCACGGAAAAACGGAGTGGCTGCCGTCAATGCTAACTAGAACAGATAAGTAATAGTCAGTTATCCATTACCATCAATAGCCAACTAGTTTATTTTCTTATGCATATCTTACCATGATAGGTGCCACTGGAGCAAGTTGATCATATAAACGCCTAGCTTCATCGATATTGCATGCTTGGAAAGTGATTTGAAGACAACAACAGCCCATGCCAAAAGCCATTGCGTCCATATATATATGATCCGGTTTAGCAGCACCTTTTTTTGCCTCGTTGTCATGGTCAAATAAGTCACGGTCCCAGGGAATAGTTGGATCAATAAAAGGCTGAGGAGTGTTCTTGTCATGGTAGATTGGCATATTAATTTCCACCTTAGATCCACGACGACGTCTAATATTGGCGGTCAAGGTTCTAATAAAATAAAATAAAAACAGTAAAGCTTGTCAAACCCATATACTCTTTTTTTTTTTTGCGTCAAAAGCCAACTCTTTCCTCAACTCTTCTTACGGAAATCTAGCATGTGGATTAATAATTTCATCAGGCACAAACATGCTTTGACAAGCTTGTCCATCTGGTTCATGCGGAGGAATCAATTCATCAGGACAACCAAGTCGAGGGTAGTTCACTAGGGTCAAGGGCACATCACCAGGATGCATGGCACTGTTCGCCAAAATACGTCTACCTTTCATGTCAGCCTCCACTTGCACAAGGTCACGAAAGGTTGCTCCATAGGGTAATCCAGGTGTACTTTCCAGCATGTATCGTCCATATTCAGGTCGCCATAACGCTTTCGGTGCTTCCCTATGGGGTTGGATACCAAAATAAAATGATGTGTATAAGATTCGACTCTATAAATAATAACCCATACCCACCCCTCCTTTCACTCCCCTGGACTACACGTATGTATTCATATATACTGTCCTTGTCTACCTACGTTGTTTTACCAGAATTATAATCAAGTTCAGGCTGTTGTAAACCAGGAAGAATATCAAACACGCGTAAAGATAGCTTTGTCTTCTTGTTTACATTGTCCACATTCACCACCAAGTACTCCACCTAAGCAAATAATACCAAAGAAAGATACGTGTTAAATGAATGGGTTTCTTTAACAATGATACCTAATGTAGTGTGTAACTTACTTCATCACCCCAAAGTAATTCCTTTTTCTTTTGGTCCTTGCGATTCTTGTATATATTTAAAAACTGTTCAATGCCATGAGTACGCACATGATCTGCGTATTGCTTTGCATCATTCCAGTGAAGAGGTGTACCAAGCGACAACAGGCCCATGAGGTTTTGTTCAAAGGAAAATAAGAAAAAAGGAAAGTCAAAGAAGAAGAAAAGGAAAAAAGGGGAGAGGGTATTTTTATTCTTTCGAGCTCAGCACTTCCTTTTCGGCGACTGAAAAGCCACCTTGCATTAATAAGCAGTGTCTTATTTTAAAAAAAAAAAGTTTCAATCAATGCAAAAAACCAACTAGTCAGGCATTGAAACAATGTGAGCTTTAGCAAATGACATTGATGACTTGGTACAAATCAATATGCTTGACAAATATTTGTATAGGATAAAAAGGAGAAAACTTTTAATTTTAATACTATACCATTACTGATAAGAGATTATCATCATTAACCATCAAAATGCTATAAATTACTTTTTTTTCATGTTATGTATGGTTTTTATTTTACCTTATTTTTCTTCTTTCAATGAAATGATACCTTTTACTTACTTATTGTATTTATGGCTGCTCTATTCCTCAGTGGCGAGCGATTCTCCAAAGCCAAACATACAGAACCTAATAGTCTTGATGATGGAAAATCATAGTTTCGATCACTTTTTGTAAGTCGTCATAACACGAAAGCCTTAAAATCTGAAACAAATATTTTATGTACCTTATATTTATTAGAGGGCAATTTCATGAGATCAATCCAAATGTAGATGGCTCCAACTCAACCATGTGTAATTCCATGAAAAATGTCAAGGGAAGAACCAAAATCTGTGTGACTCATGACGGTCTTTTCCAGTAAGTGAAAAGATGACTAAACATTCATTTGTCATCCCCGTGACTATCTACATTCTTTTTTCTTTTCCTTTTTTTCCTAGTACTCAAGAGCCTGAGAATTTTATTTATGACAATAATCAACAAATATACAATGTGGATTTTGGATCATCACCATCAAAATCATCTAAAGCTACTATGGGTGGATTTTTATCAAATTTCCTTTTATATCGGGATTCAAAATATGCTGACGAAATTATGCGAGGCTTGAATCAGTCCACATTGCCTGTTTTATATACACTGGCTAAAGAATATGCTATTTCCGATGTAAGTGTATTCTTGACCATATTAAACTCATGAAATGATGATTGAAATTTTAATATAGAGATGGTTTTCAAGTGTACCAGGTACTTTTTTTTTAAAAAAAAAAAAAAAAAAAAAAGACCAAGTTTGGTTCCTGAATTTATCGTGCAGGATAAATCGGACATTAAATATTTTGTTAAATTAGGGTCAACCTTTCCAAACCGAAACTTTTTACATGCAGCAACGTCTGGTGGGGTGGTTAACAATGATATTCCCAAACTTGGTTACAACTTTACTACTATTTTCGAAGTAATGGATCAGAGGTCCATTTCCTATGGAATTTATACAGCTTCACCAGTACCTTACACTTACATGTTTCGGTATTTTCGATCACCAAAGACAATAACAAAGAAACCATTTCACAACATGGAAACGTTCTACAATGACTGTCAAAAAGGACAACTTCCATCTTATGTCTACTTGGAGCCGGCCATGTTTGGGTTGGATGAACGGTTGCGAAATGATCAACATCCTCGTGCTGGTTCTTTTTATGATCTTCGACGCGGAGAATTATTTTACAAGCAAGTTTATGAAGCCATAAGAAAAAGTCCACAATGGGAATCCATTTTATTTTTACTGGTCTGGGATGAACATGGAGGGTAAAATAAATAAAAAATATGATGTGAAAAAAAAAAAAGTTATAGGAATTAACAAAAATCCATTTTCTTTTTTATTACATAAAATTGTGTAGATTTTATGATCATGTACCACCGCCTACAAATGTTGTGAATCCCGATGGGATAGTACATCCCACCTTTGATTTTACAAGGCTTGGTATTCGTGTACCGGCAATTATGATTAGTCCTTGGATTCAACGTGGTCTTGTTTTGCCACAAAATCATCAACTTGAGCATGCTTCCATTAGTAGCACTTTACATGACTTGTTTGGCACTCCATACCTGACTCGACGTGATCAACAAGCCAACACATTTCATCAATTTGCAAATTTGGCCTCTCCTCGAAGTGATTGTCCCGTGTCTTTACCAGAACCAGCGTGGCAATTTGACAAGGAATGACAATGCACTGTCAGTTTGGTAGTGGTCAGTATAGCATAGTAGTGTAGTCTAAATGAATCATTTTTATTTTATATAAAGAAGCATGCTTCAATTTCAATTGATAAAAAAAACACATTTTGATAAAATTTATCTAGTAGTTTCCTAACTCCCCATACCTCTCTAGTATAATAGTGTAGTAGTCATTTTATATTTGATAATTAGGAATCGTCGCCTCCTCCAATAAAAATCAGCGAGGAAGAATACCCAGGTACATTTGAATCCCCGCGGTTTTGTCTCGTTTGGTTTTAAAAAAAAAAAGGCTTCTGTCACTTGCTCCGTCCAACTTCTTCCTTTTTTTTTTTTTTTGTTGTTCCATCTGTTGCTTCTACACAAATAAACCAATTCTCTACACCTACTCCATCTTCTCCTCCTATTAGAAAGATGAAGCAAACAATGAAGAAAACAAAAAAGTCGTTTGTTTTCAAGGATCTAACAAACTATTTGGCTCAACATCAAATCGGTACGGCTTCCCCGCCTTTCTAATCTATATATTCACTAGCTTACTAACTGCGCTCTCTCACCCATCTCTCCTTTTAGAAATACCATTAAAGGTGATTGCCTTCATCGTGGTAGGATACTTTTTACAACTCCCTTACTTCGATCGATTTCTTTTCATCAGTAACCAACGCCCAGATGGCCGATTCGAAAAAAGTTACTGGGATTTGACTTTTTTGTTCTTCTACATTTGTGTCTTTACCGCTGCCCGGGCCTCCTTTATGAAATACGCTCTTTTGCCTCTGGCGAGATGGTGCAAAGTCTCTCCCAAGAAGTACGATAGATTTTGTGAACAAGCTTGGTCCTTTATTTATTACTCTTGTAGCGGTAGTGCTGGAATCGTAAGTCAGCTTGTGACAGTCGAACGTGGGGGAGGGGGGGGACAGAGGCGAAAAGCGACGCTGGGTGGAGTAAGGAGAAATACATGGGTGAAAAAGAGTGCCAATTGAGGATGTGTGTGTGTGTGTGTGTGTGTGTGTGTGAAATTTACAGTAGTGCTCATATGTTTGTTTGTTTGTTTGTTTATCTTAGGCTGTAATGTATGGGTCAGATTGGTGGTTTGATACAAGCTACTTTTGGAGAGACTATCCCGTGACCGACTACACTGAAGCGTTCAAGTACTACTATTTGGTGCAGTTTGCATTTTGGTTACAACAAATTTTTGTCCTCCAAATCGAAGCGCCTAGAAAGGATTACCGTGAACTGGTCATGCATCATATCAATACCTTACTCCTGATCTTTGCCAGTTATCTCTGCAATTTTACTCGGGTAGGTAATGCTGTCTTTGTCTGTATGGATTTACCGGATGCCGTTCTTGCTGTAAGTAGAGTTATATGAAGGATAAATGGATTTTGGAATGATGCGATGGAACTGTCATTTGACGTTTTTATTTTTTTTTTTCCATGGTAGCTCGCAAAAGCATTGAATTATACTTGTCCAGGAATTGTGTGTAACTTCACCTTTGGTGTGATGATGGTCTCTTGGATATACACTCGTGTTTATCTTTATGGATGCATTATGGTATCGACATGGATGGAACCCGATCACTATGTGAATTTCCGATTGGCCCCATTGGAAGGTTGGTGGTTCCCTCATTTCGTTGTCTACATCATCTTTGGTCTTATGCTTGGTCTCTATTGTCTTATTCTCTTTTGGACTGCTATGATATTCAAGGTGCTTTACAAGATTTTGTTTACTGAAAATGCCTCCGATGTACGCTCGGATGATGAAGATGAAGAAATCATAGTATTAGAAAAGGATGATCTTAGCAAGAGGTAAAAAAAAAAAAATAGCGTAGGTAACTTTAGATAAGTGATCACTAATAATTATCATAATGATTTTCTAGGTCCAAGTCGAATGGTCTTACTCAGGCAACTCGTCGATCTACAGCAAAATCCAATCGGGGTAACTAATTGGAAATGGAACCCTTTAATTGCTTATAGCATCATTTATACATACACACTTAGTTTACATATTTACGTACACTTTACTTCCCTTAATACTTCCCCCCCCCTCCACTTGTTTATTTACATATTATCATGATGATATTATATGGTTTTATATCATTTATGTCATCTACATGTCATTATCCCCACTTTTTCATATAGTTTGAATATCCCCATTGCTTTATTTTGGCTATTATTTATCCCATCTTTCGAAATAAAAACACTCTATACATCTTACTATTAATTAAACAAAAATGAATAAATGTCTGAATTGTTTTTTCTGGAAGGATATTAACTATATAGTGTTAGTATAATCTGTCTATGAACTGACTGTGGCTTGAGATGATATTATACTGGATGTGATAGAGCAACTGGATACTGCTAATGCATCGGATCCAACGTCCATATATTTTGATCTGGATGTGCTGACCTTTATATGGCGGGATGGTTTTTACAGGATGATTATGACAGACACTTGGAAAATGAAGTAGTAATCATTTGTAGAATGTAACCGGAAAGGTGATGTATAATTATTTGATGAAGGATCTACGCCGAGCTATGGTAAAGTGGGTGAATCTTCACTACAGTATGGATCTTCACTCGATCTATTCATTTTTATTTCAATCTCAGCGATGTGTCATTTTTAAAAAGTTTTTCTTTTCCCTCCCCGCATTTCTTTTCTTGTCCTCTTCACATTTTTTTTACTCTTTCGTGATAATGAATAGCCAAAAAGTCGGTATTCTTGGAGGTAAAACGATATAAGATTAGCTCTTTGCTTATTTTCGATATATACGGAAGAAACTGACTATGATTCCATTTTTACTTTTTTTTTTTTTAGGTGGCCAACTTGGTCGCATGATGGTTGAAGCTGCTTCTCGTTTGAACTTGGAGGTAGTTATTCTTGATTCGCCCTTGGATGCCCCTGCCAAACAAATTGAATCCACTCAAGAACATATTGCCGGTGCTTTTAATGATGAAACCAAGATTCGCGAACTTGCTGGCAAGGTGGATGTCTTGACGGTGGAAATCGAACACGTCAATGCTGGTGTTCTGTCTTCCTTGGAAAAGAATGGCCATGTCGTCCACCCATCTGCCTTTACTGTGCTGACCATTCAAGACAAATTTGTACAAAAGAATCACCTTGTCGCTCATGGCGTCCCTGTAGCTGATTATATGGAAACCCCTGATCGCGCGTCTGTGGAAGCTGCTGGACAAAAGTTTGGCTACCCCTTCATGCTCAAATCAAAAACGATGGCCTATGATGGTAAAGGCAACTATGTAGTGAAATCGGAACAAGACATCCAACCTGCCATGGAAGCTTTGAGCAAGACACCTTTGTATGCTGAAAAATGGGCACCCTTTACCAAGGAACTGGCTGTGATGGTGGTCCGCCGTGCGAATGGCGAAATCCGATCCTACCCTGTGGTGGAAACAATTCACAAGAACAGTATCTGTCATTTGGTGATTGCTCCTGCTCAAGTGGATGGTGCTGTCCTTCGCCGTGCTCAAGCCGTGGCTGAAAACGCAATCAAGTCCTTCCCTGGTGCCGGTGTCTTTGGTGTCGAAATGTTTGTCTTGGAAGATGAATCCATCTTGTTGAATGAAATCGCCCCTCGTCCCCACAACTCTGGTCATTACACTATCGAAGCATGTGAAACATCTCAATACGAAAACCACTTGCGTGCTATTCTGGATATGCCTCTTGGATCTACGGCGATGAAGGTACCTGCTTCTATCATGGTGAACATCTTGGGTGAATCTGAAAGCATGGAAGAATGCTATCGACCTTGTCAAGAAGCGCTTGCTGTGGATGGCGCTACTATTCATCTCTATGGTAAGAAGGCTTGCCGTGCTGGTCGCAAGATGGGCCATATTACTGTGGTTGGTGAATCTATGATGCAAACTCAACAACGCCTTGCCCCCATCCTGAAGGCGATTGAACCAAATGTGGAACGCCCTCTTACCTTACGTCCTTTGGTTGGTATGATTATGGGATCTGATTCTGATTTGCCTGTCATGAAGGTGGGTGCTCAAATTTTGAAGCAATTCGGTATTCCTTTTGAATTATCTATCGTATCTGCTCATCGTACCCCGCTCCGTATGGTGGAATATGCAAAGTCTGCTGCTCAACGTGGTCTGATGGCTATTATTGCGGGTGCTGGTGGAGCTGCCCATTTACCTGGTATGGTTGCTGCTATGACCCCTTTGCCTGTCATTGGTGTTCCTGTGAAAGGCAGTTCTTTAGATGGTGTGGATTCTCTGCATAGCATTGTCCAAATGCCCGTAAGTGAAAATAAATGTACATGTTGGGTTTTGTAGTGGCAAGGTTGTGTTATTGACATTTCTTTTCTTATTAGCGTGGTATTCCTGTTGCTACTGTTGCCATCAACAACAGTACAAATGCTGCTCTGCTTGCTATTCGTATCTTGGGTGCATCTATTCCTGGAATCTTGAAGCAAATGGAAGACTACATGGAAAAGATGGAAGGTGAAGTCATGACGAAGGTGGGCAAGCTGGACAATGTGGTAAGAAATAAGTTGAAGGAATTGAATATCGGCATGATATGATATTAAACTTTATTTTATATATAGGGCTGGGAAAACTATTGAAATAGATTATTATGAATTGTATATATTAGTATAGTGTTAGTTACTTGTTTGAATAAAAGAAATACTATCAATAAAGAAACTTTTATCAATGTTTTGTTTTGTTTTATGAATGTGTCTGTCTCAGAGGGATGGGGGTTAGTATAGTATAGTATAGATTGTTTGAATCAAGTTACTTTGAATAGGCACTTGATTATTTTTTTGCTTTGCTATTTTTTTATTTTTATTTTATTTTATTGTTTGTGTGTCTGATCTAGAAGAAAACAAAGCGTTGCTCTACTTATTGTGATTGTACTAATGCGATAATGATAAAGAATGATGTAGCACTTGACACCATGTCCTATCATTAATAGCACTTTGGATACAAATGCATTTTATTACTTGTGCAACCATTCGATTAGTTTGATCACGAGTTGATTTTGCTAAATGTGATGAATGTATAGTGCATACTGCTCATTCAGAAACTGTTTGACAGTTACTCTTAACGTTCTTGTCAATTATAATGCCCAGAATTCGTCCCCATTTAGTTTCATCACACAAAACCCGACATCTTTTTTCCTCCCATATTTTGATCAACGTTCGTACGCGAAAAAAAAATCATATATCGCAAGTCAACCAAATTACACAATTAAAGACCCTAATATTGAAATATGGTATCATACGATAGGTATAAGTGTATCCTTCATATGATTGATATCAGTTTGTATCATTTTTACCCCAAGAAAAAGTCGGGCTTAATTGAAACTTGTACCTAAGATGCTCCTACAGTTATTGGTTTGTTTGGAGGAATGAGCGGAAGGTAAAAACAAAAAGGAAAAATTATTAAAGCGGACTCAGTTCCCACCACAATAATGCAGTTCCCCTATTCTTCTTTAAATCAATTCAAATTTGGGTGACACAATAGCTAGCTTCATGTAGTTATGATATGATGCCATCATTTGGGTATATTCTTAGCTTGCCTCACTTCTGTGCTTTTATTCACTGCCAAAAAATGAAAGGTTAAAAAATCAAAAAAGGAATGTCATGTGCTTCGGAACCCAAAAAACTTATCATGCTTTTAATATTTCCCATACTTTTTTTTTTCTTTTTTCCTTTTTTTCCTCTCTCTTTCTCTCTCTTCCCACTCTCGCCATTCCTTATTTGCTGTTGGTTTCATATTGCTCCATTCTTCCCTTCTATTTTATTCCTTCTTCTGTACATTCTTATTACTCCCTTTTTACTATCTCATTTTTTTTTTTTGTAGTTATAATGAACGCTATTCTTCTTTAGTTCCTCATCATTAGCCCTTGTTTTATTTTCCCCATTCAAATTTATATTTTGCCTTGACATTTTATCTTCTCAAAACCATGATTATTATTTCTTACCTTGTTTGCCTCTCTTCTTCTTCAGCCATTTGGGATTTGACTATCTGAATCAACTTTTTACTTTTACCACAACAGCAACATCATACAGCAATACCAACAGCAATAAAAACAACAACATAACCTCAGCAAATTACCCTTTTTCCTAAACAACTATTACAACAACAAGTCTACCAATACGTAGATATTATCCTCAATAAGGTACAGTACATCACGATGCATTCTGTCAAATCTTAAAACGGGACCTATTCACTCACAATTATGTGTATCCTTTCATAGATCTACATTCACTTCTCTATATATATTTATATCACCTCATTTTACTATGGCCCCTCAAACGCAACCTGACTACTGGTCCCAAGCTTCACTATCGATGGTGGACAAGATTATTGACAAAGACTACCAACTTTTGGAGGAACTTGGTCATGGCTCTTATGGCTGCCTCTTTCTCGGTCAATGTTTATCCAACAACAACTATGTCGCTATCAAAGTACTGAGCAAAATTGGCTTAGATTATGAACAACTTCAATTACAGCAACTCGAAATCGACATCCAAGCGTCCCTTAAGCATCCTTCTCTATTAGGCTTAGAACGAGTGATTCATGAAAAAAACCACGTCTTTATGGTGATGGAACTCTGTGATCAAGGTGATTTGTTTGACTTTGTTATGCAGGATCAGCATATCAACAAGGTGCGTGATGAAACCCTGGTCAAGTCTGTCTTCCTTCAAATCTTGGACGCCGTACAACACATGCATAGTCAAGGCATCTACCACCGCGATATTAAAATGGAAAATATTTTACTTCGAGGGGATGATGATGGCAATGACGACAGTGCCTTTACCTGCAAGGTCGCCGATTTTGGTCTCGCCACTCGTGAACGTTATTCTTTGGAATTTGGCTGCGGGTCCATCACTTACCTGGCTCCCGAACACTTTGATGACAGTGATGATGGTGCTTCTTCTTTGATCACAACTACTGAACTGGTGCCTTATGATGCTGCTGCCTCTGATATATGGAGTCTTGGTATTCTTTTATTGGCCTTTTTATTTGGACGGAACCCTTGGCAAGAAGCAACGAGCATGGATCCATCATTTACCGAGTTCAAACGTGACCCATCGGTTCTGAAAACCCACCTCTTCCCTGAACTGTCAACATCTTGTACACAATTTCTTCACGGCATTCTTGCTATGCATGGAACAGACCGACCCTCTATTGATCAGATGAAGGAACAGTTTCTGCAGTTGGATTCGTTGTTGGCTTCTAGCGATGGTGATGACCTGAAACAAGACGATTATGCAAGAATACCTATGGACATTCCTTCTATGCACAAGCCCACCGAGAAAACAACATTTGATTCCGCCATCTTTAGTGCAAACACTTCAACAGGTATGTCATGGTCTGATATGGTGGAAGAGGACATTCAACGTGATCAAGATGTTTATGGCTACTCCTCCCTCTCCTCCTCCTCTGTTATTGATGATGAACCGCAAGATTATGATGATACCGACGTGTTTGTCCATAGTCAAGAAAAGGAATCGTGGTGGCTCTGAAAATCATTTGGATCCCAAAATTAGTTTCCACTGTATGTATTCTTTTCTGTAGTCATAGATTTCCGTCTCCCTCTTCTTCTTCTTTGTATATCGTTTATTTACTCCCCTTCATTCTGCCTATGACGAAATGCGCTCCCTTCATTTAGTTTGTTTTACATTTATTATTATATTTAAATATTATTGTAGTATCATCACATCCCTCTCCCCCTGTCTCTTTTTAGTTTTAGTGTGCTAAATCAATCAATAAAGAATTTATTTTATCCTCAACTGAAGCATTATTTCATTGTCCTCTCCTTTTTTTTTTTTTTCTCACCTGTCATTCTCCTGTCCTCCCCCATCTTTTGAGTGATTGCCCAGTGATATTATTCATGTATCACAAAGCTTTCCATGCGCCATTAATGATGCAAAAAAAAAAAAAAAAAAAAAAAAAAAGAACTCTCCTTTATTTTAGTCTATTCTCAATGTTGATAATTATCATATTAAAATTTAGTTAGTAGATACGTCCTGTGTCATGGTCAATGTGAGCGAAATTTCATAAAATTCAACCAAACCTATGTCATCATCACATCGAAAAAAAGGTTGTGTGGTGCCACACATGCAATGCAAACCATAATAGGTATTAAACTCCGCTTTTCAAAACTGAGATCTTCCAATATGTTGAGTATGATGGATTTGTCACAAAGATAAAAAAAATAACGTCATATAGGGTTGTTGTTTTTTTTCTGAGGAGTATATTACTCAACTTGATGAGATCGGTCCCTTTGATGTATCCCTCTACCACATTCATTCCCAAACAGCGCGCAATAATTTAACATGGTCCCGCCTAGACCTCCTAATCGCAGCTAAACATCTTGTTTTTTTATTTTGTTTTAATAAACACCTTTTTGTTTCTCGGAAACCCCTACTTTTTTTTTTTCTTGATGACGACATGTCATGTCTTTCCCTCCCAATTCTTCTCAATACCGAATAACTGGGCAAAATAAATAAATCACTGTCAGAATCCTGTCCCTCCTCTCCTTTGATTTTTCAACCCCCGCTTTGTTTTCACTCTCATCACCCACCAAAAAAAAAAAAATGTGACCCCTGATTCCCTCCCCTCTCAAAGAAAATAAAAAAGACGATTTGCATAAAGGATAAAATAAGTGGAAAATATTTATTAAGAATAAAATAATAATAATAATAATAAGAGGACCGAGGAGATAAAAAAAAAATTTAGAAGCAAACAAAAGACTAACTACATAGGAGAGTATACAGGAATTAAAAAAAAAAAAAAAAAAAAAAAAAAGAGAGAAGCTAAAACTAAACCTTCAGCATCATGATTCCATGTTCCAAGCCCGGGACGTTTTCTTTTTTCTGGTACCCTTGCAACCAAGTGATGAATTTCGGGACGGAGTCCGCGGACATGAGGCGACAGATCTGGGTCTCGACACGATCGAAGCGTTTGATCATCGAGCGTAAGCACTGCGCATTGGATTGGGACGACGTGTTGACCACGGTGGGGGCATACGTGGTGGTGGGTACGATTTTGACCATCGATGGCACCAACCGCGCCATTTCCTTCTGCAAATCTTGATCCACATTCAATTCCCATTTGGCGCCCGGCGAAAGATACGTTGACCAGATCCCATACGCATCCTCCAATAAATCCATTTGGTTCTGCGATGGCATCGCAGGGTTCTGGTTCTTGCATTTCCGTCGCAGGTTGTTGTAGTCGATCCAAAAGTCCAGGTTTTCAGAACAAAAGTTGGCCCGTAAGAAATCCGTAAACAGCGACCGAAGTTGACCGTCATTCAAAATAATCATCAGACGAGCGGAACTACCATCGTATTGCTGCGATGATGATGGTGATGATGATGCTGATGACGGTGATGATGATGATGACGGTGATGATAATGGTGGTGATGAGTGGTAAGTAGGTGACGGTGACGAGGGTGTTTCCATTGTTGCACTTGTCGGTCGAGAAGAAGCATTGGGGATAGTAGAGATAGGGGGTAACGCCAAAGCACCTGGGACATACGGTGACGATGGAGTAGCTGGAGGTGAGGTGGGTAGTGATGCCGCAGAAACGGATGATTTTGTTGATGCTAATGAGGCCCGTCGTTCGTGAGCTGCTGAGGTCTTGACTGTTTTCACCGTATCCAATACCAAATTGCGTCCCTTCACTGTCACCATCATCAATGTTCCTTTGGATGATTCGATGGTAGAGTTGTCCAAGTGATCATCTTCATTTTGGTAATCAATCCATCCATGCCGTAAGAATTCAGTTGTCACGGTTTCCGCTTCGTCACGAGACGCGATAGTACAAAAGGAGACGAGCCAGTCGCAGCATAATTGAGTCGAGAAAATCACACGGAGTCTTTTGGTGGATGATGGGGATGTTGCCGGTTGTTGTCGATCCTGTTGCTGTTGGCGGGCTGATGTTGCTGATTGAATTAGCTTGTTGTCAAATAAGTGGAAACGGTCAGCCAGGCTAGTGCTGTTGTTGTTGCCGCTACTGGATGAGGACCAAGATACACTTGTTGCTGCTGATCCGACAGAGAGATCGGGTGCATTGCCTGAATCCGCTGAATGAGAAGAAGAGATGGAACTTCGCTTGGAGAGAGAAGCCCTTGATGGTGATGATGGTGATTGCGTTTCTTCCTTTCCACTGCCACCATTGCCTTCCACAGATAATCCATTGACCACCGTACGGAATAAAGAAGCCATATTTTGCCTACTCAACATCAATTGATCATCATCAGATCGTTCCAAAGTCACCAAACCAAACCTAGCCGTTGTCATTTCATGAAGAAGGAAATGATCCGCCTGTGTTTCTTTGCAAAAATCCTTCAAGATCACCAAACCTTTCGGAGTCAGTTGCCATAAACCACGGTCCCGGAAGGAACGGCTATTAGGATCCACAGCATTGAACATGAGACGAGACCAAAGGAATTGCTGACAGAGAGCTTTTGCCACACCACGTTCCATGTTGAAAGTTGTTGTCGTAACTGTTGTCACTAATTGGGAAGAATCTTTGGGATCGGGTACACGAATGGACTGCGAGAATTGCAATGAGCCAAGTACTTTGATAGCATCTTCCGAGCTGAAGGTCTTGTCATAGGTACGGAATAAATAACGGTGGGAATCAAACTTGATTTGGGTGATCAGAGCACCAAAAAGGTTATGGACATCCTGTGTTCATTGAGAAGAAAAAAAATTGAATAAAAAGAAAAATGAAGCAGAAAGCTTTTTGGAACATCTAATGATTCCATTTCGGGATTTCAATTTACCTTCATGTATGGTCGACCGTCCACAGTGAATTTCATTACAGAGGTATATGCTTGAGCCATTAGAATTAATTATGTTGTAAGAAGAAATAAATTTTAGAAATAGAAGATAAAACAAAATAGATAAAAGATAAATCACTGTAGCGTATTTATGTAAACTAAATTTGGATATTCAGTTTGACTACATAGTTACCATAGTCATATAAGGAGGCCAAAATATTCCCTTCTCATTGTATAAAATAATACACAAAACAAAGAATACTGTAAAAATAAAAATAAAAAAAAAAATAAAAAAACGTTTTTTCTCCCCAAAGTTTCCACAACTGTTCTTGGACATTTCTATAACGGTATTAAATGGAGTAAATCAAGAAAACCTGCTACATAGAAGTTTTGTCTATATATGGATGCAATGCATATACTAATCCCTTGACACTTGTTCTTTCTTTTCACTATCTTTGTCCAAAATGGATATCCTCCTTTCCATTATTGGCCTCAGGGCCTATTTTGGCTCCTTTTTTTTCGAATTGAAAGGAGAATTAACAAACAAAAGTGTCACGAAATAATCAAACAGTGATCCACACATACGCACACATCATACCACTACCCAAAATACAACCAAATCAGCCATCCTTCTCTAAAAGTCATATCAAAATTGTATCCATCGATATTTTTATTTATAATCATTGCAAAAAAAAAATCTAAATCTAAATCTAAATCTAAAATGCAATTTCAGATAGAACTCCCAATAAGGTATAAAAGGAATATCAATAGAATAAAGGGAGTCAAAATGTAAACTGTAAACTATGGAGTATAAGGTAAAAGATGATAAGGAGGGAAGGTAGTTGCCTTTTATTGGGTTGGAATCCGGGTAAAGTTCTCATCTTTTGTTTTTCGCTTTGGTCACTTCCTGATCGTAATCACCCTAGTTTCACCCATGGCCACTTGTTTTTTTGCTGTTGCTCATATCCTATATTGTCAAGTTGGTGCGCCCTATTTTCATACCTCCCTTACAGTACAAGTCTCCGCAAAACCATATTGCCGTTCCTATTACTTTCTTTGTTGAAGGAGAGTGATTAATGTTGTTGCTACATAATACTGATTCCCATTCATCGGTATATTGAAGTTTGTTGTTGTGTGGTGATATGATTGATAGCAATGAAATGCAAAAGTTAACCGAAGATAAAATCAAAAAATTTCATTGTTGTAGGTGATCAAACGTTTTCCATGCTGAAGATTTTTTTTTTGCCAAAAATGGAACTTGGGTATTCCGCCCTTCGTCACTGTGGTATTTGCTGATGGAGTACTGTGAATGGTGAAGCCAATGTAATCTTTCATACGCAAATCCATAGTTACGTTGTTTGGAAGATGTTGTGCTGTGTCAAGCCATTTTCAAGCTTTCTAGACCTAGTGTTGATCTGCTGAAGAATCCTTGCATGGCAAGTCATTAAAATAATACCATAGTCAATAAAATGCCAATACCAGCTTCACAACCCTTTTTTTTTTTTTTTTTTTTTTTTTTTTTTTTTTTTTTTGGACCTTACTTTTTCTTGGTAATAGATATAGATAATAATTTGAGTTGATGTTGCCCGTTTGTGTTTCCAAGTCGCTCCAGACCAAAATGGCACCTTGAAGGTTACCGTCATAATCATCAGAAGTATTGTCCATGAAAATTCAAATGCAGTATTTTAAGGAGATGCTGAAGGTAATAATAATAATGGCAATGTATCTTTTGGCGATGCGTTGTTGATGGTAGCTAATAATCAAATCAATTCGGTAGTACCTCCTTGTCATCCAGCAGTTCCCTTTGTCTGTTTCGTTCCTATTCAGAGAGTGCGACATTTCACGACAATGTTGACCGATATCACTATTGTTGAAGAGCTAAACCATGATTATTGCTTCAAAGTTCCCCTTTCTGTCGCTGACGTTATTAGAACCCTTGATTCGTGTTTCAGCAACATCCATACTAGAAATGCATGTCAGAATAATTAGAATAATATTAGTTGATTAGAGGAGCAAGTTAGAAAAAAAAAAGGGGGGAGGAGGAGGAGGGAAAATGGTTTCGTACCTTTGTGTCCATAGCCGTGAAGGAGCCATTCGAGAGAGTTTTCTTGCGCACATTAGTGACAGATCGACAGAGGGCGACAGGATTTGCAGTGTCAGAAGTAGTAAAAGGGTACAGCGGGATAGAGCAAGATGGTAAAATAGAAGGAGGTTGCCAACTCCGTAAAAGCGTCAGAAAACGAAGGACACCACATCAGCCAACATCTAGATCTGAAGAAAACCAACCTTTCAGGAAAGCGGAGAATCCATCACCTCCTTGTCTTTCATGAAACCGATCATTTGGGTAGTCGGTCTTGTAAAAAGAGATGCCATATAATGTCATTGCTGCTCAGCGGCGGTTGTATCCGAAGACCAGGACAGATATCAAAGGGACGTGCCAATATAATCGCGATGTCCAGAGTGTCAATAATCATTGCGTGTCGATGTAGAAGCGTCATTAAGTCAATAGTACATGCTTGTGTGTGCCTAACATTTATCGAGAAGCTGATCAGTGAGTGCATTTTCATACTTATTGGAATATTGTGCTTACCTGTAACTATTGAGATACCATAGTGAAAGGTTGGATTTCTATTGTATGCTTTCGGTCCAAGATATATCCAGAATACAGTATCACTTGGAAGTTGGGAAATCCAGAAGGTGGCTTGATACTTTGAGTAATTGAGACCAAGATGTCATTGCATAATTTGGAAGATAAAGGCTAGAGTTCAGAATACGCATCACTATCACCATTTTTTGTATTAATTACCTGATAATATGACAAACACGAATATACAGTGCCAAGACCATAAATAAGGTATTGTCAACATCATGAATCAGCTACTTCCACAACCTATTGTACTTAATATAGTGGTCTGAAAAGTCGGTTCAGTATTCACTCACATTTGTATTCATAAATGCGACATCACTTACTCCATAGAAGTCACCAGCAGAGAAAAAATTGATAATAAGTAGCAATACCATCCATTGCCTGGACGAATATAGTCGATCATAGGTTTGGAACACACTGAGAGGATAGACATGTCAGGACATATAGCATACCAAGATAAGAGGGACAATGATAAAAAAAAAGGGGGGGTGAAGAATAGCGGATATTCAAATAGGGTAAGAAAAAAAAAAAAAAAAAAAAAAAAAAGACGCATAATGGATCAATATTTATTTTTCAAGAATAAAACCAAGCTAATAATAAATGGAGAGTGGAATGGGGGAATACTATAACATTAAATTGGACATACGTTGGTTCACCAATATATCTGATAGTGACAGTTGTTGTAAATGCTTTCGAGAGTCAAAGTTTTTCGCCAGATCTGGTCCGCGCGGTTGTCGAATAGGAACAGGAATGGTATTTTGCTGGTCAGTTTCAGTGCTTTGCCTACCATTAACACCATTGAGTGAGTTTTTCGATATGTTATATTTATGAGCGTACTTTTTTTTTTTTTCTTCCAAGACTTACATGAATGGTTTTCGTAACGGACTATAACTTTCTCGTTTTGAAAGAGGTTCAGTGGGTGTGTATTCAAGAGCAGGTTTCTGATAACCACCAGTATTCAGGTCAGTTTCGTTTGTTTGCTGGAACAATAATCATTTGGTAAGTATATGGTGGCCATTTTCTTTAAATAACTGGTAAGTTTGTATTACCTTTTTCCGAATTTGCACATATCGATTAGGAAACACCCCAACAGAATGATGAAGTAATCCAAATTCTTCGGCAATCAAGTGCACATCCTTCCTTTCTTTTCCAGAATAGGTTTCAGGCATAAATACATCACGAGTGGGATCTTCAATAAAAGTCACTATTTGGTCATAAAGGTTCATAGATCGATTGTTGTTTGGAGGTCCACCGTCTACGTCAAAAATAAAATACATTAATCGATGATGTATGTACTACGTACTCTGTTCTATTCAACTTACTCTTTGGTTGAATCCTTGATTGTGGTTGATATTGACGGTCATTGTATACCAGATTCTTTTCCTCTGTGGTCGAGATATTGAATTGTGGTCCAAAAGATAGAGCTTTCTTGAATTCTACACGCAATTTCCTTCCACCCACTTCCAATTTAGTTAAACCAGATATGGCCTCCAGGGTTTCTTGAGAGTTTCGATAATTTGCAAATGCCAGACCACGGAACACACCATTGTCAAAATGATAATTGAGGGCATAAGGAATAGGAATACTATTGGCTTGCTAATAATAAAAAAAATAAAAAAAGAATATTTAGTGATACATATTCCTAATACGCAGATAACCAGACCCTTAGTTTTACCATAAGAAACATCAGCCCATCCTTCTTCAGATGAAAGGGGATATTCTTGATAACTATAGCAGTAGGTCCATCGTCAACATCTTCGACAGTCGTCTCCTGTGGAGTCAGTTGAGGTATAATGGAGGGCGACGATGGTGCAGAGTAGTAATCCTATATGACATGAAAAATTAAAACTTAGCAAGGACAAGTTCCTACTACATTTCAATAACTTACTTTGGACTTAATATTAATCCTTATGGATATAGGATGAGATATACGAGGAGACGACTGCCCAGACATGATTGACCACAAAAAGAAAGGAGAGAAAAAAGAGAAACCGTAAAAAAAAAAAAAAAAAAAAAAAAAAAGGAGAGGCTGAAGAGCATGGAGGTTGAACCCCGCCCCGGATTGGAAAAAAGGGGCAGCGTCGGAATTTTTGATCTTCCATTCATTTGCCCAGGAAATTTCGCTCGCTTTCTTTTTTTCCTTCCTTCTTTATTCTATTTATCATGTAAGTAAACGATTATTATTATTGGTTTTTAAAAAAAGAAAAAAGCATGTAGATTGGATAAAGGATGGATGAGTGTATGGATGGATGCATAGAAAGATAAATTGATAGATGGATGGATAAAAGGAGAAGGGATGATCAACAAATCAACAAGCGATGCAACAATACTACCAGAAACCTACTTTGGATTTGTCAGCAAAATCGACGTAATCAGCAGACACTACGACAATCTTTCATTCAGCTTCAAAAGGATACAAAACTTTTTTACGGACACCCCTTTTTATCTTATTCCATCCATTCATCCTGTACTTTTCCAGTCCAAACGAGAATACCAAAATACAAATACTAACATCAGTCTTTTTTATTTGAAATAGAAAATGGGTCGCCGTCCTGCTCGCTGTTACCGTTACTGTAAGAACAAGCCTTACCCCAAGTCCAGATACTGTCGTGGTGTCCCTGATGCCAAGATCAGAATTTACGATTTGGGTCGTAAGAAGGCTCACGTTGACGATTTCCCCCTCTGTATTCACTTGGTGTCCAACGAATACGAACAATTGTCTGCTGAAGCTCTTGAAGCCGGTCGTATCTGTTGTAACAAGTACATGACCAAGACCTCTGGCAAGGACTCCTTCCACATGCGTATCCGTGTCCATCCTTACCACGTTGTACGTATCAACAAAATGTTGTCTTGTGCTGGTGCTGATAGATTGCAAACTGGTATGCGTGGTGCTTTCGGTAAGCCTAACGGTTTGGTCGCTCGTGTCAACATTGGTCAAATCATCTTCTCCGTCCGCTCCAAGGATTCCAACAAGGCTACTGTCATTGAAGCTTTGAGACGTTGCAAGTACAAGTTCCCCGGTCAACAAAAGATTATCATCTCCAAGAAGTGGGGTTTCACTCCTCTTGCCCGTGAAGACTATGTCACCGCTCGTGCTGAAGGCAAGCTCCTCCCCGATGGTTGTTACGTCAAGTTCGTCCCTCAAAAGGGTGCCCTCACCAACTACTTTGACATGGCCTCTCGAGTTTAGATAGTTTTTTTGATTTATTTAGTCTTGTAGTCGTTTATCTTTTTATTTGTCATATACATTCTTTACCTTAGTATCATTCTTTTTATGTCGTTATCGTCTTGACTTAATAAAGACCATTCAAAAAAAAAAAAGATGTTTGGAGTGGTATTGATTGTTTATTGTGTATGGTTTAAAAGGGGGAAGTTAGGTGTTTGCTATCCACAGTGTTTGATTGACAATTTAGTATTTTTATAATGGATGTTTGATGTATGTCACTTCAACATTTATGGTGTTATTGAATATTGGGCAGCTGTGCATATTAAAGCTATGTCCAATTCACATTTATATGTTTGGTAATTATTTTGTCTTTGGTTACCTTTGGTGCTGTTCAGAAAGAACGCAAATGAAGTTGTGTCACTCGTAGAATGTTAAGTACGTCGTCTTTTTACTTGACAATAAAGCTTCTACCCATGTAATATGGCAGGAAAGTTGGTCTGGTTTTGTTCTTCATCGTTATGGCTGAGGGGTGAAGAGTTGCAGCCAAATCGATTTAAATCCCGCCCACGTGAATCTTTTATTTACTGCCATTTTTTTATTTATTTTTCCTCCCTTTCTTTTATTTTTCCTGTTTTTCCATCTTTTTTCTTCATCATTCAACTTTTTTGAGGTGATGGTGGACTTAGATTAATGTTAGGATTAGTTTAGAAGGGGTTCCAGATAAGGGATTACAAGATGCATGGGGAGACCCTTTCATTTTGGTTCTAGGATTTTGGAGTCTTCATAAGCTTAGTTTGGTGTTAGTTTGTTCATAGTTTGTATCTACCTCTGAATAAAATATGTCTCATTTACAAACTTCAAACAAACCTGTCTCATTAGACTGTTTCATGCCCTGTGCAATAAATCCCTTATTTATTACATGATTAGTATTGGCGGTTGATGTACTTCAATAAAAAGCACCTCTTCGATCTTCCTCATGTTTTGTATAGTGTATTAGCCTCCTTTTTACAGTGTTCTTTTTAGATTAGCATTAGCCATTCTTTTAGTTTCATGTTACTCTCCTTACAAGATCTTCCCATTAGGTCCCTTGTTATAATGAATCCTTCTCCGTCCGGTTTAGTAACTACCACTAGGCTTCAATAAAATATGTCCCTTTTTATTTACTATGCTCTGACCCATCTGACAATGGAACAATAGCACTATTGTTGTTGTATTGTGAATGTTCTACGATGCATTAGCTCTCTGGTTCACATTCCATAACTACTTTTCACCGTAAAGCTAGTACCCAATCAAGAAATAAATAGACTGTGGTTTCCTCACTCCTGGAGCACCCTTAAAGTGGCGAACGGCATTATTTTATTTCCTTACCCTGGTTCTCCACCGTCCCTTATTTAGCTAGTTCAGTATGATGTAGCATTTATACAATAGTCAATTCCCTTTTCGATATTTACGTACCATGAAAATATATGTATCTTTTATTTATTTGCATTACAATAAAAAATCAATGGGCTCATTTCAAATGCCTGTACAATGTATACTGAAGAAGTTGTGTCTTAATTGGGTATATAGATTTATTTAGGAGTTTATAGTTTGTTTGTTTTTTGAATGGATAAAATACGATATTAATGTCAAGTAGTAAGGGGTATATTATACAATTATTATTATTATGATTGTTTTTTTAAAACAAACAGCTACACGCACCACCGGAACAAACACCAATCCAATCCAGGGATAATTTTTGACAGATAGCATCACACCCTTCATGGTTATTATCTTCACAGGTACCAATACCAACATCAGTGCAGTAACATTGATCCAAAACACACATGCCATTGCTGTCGCCAGAATTCCAAGATTGTACGGCGCAAGCTTCTTGACAGCCTTGTGTTGAATATCCAGTCATTCCTTCGTCGCTGTATAGTTGTTGTTGCTCATTAGTTGTCATTGCGCATGGATCGGTCATTGGTATGGCTCGACCAACGTCAAAAAGGACAATTAAAAGCATGAGTAAAAATAGAGAGCATGATGATGAAAAACTCGATGCGTTGATCATTGCAATTATAATGTTATCGTCTACGATGATTATATGGGAAGAGAAGTAAAATATAAAAACGCCAAGTGATGATACATGCTCTGTTTTCTCTTTATATGTTGTTTTTCCATTCAAGAGCCGCGGATATGAAGGTTACACTGACTCGAATTCCTCCTTTTCCACTGAAATCGACTCTCAATGCCCAAAAAAAAAAAGATATTTGTATGGTAAGTACCCATGCGTCAAAAGGGTTTATTGTATTGAGAATCGAAAGAATATATCCTTTAATGAACGGCTGATTTAAAGCCTGCATAAACTTAAATAATAATAAAAAAAAAAAAAAACTTTCCGCCTTTGACGATTTTTTTTTATTCATCAATTATACCATAAAATAACTAAATAGACATTTAATGTTGAAGGCCCCATCTATATATATATATATTCGCCCATAGAAAGATCATACATTGTGCTGACCCATTACACGCCACCTCAGCCTGCTATTTGACGGTTATTAAAAATCCCCATCTTCGAAGAAAAGAATCCCAGGATTTGACTCCACGGGTTGAACCTAAAACAAAAAAAACAAGCTCCACGTTATCGGAGCTTGGGTAGCTCTAAATCGCTTAACTACGCATGTGATGTCGTTTTTAAGCGCAAGAATCATGGATTTCTCGGTTCGTATTTCCATGAGACAAAAATGTTTTTTAAGGGGAAAATAAAAATATGACAAATCTAATGTATGAAGCTTAAGATGAGCAGGTTGAAAACATTCTTAATAACATTTGACATCGACTTATTTTACCATTTCTTGCAAATTATTATCCGAACAGCCGTAACATTCAATCATGAAGTCATGGGGGTGGGAGCCTGGGGACGTCTACCCGCGGAAGATGAAACATGTCCCAACGGGTTTTTGTGTAAGCGATACAGCCTTGATTCAGTAACATAAATGGTGCACATACCTTATTGATATAAAGTAAATATGAGCAGGGCATAGCCTGGTTGAAACTGGAAAGAGGTTAAGACCAAAAAAAAAAAAAAAAAAAAGCTCTTCAAAACTCTCCAGCCAGCTTTCATATCATCTTGTAACATACGAAGTTGTGGCTCAAGAAACACACCCATATACATACACACACACAATATTTATTCATTAGACAAATCACTGAGGACAACGGTTGGGCGAAGTCACCTAGCAAAAATCTTTTTTTTTTTTTTTGACATACACACGTACAGACATGTCTCTTTTTTTCTACATGCTGTAACTCCATTCGACAACCCAATTAAACATATGAAAGAGATTAATGATAGGAGGATAAGATATAGTTTATTCATAACATATAACAACTAGCAATAATCTAATCTAATGGCAGTTCCATAATACAAACATGAGACTAAACTTAGAGGGCTCCCAAATCATGATTTCAAAATGAAAGGGTTTCCCCATGCTGTTTGTAATGCATTTTTTAAAATGCCCCTGATTCACATTCTAACTCTAATCCTAAGTTGACCGCCATCTCGATGAGAGCACCAATGATGTTTTTTAAGAAAATAAGAGAGAAGACAAAGGGGCAAAGGAAAAATAATGAAAATTTATGTGAGACCGGAGTGTGAATACGCCAGTCGTCCTTTTTTTTTTTTTTTTTTTTTGACAGTGTGTCGATCACAGTGAGCTGGGCCAAATTATTTTTAGCATACACAAAAATACCCAGTCGAGGACTAAATTGCAAGGCGCCGCCCACCAAACTGTGAAATGGTGGAAATTCATGAGCCCATCCGATCAAAAGCACACACTTGAACGAAAAAAAAAAAAGGAAGGGTGGTAGAGAGAGTCATCCTGCCATGAATATAAAACCCGCGCCCTTGAATATGTGACACTGCTCTGTTGCTGTTTTTCTACTCATCCCCGAGCCCCTCCTCCCTCTCCCAAATCGTAATCAACACCTGGCGCTATTCCATCGTAATCAATTTTCTTCAGATAACTGTGATTATTAGCCTTTTGGCAGACAATAGTATCTGACAGGACTCGCGTTTCTTTATTTGATAAAATACATAAAATACACTCCAAGTCTAAACAAAGTATTAAACTAAAGATCCACTGGCTCCAGAGTCCATTGCTGATCGGCGTTGTCTTGAAGTTTGCGTTTGCATGTGATGACACTTGTTCCTTCATCTTCGTCACTTCCCTTGATATCCAATACAATACGAGGGTCAGCACGAGTGTAAATAAATCCATCACGGTAGCCCCATCGTTGGTTATGAGTTCTAGTTGTTGAAGGGAAAAAAAAAAAAAGTTAATAACAACTGGCATCGAATTCGCCTATTTTTGGTTCGCTCCAGTTCTATCATTTTTTTTTTTTTTTTTTTTTTTTTTTTTTTTTTTTTTTTTTTTTTTTTTTTTTTTTACCTAGTGGTTTTGCGATCGTACTGTTGGATTTTCTTTTCAGCTTTCAAGTCACCTAGAAAACAAAAGAAAATGAGTGCCATTTGAATCGTAGTCGTAGATTGAATATTGCATACATACCACCGTCAATATCAAGAACTATGAATCAAAGGAATGCAAATAAAAGATACATATTAGCATCTATGGGGTTATTTCTATCCCTACTCTTTTTTTTTTTTTTTTTTTTTTTTAGCTTACCGAGTTCAGATTTCTTGTTGATCAAAAATCCGTTGTCAAAGCTCCAGAGCTTTTGATGCACAAAAACAAAAGATGAATGATGAGACCGCTTTTCACAAGTAATTGTATTTTATACACACACATATCACAATACACAATAGTTGTACTTACTTGATTGTCGCGATCTTCCCCTGTTTTCTATCAGTAAGAACAAGAGCAAAAAAAAAACCCCCCCGTTAGTTATCTAAATAATCATTGTTTTTGTTGGAGGTATGTCCCTTATTAGCTTACCTGTTCCCAGATGATAATATGGGTGCCTTTCTACAAAAAGAAAAAGTGACGGTTCAGTAAAAGAAGTATTGACAACCATGCCAAAATAGATACATATCACGCCTTTTTTCTTACTTCAGTTTTTCCTTCGTGAACATCCACCACGTTTTCACCGGTGCTTGTTTTGATATAAAAGTACGTGTTTTCAGGGAATCCGTTCATATTGTCGGTGAAACCAGAGAATAAATTTCTAGAGAGAGAGAGAAAGTAAAAGAAAGTAAAAGAATAAAATTTTTTGTCGGTCGTCGTCCCCTTTATGGCGTAGCTAAATTATTCGATTGTTACACGTGGGTAAGCTTAATTTATGTCACTTGTCTTGGCTCGAAATTCAACTCCCGCGCAAAAAAAGATTTTCAATGACATAAATTTTCCATATTGAGTAAAAAAAAAAAAAAGTTATATAAAATTTCACTTTTATGACAACAATGATATATACATATACAATAATAAGGGAAGTTGCAGGGGAAATGACTGAAAAGTCAATACTTTACTAGCTTCTAAAAAGAACTATTCATCGTCCACTTCATAAGCAACAATTTCCTTGAGTTGATCCATCAAATCGGAATGATGAGCGAAAAGCCTGTTGATAGCATTTTTCCAACTATTGTCTGGAAGTTCGGATGGTGGCTCAAGTAAAAGACTTTCCAATTGTGACATTTCGTTTTCCTGCAATGCCTGTTGACAATTGATAAAAAATTGGGGATAATCTGACCTGAGGGATTGCAACCGATCTGGATATCGACGAATTTGACAAATGTTGACATGGCTCAAGAAAGAACAAGGCTCTTCTTCTTTCTCCTTACCAACATAACCAACCAATTCTTTAAAAGTAAGCAGTAAAGGGCTGTTACGTCGTAAAAAAAATGCAATTCTTGTCATCCATTCCTCATCAGAGAGTTGCTGTCGAGTGCAATACAGTATTTTCTCAAAGACAGACCAGCGCGTTTGTCCAAGGTACTGTTGAATCATTCGAAACAAAGAAATATTGTGTTGTACTAGCTCTTTCATTTCTTGTTTACGACCCAATAACGCCACTTGAATAACATCGGGCACAATATGAGCGTTTATGTCAATGCGTGGTGATGGCGGCGTATCTGATTCCAGTTCTGCTGGTTCCGCCGTAATTTCAGGTAAATCAAATGTTACCTTTGATTTATGTGTGTCTCCGTCGCCACCATCATCGTGTGTACTAGGGGTGTCGGTGGTTTATGCATAACTGTCATTCCATTGAATGATAAAGAACCATGAGCTGTACGAAAGAAAGTAAATTATAATATATCAGGTTTCAATTTATAAGGGTTTTTCTTTTCTCATACCCCTGCTCTGTGTGTTGGTTAGGAAAGTGTAGTGAAAAATGACCCTGTAGGAAATTAGTAAATACTCCGTTGTCTACTTCCAAGTAGTTCTTTTATGACTTTGACAGTGTAAAAATGTCATGATAGTAAAAATTCTCATGTATACATACAGTGCGTACAGTATTTATTGCTATTTTATTTTTAAATGATATCATAGACAACTTTGGGTGTGGCGGATTTCATATAATTCCAATCCCGACATACCCCTGAGGAAAAATATGGGGAAGAATTCTTTTCTTTCTCTCTCTACTTTTAAAATATGCGACAACCATCCGAATGGAAGCAATATACAACCTTTGCGATAATTTTTATAGCTGGGTTGACGAAGCAATCATAGGATACAACAAGATTTTATCACCAAAAGCTGCGAGATGGACACTTGACTGATTTTAGTGAACATCATCATCTGCCTGTTGGTAATTTGGCCCGACTCGATGTTGTATATTACTATTTCTTGTATTGGAATTATATGAGGAACCTTAGCTGATAAATCATCTCTTCTTTATGTCAACAACAGCAACCATCTACGACACGCAACGACATATGGCGGTGAAATGGCTCTGAAACCATAATGGCATATTGGGAAGGGAGGTTTCCACGCCACTTCTGTGACACTCAAGGATGGAATGATTTGACCAGCATGAATTAGGTATATTATCTATCATAAAGGATGATGATTGATGTAAAAGATTGATATACGTACTTACCTATTCCCTTTTATTTGGTGGGGGGGTTATTGTTAGAAACTCGGTATATCTCTCTGTGGAAGCAAACAAGCTGCCATCATGCTCTATTACGGACTTGGGTAAGCTACATATAAACCCACAATGCGGGAAAATTGCAACTCATTTTGTCCTTCATTGTATGTTAGAGCTTCCTTGTACTGATTTTATGAATATGACGGACGTCGAAAGCTATTGGTGGATGAATATAGCGGAAATCGAGGCAAGCGAGATGGCAGTGGATGTATTATCATTATTGATCGCGGTAAAGCAATAGAGTGGTGACGGTGGGGGACACATATACGGAGATAACAAACTTCTGATGCACTTTTTGTTTTATCATCAATAGATTAAAAATGCTAGTGCTTATCTCAGAAATTGTTGTCATGACTATCTTAAACGCAAAAAATTGGTGGTATTGGCTGAATTTCATGCAACCTTGGTACGACGATCGACAATCTATAAATCAACGGATGGTGAATTTTGAAAACGCCGGACTAGAAACAGTGAATATGTATATATTGGATCAAGTGGACACGTATACAAGGGCTTTGACAATGTGTGTGTGTGTTGGCGACAGGAAGCACCTCGTGGCGTTAAATTCTAAAGCAAACTGGTAATGAAGACGTAGACTATCGATCATGTGCCGACAATTGGGATTGCATCCGCGTCAAATCTGCGTTATGGTTGGATCACAGGAACTGTAATACATGAAGAATGGTGGAAAGAAACCATTGGTCCAAGGTATTAACGAAAATTTGGTGATGGTGCCATTTACCTTTACGTGGGAAAGAAGGTCGTGTTTGTCACATATTAGAAGAGGTAAGTGGAGCGTGGTATGCTTTTTAGCAAAGATGATAGGTCGTTCACTTCATGTTTTAACGTTATTTTTTCTTCTCCTTTTTGATGAACTGAAGTCAATAGTGAGGACCCCAACATGATTTTTATCACCGAACTGCTGGCCATTTAGAATACGGTTTTGAACCAACTTCAGCTTGACACCAAAAGCATCAGACAGCAACGTAGCACCATTAGCAACAGAAATTGATCCATCACTTTTCTTTTTTGAGCGACCTGTCATCAATTGTTAGCGCTTTGAAACTTGGATGATGGTCTGTAGCACCAATACTGCGACACACATCAATGCTGCGGTGACAACACCACCTCGCAACGACGGAACTGGTTGGAAACCATGCCCCAAGCGTTCTCAAGCAATCAGCTCACTTTTAGAAGGTTTGTGTTCTCGATCCGCCATTGAATTCAGAACTGTCAAGCTAGCAGAAAAAACCGAGCGTTACCAAAACCCCCAGCAACAGCGATCGTCAATGGTAATTCATGGCAAAGCAATTCCAGTTTGGTCAAGCGTAGTTTAGTCATATTAGCTCTAGACATTTAGAATTAGAGAAAAAAAATTCACACATCATTTTCTTCGTTACCCATCCCCTCATTATCTTATATTATCAGTTTTTTTTTTTCTTTCGTCTATTGTTTTTAATTGTTTGCTGAAAAAATAAAGCTACAACCAATAAAATATATTCATCGGCTTATGTCTGTTTAGAGAAATGATGAAAATGAAAAAAAAATGCATCGGATTGGTCAGATTGGGAAATCCGTTTTACCCTTCGGTTGGTTTCCGAAGAGAAGCTTATCCTCTACTTCCCCTTCTCCCCCACCTCGTCCCCCAATTTTCCCATCATGTTTATAACACACAACAACAAAAAATAAATATGTCAGTGTTGTGATTTTTGATGTATAATAGTTTGTGTACAAAAAGTGAATAGATGTGGGGTCATAATATATAGATGTTTTGTTATTGTTTGTTTGATTAGTATCATTACCATCATCATCTAAATATTCCAGCTTGAATGCATCATGCAAAGTAAAAAAGGGAAAGAATAAAATAATGATTTTTTTGAAAGGGCGCGTTTTACTTCTTTCAGCGACTTCGGTAGCATTCCGAGGCACTTCCCAAAGAGGTAGTTGGTGATACAGAATCAAGGGTGTTAGGATAGAATACATCGAGTTGAAGGGGGATCGGAAGAAACTAGTGGTGAATTCCCGATAGTTGTAGCACCACAAAAAATGAACAAACAAAGAAAATGTGCCTCACTTCGCTCTCACCTTCTCCGTTTCTTAATGGAAGTATGGTATGGGCTTATTAACAATTCATTTCCTTTACAAGTTCGTAAGTTACACTTTGTGCAGTCAGTTAGATTCGCCACAATTTAAAATGGATGAAAACAAATAAATGCATGATATGAACTCTTTTTGAATATCGGTGTTTCAAAATACCAGAGTAGCTTTTGTAAAAGGGGATTCTTTCTTTTTTATTTCTTTCTTTCTTTCCTCCCCTTCTTATTTTTATTGTACATACCTATATTTTATATGCCTGGACTGAAAGTATGAAAATGAAGCTCGTTTACCTATATGTAACATACTGAATAGTGTTACTCAACTTCCTTTTCTTTTTATTTTTTATTTTTGGTTTTTCATAGACAATTGACGGTTTACTCAAAGACCTTGGGTATTCATCTTATACACCAAGCAAAGAAAAGTATTTGGTGGATGATGAAGAAGATAAGACGTTATTGTCTCAAACAAAACTGCCACTTGTAAGTCAATACAATCAATGCATTTGTTTTTCTCACACCGCCTTTTTTATTATTATTATTATTATTATATAGGGTCAAGCGATTGACATTATCGTCCCAAATACCACTCGCAGCGGTAATTCAATTTTTCGCATTTTTTTTTTTCTCTCTCCCCTCTTTTGTTTCTCATTCATTCTTCCTCATTATTTATTACACTTAGACCAAGCCACGCCTTTCAAGCAACTTATTGACAGTCTTGGGACACGTTACATCGCCAATGACCACTCAACATCCAACAACAGCAATGATTTCCTTGAACATAAAGTATGAACCACACCATGCTTTATTTATTAGGAACAAAGACACTAACTTACTTTGATAAAATATAGTACAAACATAATGATCAACTTCGAATGGACCGAATTGAAGAATTCTATACAACAGAAACGAGCTATATTCGAAAACTGGAAGCTTTGGTGAACACAATTGTCAAGCCTTTGAAGCAATCTTGCACCAAAGACAAGCCTATATTGAACAAGTTTAGGTGCACCAACATCTTTCTTAATTTGGAACAAATCCTTGAATTACATCAACAATTTATGAAGGATCTTATGACTTGTAAGGATGACTTTGCCACTGTTTGCTCTACTTATGTAAGTTTAAAAAAATCCCCAGGGACGATCTTCATTGAAATCAAGAAATGCCTCGTGATATTAACTTTATTCAATATGATTGATTAGATGGGGAAGATGGACCGATATCGACGTTACTTACTCAAAGTAAACGACGCACAAGAACTTCAACTGCTAGAATACCAAAAGAACCAGCCGTTCCGAAGTTTCATTATCAAGGCAATCACTGACCCTGTATTCAAAGGCTTCTCTCTTAAGATGCTGCTGGATGAGCCCTGGAAAAGAATCACCGCCTACACAGCACTACTCAAGGAAATCCGGAACTATACATCTGCTGATCACCCTGACTTCGACAAGTTGACCGACTCATTCACTCAAATCAACACCATTGCTTCTGTGCGTGACGATGTGCCAACCATTCTTGCTACGAAATCTCATGATTTGTATCTGTCTATTCGTAAAGCCCCTGTAAGTTTTTTACTTGCCATAAAAAGAAGAACAAAAAACATCCCAAACAATGAAATATGAGCTGACCTTTTATTATTGTTCTTTTTACCTATATATGTACTACATAGTGTCACCTTATTAAACAAAGTCGCTCACTTGTTACTCATTTGGATGCTGTTGAAATCAATCGAATCACTGGGAAAACGTCTCGACATGTTACTATCTTTTTATTTTGTGACAAAATCATGGTGGCAAGTCGATCCTCTCATGCTAAAGGCGCTGATATCTGTGATGGTGTACCCTCTGGAAATACCCCTTTGACCAATTTGACTCCTAAGAAGAAGAAAGGACACGACTTCAAGTTTTGTGGCTGGGTTGAACTAGAACATATTGAACTATTTCATGGGCCTTCAGGTAAAAAATGGTGGGGAGAGGGGAAATAGGGTTGACAAGTTTGACAAGACACGGAAA
The DNA here is from genome assembly GCA_002105175.1 of Absidia repens. Taxonomy (NCBI): domain Eukaryota; kingdom Fungi; phylum Mucoromycota; class Mucoromycetes; order Mucorales; family Cunninghamellaceae; genus Absidia; species Absidia repens. The sequence continues at coordinate 1,649,154 of MCGE01000007.1, forward strand.
TACAAATGCTAACTTTGTATACACATTTTATTTTTATTTTTATTATTTTTCTTAAATAGATCTTCCAGGTGCCATCATTATTCGTGCTTCCTCTGACTTTCAAGATAGTATCACAGAAACGGGCTATGAAAAGTACTTCCAAAAAGGTGCCCGTATTTTTGCTTGCCAAACTGAATCTACTCGCCAAACCTTGCCTGACTTTATGGAACACAAGGATGCTTTTGTCGATACTTTCTATAAAACTCAAGCTGTGGCAAGACAATATGGAAACCAAGATGCCACTTATTACCGTCCTTGGAATGACCTTAATGTATATAGCAACGTTTATGACCATGAAACCTATATTAAAACCGATATCAAGGTAAGCCTCATCAAAAAAAAAAAAGGTCAAAGCGTCTAATTTTTTTTTGTTTCATTATTACATAGAATAATGTGGCTACTATACTATTGGAAAAAGATTCAAAAGCTGACATTTCCTCATTACTGAACTCTAGCCGATCTTCTCCATGGATTATAGCCTTGGTGCGACCCGATTCCCATGGTCTGAAACTCAATCTCTGGTCAAAAGTGCCGTTGTCATGTCTTCATGACCAGCGAACTACCATATCTGATATCCCCAAGACTGCCCAGGACATACCGTTGGATTTTGCTACCGTATTTTGGAATAATGGTTAGGAGTAAAAAAAACACACACACACACACACTCCATAATACATTGACTAATTTCCTTGATTTGTATTTTACAACTAGTTATCAAATGTGAACGGAAGCTACGATATTCATCAACATACCGATTAATGAACGAAAGTCTCGATGAACAGGAAGACCAAAGACCACCTCGCTCCCGCTCTCGAACAAGCATGTCTCGATCAACTAGCATTTCTAACATCAGCAAATTCTTCGGTCGATCTCGATCCCAATCACCATTCTCATCGATGTCATCAGCACAAGTGGTGCCAACCTCATCTAGATCCACACCAGCTCAGAAACAAGAACAACAAGATGGAAATAGCAGCACAAGACAAAGGCGACCTCGTTCGCACAGTATGTCCAGCAGTGATCCCTCAGCCTCTGATGTCAAACAAAAAATCCCTACCATTCGACGACGGAAGCTCAGCGCCTCTTTCTTCAAGTTCGACATTAAACCACCTAGTTCTAGTACTTCATCACCGACGTCAACTCTGCAAATGGAATCCAAGTCATCACAACAACAACGCCAAGCTCCCTCTCAACTCCATGTACAACAGCATCAGCAAACCCAAAGCCAAAACTTATCATTCTCTCCAAAACGACGACAATCAATCACATCTGTTACCACTTCAATGGTAGCTGTTTCGTCTACATGCTCTCTTCCCCCTTCCGTCTACCCGACTGAACGTCCTTCATCAACTGTGTACACATCAAGTCCAGATTCACATCAGACAAATGGTAAGAAAACTATATAAATATATGTTTATTATAACTTGAATAGTATTTTTTCCAACAAATTTCATTTATGATGTTACTAATCTAAGTTTTATTTTAGTAGGTTATGCACCCTATTCGCCTCCTGTTCCTATGACTGTTGACTCTGGAAAACAAAAGCAATTGATTGAAAAGTTGGATGCGATGTACTATGACATGACTGGCATAAGAAAACCAAATCCAAAAGAGCAGCAACAGCAATCTCATCATACTTCTGACCCTCTTGTGACAAGACCTGCCAGCCGAACTTGCTCTGCTTCTTCTGCATCTCCTGTGTCAACGCCTTCACCACAATTGAATTCTCATCACCATCATCCTCATCAGCTACAGAATGTTGGCAACGGTAATTTTGGGACAAACTCTTCAAGATCATCCAGCTATGGCAATACCTTATCATCCTACGCCAGTCAAAGCTCTCGTAGCTCGCTTAGTTTGGAAGAACTGGATCAACTCAAGGTAAGCTTGCAAAATACAAATATAATATATATATATATATCAATATTGTATATTATATGCATCAGTTGACTTCTTTTTTTATCTGACACTTTTTATTTGTTTATTTGTCAAGGGTTATGGACCTTCACCGCAATTGGTAAACTCTGATATAATGTCTTCGAATACCCTTCAACATGACGACAACAACAAAAATGATGAAATTACTCGGAAGGCGATGTCTGATTTGGCAGGCAATCACAAGAAATGGCTTCAGAAATCGCTTTCATCTCATTATACGTCCGCCATTGATACCCGAAGACAACATTATCAACAGCCGCAACAGCAGCTACCATCACCAACATCACCCACATCACCGTCTTTCCCGACAAATGTCGCACCAAAAGCAACCATGTCGATGCCAATGTTGGCAGGAGTGGAGAAGGAGCCTGCGTTGGATCATGTGGCTACTGCTGTGGATCATTGCTCTAATCAGGTCGGCTCAAAATGGCAATTCTTATTGGACAAGCATCGTATGCTGGGAAATCAAGTCAATCGTGTAGCTGAACGGTTACCATCCGTAAGTAAATTACGAAAAAAAAATAAATAAAAATAAAACATTTATGATAACATATGATACTCACTGTTTTGTATTTTATTTATCACCATGATGATCGGTTCATTCACTATAGGATACGGATGCTGGTATGCTTAATGAAGTATATCGAGACACAATGGATGAAACATCTAGCTTCTTCAATGTAAGTATCCTCCCCCAAAAAAAAGAAACAAATATCAGCATACTTTTGTTTTTCTATTCATACTAACGAGCCATTTTTTTTGGGGGGGGACGAATAGAAAATCAACACCGAATTGGAGGAAATATCTACCATCGTCAACACTTACCGTCAAGGGTATCAACAACATCAACAACGACGAAATTCGTCTATTGATACTGTTACGCCTGCCACGGCGACGTTTCACATGAATGCCCATGAAGCCGATGTATTATTGAAACGAAAATTGAAAGAAGCACAATTGGAAAGGGACTACTGGCACCGTCGTGCAAGGTAAGAAATGCTCTCCTCCGTGTCATTTCATCACTCAATAGACGCTAATGACGTTTTTTTTTTTTGTAGTGAACTCACGAATCAAGTGAACGAATTTGCTCTCAAACAGTGATCCCTCCCCCTCCCAACCTTCTTCCTTTTAGCACTATACCCCCCTCCGATTATTATGCCAATCAATTCCCGCCTTTCCCCCGCCCGACCCACCTCTTGTAGTTTTTGTATATCATACCCCTTCATTATATATTCTGTCTCATAGTTCCCCACTCACCCACCCCTCCCTCCCCTTTCTTGTGTTTATTGTATTCTCCTCTCCCTTATCCCACTATGCTTATGCTTTTGCGATATTTATTTATTTTGCTTGATTTATGATATGATAATAAAATTTTGTTTGATATATATATATATTTTTGACCTGAAGGCTTTTTCCTATATATCTGATGTGGATATGATGTACCTATGATAAGACTGCTGCAGTTGTCATATTTTCGTGCAGTCCAACAAGGACGTTAAATGAACCTTCATTGTTGAGATTTTTTATATTCTAAAATTCCAAAACATTTCTCACACTTACAAAAAAGAAAAAAAAGATCTATTTGTTGTAGTGTGATTGATGGAGAGGAATGGTAGAGCGGGGGAATAGGGTCTCGTTTCATAATTCAGTGACCTACTAGTCACTAGACCTTTGCTGGTGCGGATAAGCTAGAAAGCAGTTCAGAATATTCTATGGGAGCCAGCTGTACACACACAGCATAGCCTAGATTTATTTATATGATTGGTTGAGATGAAATATGATTAACCTAAGACTATCAACCAGTTTCTAATCATTGGCGGAGGAGAAAATGGCTCTAATGTATGTGCTAGAACGTATGGACCTGATAGAACATGCGCAAAACTGCTATAACGACGACATTGTTCAATATCAACTGGGTAAGAGAATATTTAATAAGAAAAAAAAAAACGTATTTTATTGAAGCATAGTTGGCAGAATACTAAAACGGAAGATGACATGTTCATTGTGATATGGGGAATGGGGATTTTAAGGGGAAGATTTATTACAGGAAGCATGAGAGAGACGAACATGAGATTTGAAAGAATGGTCAAAACTAATCTAAAAGTACAATATTGTTGCATGGGAGTTGATATACTATGCTGCACAACTCGTGAGAAGGGCTTAAGTGACATCTGGTATTGAATCACAACAATGGTCACCGCTAATCGAAGATGGTGGTGGATGATGGTAGTCAAAAAAGAGATCTATTGCGCAAGATATGAGAGAGAGAGAGACTAATGGGACATTTTTCATTGATAGAAGATTGAAAAGAAGACATATTTTATTCAAATCTATATTCAAACTATGGACAAGCTAACACTAAACTAAGTTAATGAAGGCTTCAAAAAGCCAACTAATGATGGTTCTAAATCTTGGATCCAAAATGAAAGGGTTTCCTATGGATGTTGTAAACCTTGAGTTGAAACCCCCCCCCCTTTTAAACTAGTCCTGACACTAATCTAAGTCCATCATACCCGCATAGGAGCCACAATTGCGAAAAAAAAAGAAAGAGTGATGAAAAATATATTTTTCAGGGCAACAAAATATATATATATTTTATTGCGGGGAATAAAATCGATGGCATCGTTGAGTGGTCAATCCATGGTGAGAACTAAGTGATGTAAAACAAATAAAATAAATTAAGATAAAATAAAGCTATATGTCTACAGGGGGAGGGGGAGGGAAGTACAGTGGAGGGGATCGTTTCTGAGTGAAAAGCGAGGTGATGAGAGGAAGGATATTGTTGGGGTTGAAAGGAACCCGGTGGATGATATGTTGCCAGCGATAAAGCGAGGGGGAAGGAAGCGATCTATCACAATTGCTACCCGGGCGGTCAATATTCGGGTAAAAACCTTGGCGTCACAATTGATGAATGATATGGAGCGCCAATTTTTCAGATCGTTGAGGGATGTGGGCGTAAACGAGCTCGGCGTACATTTGCATCTTTTTCACCTGTAGTGCCGTATTATGTGATTAAGCATTCTATAGTCAAGTAAAATAAACATCCTTAGCGTTTCTGTGATACCCTTTTTTTTTCTTCTCGTTCGTTTTGAACCGTACCATAATATACATTCAAGTGGTGAATTACACCCAGACCCATCCGCCTCTTTAATAAATTTCCTTACTTTCAATCCAAAAACACTGCTCTACATAAGCCTCAGACATAAAATAAAATATCCATGAATTTATATATATATAATATTTGGAGCGTATGATATTTTTAAAAAAGTAATGAAGAATATTTTTTTTATTTGTAATTGGTAAATAATATATGCATACAAATAACTACAACATATGGGTATGTCCATACGCTACCGTACTAAGCTAAACTACTATACTAAAACCACCATCTAAACTACCACATGCACTAAGCATGTTGTTCGTCCAGATCAGGAATAATCATCGGGTGCTGATATCCATCAAATTCCATCGATGAGCGACGTGACGAGCCAGCTGACCGAACCGACATGTTGGATGAAAAATAGAGCGAAGAAGCAGCGTCATCATATTGCGTGCTTGTTGTGGAGATAGATAAGCGCGAGGAGGAGATATGAGAAGCGGCATCGTCGTATTGTGTGTAAGTAGAGACGGCATCATCATCAACATCATAGTCGTTGTCATCATAGTGTTGGTTATTTGAGCTGGTGGGCAGGAGACTATAGCGTCGAGTCACCGTCGATACCGATTCATTGCTGCTGATGGTGCTTTCACTATCATCCGAGGAGTCGTCACCATTGTCGACCATCGCGTCCTCCAGCTCGGGCTGATCTTCATCCAATGGACTGGTGATTGGTGTTGCATGTACTTTGTGTACAGTCGAATCCTTTTCTTCGTCTGCCGTGCTAGATGTTAATAATGATTCTCGTTGTTGATGAGGATGAACATTGGTGTGGTCGTTACTGAAATCATGAGTAGTTGATGGTATCGTTCCGTCATTCGAATCCAAACGTTTGTGGAAAGGCTCAGATGCTGACCTTCCTTGAATTTCTGTCGCTCCGGCATTGGTTTCCTCCGGTTGTTCATCGTGAAGGCTGTTTTTGTTGTTGGTCGCGGGATTCGCTGCTGGGTGCATTCTGTTCTGGTCATCATCCATTGTGAGGTTTACTGTAGAAGATACGCCAACGTCGATACTTTCACTAGTTGACGGTATTGATTGAGTTTCATCCTTGCTGGATATCGACGAGGAAGAAAGGGTGATTGGTAAAGCAGGAGTAGATGAGGTCGAAGAGCGAGTTGATATTGGTACTGGTTGTATTTCATGTTTTTCAAAGTGGTGTCGATAGCCTTTCAATGCAAGAGAGGTGGGAGGTATGGAAGACACCAAGGAATCTGTTGATTGTACGTCTTCAACCTTGGTCAAATCTTCATGCGATGGCTCTGGTTGTTGTTGTTGCTGTTGTTGCTGTTGCTGTTGCTGTTGCTGTTGTTGTAGATTCACTGTTGCACGTACAAATTTCCTAGGTCGTCGCACAGCCAATCTTCCAGAAGCCATATCAGATAAGATTTGACACCACGATTGCATTTCATCCGTGTCCTTGGCCTTGATAACATAAACCTTCTTTTGACGTTGGGGCATAATGGTATCCGATCCAGCAGATGACAGTGAGCTCCCACTTTTTTCAGTAGCCGTGGCACCACCACGAGCACTAGCACCATTGATTGGGCGTCTAATTTCAAAAGTACTGTCATCCAAACATGAGATAGTTGAATGAGGAATATAAATCGATCGCTCAGGTACCACCTTGTCGTCCATACGGAATTGATGTAAATATCCCCCCTGAGAGAGCACATAGAGTCGATCGCTGAATTTGATTCGAACGCCCCCGATGTATCGTTGCATTGTTCCCTTTTTCAAAGTGACCACCGAGTCGTGGAGTTTGTTGGCATAATTGATGTTGAGGTAATCTTTGGTCACTTGTTGTTCATCCACCAGTTCTTTTTCTTCCCGTTGATAAAAATGTTGCCATTCGCTATCAGGTACAATTCGATCCATCAAAAGCTGAAAAGAAGCTGTTTCTTCGTCAGCATCACCATGCCAAACGCCTGGGGCCAAATATTCACAGCAGTACTGCACAGCTGGTTTCAATGTTGCAAGTAGTCGAGTTTCAAAGTCAGCAGTTTCTTTTTGAATAGGAACCATCAGATGTCGCAATCGATTTTCTTCATCCATTTCACGTTTGAGTTGCCGCAAAACATCTAAAATATAAGTTTTGTATATAAGACATCTATGCATTAAATTTATTGTTGAGTTGGGACTTACAAAGGTTGGCGAGCCAAGGGTCAGATAATGTAGATTTTTCATGATGATGGTGATGCAGGGATTGTTGTTGTTGACGGTTTTCCGCAGATTGACACACTTTATTGAGTTGATCCATGCATTTCTTTGTCTGTTCAGCCCGTCGTAAAAGCTCATCCAATGATAATCGATGGTCGTTACGAAGGACGCGAATTTTTTCCTTGCATTCCCGTTTGAATTTGAGTAAGGCTGGAATATGTAATCGCTGTAAGTTGCCGCTAAAAACATGATGTGCGTCTGCCACATTGGTTGTCAAAAGTCGTAAGCCAGCATAAAAAGTCGAAGCGGCGGGCGTTTGATCAGGTTGGAGTTCCATTTGGAAGAGAGGCAGATGACGTTGAGAATAGCCACGACTGAGTTGCAGATGGAGCTTGGCTGTCTCTTCTAACCATAGTAAAACGCACTTGATAAGTTTCAGCCATTGTTCTAGTCTTGATATAATCACAGCCGCTCGGTTCAAGGAGAATAAACTGGGGAGTTTGTTGGCACCAGCTGAGCCTGACAAGGTAGACGACGGACGGCGATATATGCTAATGGTAGCAGTGCTAAAATGACGGCGTCTTGAAGATCTAGCGTACGTTGCAGTAGAAGCTGAAGATAATGTTTGTGACGGCGGTGTAGATAATGATGCTGTCATCGATCGGCGTGAGGCAGTACTGAGTTTCCTGGACAGAGGGCGTTGCAGTGGTGGGAAATAATTGTCGCCTTCAGTAGTCGTTGTTGCTGGAGGTGTACTGGAGCTGGTGAGAGTAGCCGCGTTTTGCATTATTGATCCATTCAACGTGGTGGAGCTGAGAGTACGTCGCCTAGGCCTATTTGTTTCCATGCGTTTGTCATCGGCATCACTAACGATATCCAAAAGTTCTTGGGGTGGAAGCTGATCAAAGTGTTCTTCAAAGCGTCCCTGTTTGCGAATGATGTTTGTTGCATTAAGCAGCTTTTCAGTTGTAATTCTTCTGAGGTTGCTTTTTGCTGGACGTGGAGGAGGAGAATTTGTTGAGGAGTATCTGTTTGGTTTTGTCATGTCATAACAATAGAGAATTGAAAGGAAAAGAGAAAGAAAAAGGAAAATAATAGTAATAAAAAAAATATTAAATTAGTTGACAGTTTAAACGCCGCCGAATAAATTTATTGTTCGAGACAGAGGGCAATGACCAACATGTCATATCATATTTTTCAATAATGTAAATACAATAATTCTTTTACAAAAAAAAAAAAATGATGAAGAATACAATTATCCTTCTTGATCAATAACAAAGACAAGTGACATGATCTTTTTGTTGTTAGTCGGAGTATTGCAGATCATTTCCTCAATCCATACCATGTATAATACGATTGATCGTAAATCACTAAACATACTGTATCGTTATCGTATGTCACTGATATAATATACTTCAGAAGTTGCCCTATATTGTACTGTACAGTACTGTACAGTATTGGACAGTAAAGCGTGAATATAATAATCCTAACCAAAAAATATCGTCACAATCGGGGTTTACGTTATGGAAACTTCAATGTTTTCAGTAACACGATAAATCAACAATCAACAGGCGGAGGTATGAGAGCGCTTTCGATCTTGTTATTATTTGTCATTATCAGCACGGATCCATTGTGTGGCACAAAAGATATTTCGCTCGCACTGGGAATGAATAACGAAAAACTAAAAAAGAAAAGAAAGTGATTGCGTAAAATGTCTTGGACTAAATCAGCAAAAAAAACAAGCATCAAAGCTTTTTGCCGAGAAATTCTTATTTCATGGTCACTGCTGTACAAATGGATTTAACTGTAACCAATCAAATTTATAATGCATACATGATAATCATTAACGATTAATCATAAAAAGAAAAAGTGTATTGACTAATTCAAATAAAAGAAATAACCATATTTCAAATTCAACGCACGGATACCTTTTTCTTTGAATTTCATTAACATATGAAGATTCATTCAAAGCGGCCTGAGCGGGCATTTAAAAAAATAGATTTAAAATCTTTGTGCCTCAAAGTTTTCTTGTCTTTTCTTCTTATCTCATTTTCCTTCAAAAATAACAAAATGGACTTTCTTGAATTGATCAAGAACGGTGATCGTATCACACTTGATATATTCACTTACGCAGCTACCTTTTCTATACCTGCTTCAGCATTGTCTTTACTGATCGCCATTCCAAACTTCCCAGATGTCCTCAAGCAGATCCTTGCTATACCCTTGCTGATTGCCAATTTGCTCTACCCTATGTTATTTACCAGTCATCCAGGTATGTGTAGTATTTGAAGCAACTCAATGTATCAGGTTTTTCAAACTAACAATTTTTGCTTTATCTCTCTTTTCTTAGTCCTCGACTTGATTGGTTCTCCTTTCACTTTTACTGTGAACCTCCGCTTTATTGAACTCTACTATGTTGGTCCTTTCTTACAAGACCGACCTGTACACACAACTTTCTACAATCTTTGGGTCGACTTTTGGTCGTGTATTCGAACTTTCCCGAAACCAGCTAAGGAAACGACAAAGGACGTCAAGAAAGGAGAAGTCAAAGTATACGAAAAGGATATGGTAAGTAAATCGATAAATGAAGGAGTGAAGCGGGGAGGGCGAGCGTGTTAAAACACATTGCTCCAATGAAAAAGGCGTGGATGATAAATTGATTAGGGAAAAAAAATGAAGGGGAACGGGAGGGGGACTGGATGGAAAATAAGGTACTGACTCCAGCTCTTTTTTTTTTTTTTTTTGTGGGTAGAAATTTTATCATGTTCTTGCTCGATGTCTATTTTGTATTGCATGCGTTGACGTTTTGGGCGCTTGGTTTTCCACTTTTACCATGTATGATATCATTGCTTTACAAGAACGTCCTGTCTTTTACTTTATTTTGTTCCTTATGGCTGGATTATTCATGACTGTTGGGTTTAACGTTGCTGGATATGCATTACACTTGTTTTATTGTATTTTTGTTGAAGGTGGCTCTTATTCATCAGGTAAGATGGGAAAAAAAAAAGAGTAAGATTTGATTTTATAGCGTACTCATATATATATATATATATATATAATCGTACTTATTACATATAGAACAATATCGAATCTTGATGGACCACCCTTTGATATCATCCTCTTTAAGCGAAGTTTGGTCTCATCGTTGGCATCATTTATTCAAGTCGTCTTGGTTAGCCTTCCCTTTCCGCCCCACTCGACTTGTGACTCAACGCCTACTCGCTAAACGCACCAAATACTATGTGGGCATCTCCATCCTGATGGCTTCTATCTCCGTGTTTGTTACTTCTGGTCTCATGCATGAATATATGATTCTTTGCAACGTTGGTTGGCCAGTTTATCGTCAATCATTTATCGGACAACAGGCTCTATTTTTTACCCTTCATGGCATTGGCGTTATTTTTGAAGGAATAGTCAAAATGATTGCCAAGCGTGTATTGCCTCCATCTATCTACAATTCTTCTGCAGTGCGTGTCTTACAACATATTTGGGTATTGGCTTTTGGTGTCGCCTTCTTCATTCATTTCATGAAAGGATTTTCCTACTGGGGTGTTTACAATGACCATCCTTTCCAATTCTCAAGACCATTCATCTATGACTTTGTTAGAGCTCATCCTGCTGTCCAACCCTATTTTGGTAGCGCCTATTAGATAGAATTCATCCCATTGTCGCATTGTCCCATTTTCCTATTACCCTCTAGATGCAATCCACTTATACATCCATTCAGCTTTTTTTTATTTATTTTTCCTTTACACTTTATTATTCCCAATATACCGATTTATTCCTATCCTTCATTCAATAAACATACTACAAATATCAATATTCAACAATAAAATTTCAATTCAAATATTCTCAATATGACTTTATTCTATTCAAATTCAAATATTCACAAAATTCAAATATTCACAATATGACTTTATTCTATTCAAATACAGTTGTTCATCTTATTTTTGATCTACTACAAAATGATAATGAGGAGGCTTGATAATGGTAGTACTAAAAAGGGAGAGTTTTGTTTTTGAAGGTTGGCAGGTGAAAAAAAAGGAGGCTAGGCAAAATACTGGAGCAATCATGAGTATGTATAACAAAAATAAAATACGAAGGGGAGATAATATAATACTAATACTAATGCTAATGCTAATCAGCTAAAACCATGTCAAGTTTAGAATCTGTTGTAGGCCATGTTACCACGGACACGAGTATAATCAGTCAAAGCTTCAACAGGGCCAACGCCAGAGACAACCACTTCTTGATCCCAGAGGTATTTGTCACCAGCTTTGCGGACATCAGCCAAAGATACTTTTTGCACAGCGTGCTTGATTTCATCAGCAGTCAGACGTTTACCAGAGGCCAATACTTGCGTACCAATGTCTTGAGCAATTGATTGGTTAGAATCCAATTGAAGTAAAAGAGCGGCTTGTAATTGTTGTTTAGCGCGTTCGACTTCCGAGAGAGTGACAGTGGTGGAGAGACGGATCCATTCCTTTTGGGCAAAATGAACAAAGTCATCCAATTGTAATTTGTTGTCACTGGCGAAGTACAAACCCCATAAACCAGTATCCTTATAACCCTTGTTGAATGAAGCAAATGCATTGGCGAGATGGTTGTCGTTGGTGATGGAAGACAGGCGAGAAGATAAGTTGGCGGCAGCTCCCAAGTTTTGAGACCAAGAACCAATCAAGGTAGACATCACAGACAAAGTGAAATAATCGGCAGATAAGTATGGAGCACCTTCCACAGCCAAAGCGATGTGAGCTTGAGGAAGAATATCATCACGAAGACGGATTTCAGATCCAGTAAAAATAGGCTTGGTACCATTACCATTACCACCAGCGGACGAAGCAGTCAAGTTGCTGAAGGAGGTTTCGGCCAAACGAACCAACGTATCGTGATCAACGTTACCAGCACCAACGAGCACCATACGGTCCGCAGTATAGTTGTTTTCCTTGAAAACGGACAAGTCTTCCTTGGTCATCGCTTCAATGGTTTCCTTCACACCAGTCACAGGGCGGCCCAATGCTTCACCTTGGTACGCCATGGCGTGCAAATGATCAAAAGTCACTTGTTCCAAACATTTGTCATTAGCAGCTTGTTGCTTTAAAACGGATCCACGTACGCCTTCAATGTTGTTGATATCTCCAGAAACAAGTTCAGCAAAACCAGCGACAGTAGCTTCGAGATTAGCACTGTTGGCTTGACTAGCAAAATAGGTATGTTCTCGAGTAGTGTTGGCGTTCAATCCACCACCCAACTTTTCAAAGGTCGATGCTGTGTTCTAAGAATATATCACCACCCAAAAATAAGACAATGAATTAATACACTTGTACGTGACAGAAAAAGGAGATAGAGCGTCGGTCCAGTAGTATCCATCTCGATATTTTTCATGTTTCAACGTTTTACCTTGAGAGCAGCGACTTCCAAAAAGTTAGCAGCACCATTGGTAGCAGCAGATTCAGCACGGGATCCAGCATTAATCCAGACACCGATGGTACTCGTTCCAGTGTTTCCGTGTTCTTCAGTAGCGACAGTTAAGCCATTTGGGAGAACAGTAGTGCGAGTGGACTGGGTAGCGACAGAAGCGAAATGACGGACAATCTATGGAACGGCGAGAAGAAAGGAAAAAAAAAAATACTGTTAGTAGTTTGCTTGGATCGAATTCCTTCTCGTGTGCTCGACAGTCGGCCGTATAAAATTCGGCGTGTGATAAATTTCAATTGTCTATGCAAAAGTACCGCCCTTCATATCAAACATTTACCTTGTTGTTAAAGGAAGCGCGAGGAAGGGTATTGGAGAGAAGTTTAGACGCCATGGTTCTTTTTTGGTAACAGGTGGAGAAGGCAAAAAAAAAAAAAAAGCGGGGAGAGTATAAAAAAAAGAAAAAAGAACAAGGGCCGCTCCCATCCCAAAAAAAAAAATGAAATCAGGCCAGGAGTGTGTCACTTCAAGTCACAAATATGCAAATGAAGGAAAAAAAAAATCTCGAATTTTCAAATGACGCTACTGAAGACCATGCTACTTCAGTGGAACTGGGCCATACATACATGTCATAATTATAGTTGATTTGAATGTTACCATATTTTAGCTGTTTATGGATTTTATCCTGTAATATAAAAATATAAACTATATATATCTGTCAAATGTATGGATCTTGAAGGTGGAAAATCTTTTGATAGGGGTCAGGGTTAGAGGTAGTGAGACAGGGGTACGACGAATCAGGTAGAAGCTTTAAAGCATTCACTGGTAGCACAATGAAACAAAAAAAAAGACTGAAACGAATGAGAATCATAATTACTCAGATGATGATTTCACATCATTATCTTGGCTTTTCCAAAACTTTTCAAAAGAAAAATATGCAAATAAGCGGTGGTAAATTTATACACCGATTCGATAAGTGTCATGCCATGAAAAAAAAAAAGCCATATAAAAAAATACCAGGATCAACTTTGAGAGAGAGAAAGATCTTCCAAATTAAATATTATATTTATCATGAAATTAACTCTAGTTGTTGTTGGCCTTTTATCGATTATTGCAACTGTACAAGCCAATATTGGAAATACTACAACAAATACTACAACAAATACTACAACAAATACTACAAGCGATACGAATGCTACGTCGGCATGGAACGGGCCCGTCAATATTACTGAGCCCACTCCTGGCACAAAATGGGAAGCGGGAGCGTTACATACAATTCACTGGACAGTCCTTAACAATGGTGGTGACAATGACACGGATGGTAATGGAGGTGGTCATAGAAACGACACAGATGGTAATGGCGGAGGTGGCCATCGAAACGACACAGATGGTAATGGCGGTGGCGGTGGTCATGGAAACGATACTGATACAAATAGTACACAAACAGATCATCTCTCGATTCAATTGGCGGTGGGTGGAAATATACAAGCTGTTGATTTAGTCTTCCCTCTTGCCCATAATGTCAGTAAGAGCAATGGTACTACCCAAATCATGGTTCCTCAGCATATTGCTGGAGGGAAAAATTTTACTTTGGCTGTTGGACAACCTGATCAAGGAGTATCTCTTGTTTCTGGTATTGATATTGAAGAATTAAACCATAAAAATGGAACGCATGACAAAAATGGCACTGTCAATCCAGATGCCTCTTCTTCTACTAACAGTACCACGTAATAGAAATTATTGTTGTTTTTCATTGAACTTAAATAAAATACTCGCTTTAACACTCCCAATAAATGTATCATCTCAAATAAAAAAAAAAGTACAATACCTGATTGGTCTGGTAATAGAAGTGGATGGTTGAAAAAGAGGGGCATAAAAATAAACTGGGAAGACCAGCAGTAATTTAAAACGTGGGAGGGATGGAAAAGGAATAGCATGATCGGGTTCATTTGGGAGGTTCTGAAGAATGGTCAATACTAATCTAAAGGTACGGTTGTGAAACTACCGTACATGGCATGAGACATGAGAAAGACTATAAGGAGGTATTTTTTATTGAAGTACAACAATAGATTTAATGGGCGATAGAAAAAAAATCAAAAGATATCCAATTTACAAGACATGAGAGAAACTAATGGGGCTGTTTTTTCTGAAGAAGGAAAAAAAGACGGTTTTTATTCACATATAGATGCAAAATATGCCAAACTATCATCAAACTAAACTCATGATGGTGGCAAAAAGCCAACTAATGATGCTCCCAGATCCTGAATCCAAAATCAAAGGGTTTCCCCATGCATCTTGTAATCCCTGAACTGAAAACGCTTCTAAACTAGTCCTGACACTAATCTAAGTTCACAATAACATCGACGAAGTTGGATAATGCAGAAAAAAGAAAGAAAAAAAAAAACGAAAAAAAAAACGAAAAAAAAACGAAAAAAAGAAAAAGAAAAGAAAGCGAAAGGCGAAAAAAAGTGGAGCGGAAGTAAAAAACGTCAGGAGATGAGAAATAAATATTCACGTGGGCGGCATTTGAAATACTTCCTGATCCTGATTTTCTATTGAGTTCATAGCAACTCCAGATGGAATGCACCATGCACATGTGCATACAGACACACAAACATAATAAATAATCAAATACAAGACAAACATATTGATAGTAATAAAACCGAATTTTATTCTTGAAAACAAAAAATGCATCAAATATATGGAATAACGGAGAGAGGGGGGAGGGAGGAAATGATAGGAATGATGATATACAAAATGATGTTCCTTTTTTTTTTTGGTGGGGAATAATATAAAAGTACAAGATAAGAGACACAAAAAGGTAAAATGATAAATAGTAATGAAAAAGAAAAAAGATACACAAAAAGACTATCATCTAGATACCATATGCAAAAAAAAACCGGGTAGGTATAACTACTAGTCTAGTCTAATATAAACTAATTGGCATCCGAGGCAACCTTTGCTAATCGTTGAGCAAGTACAGCTTTGAATTCGTCGTTTTGGGCGGGTTGGTTCTGCTGGTGTGTAGGTGCCGACCGAGTCATATTGGGCGGTCGAGGAGGTACAATGGGTGCTGCTGCAGTATTTGAGCTAGATGCTGAGAGTGGTGAAGAGGTCGTTGGCGAAGGCTGGTAGGCACCTGAGGGATCATTGAAACCTGTAGATCGTGTTTGATCAATGCTTCGTCTGAAAGGCCACAAGTTGCCTCCGCTGCTATTGCTTCCTCCACTTCCAGTGCTATGCCGTGTATATTCCTCTGATCCACGATACTGTTGTTGTTGTTGTTGCTGCTGCTGTTCGTCCTCTCCACTAGTTGGTCGACTGAGACTACCTCCGCTACTACTACTTGTCATAAGTGATATGTTTCCATTGCTGTTTCGGATCACGGAGGAGCTTGAGTTACTGATCACAGAGCTTGTTTGGCCACCACCACCACCACCACTACTTCGATGCCCTCCGTTCATGGTGTTCGTCTTTGTCGGGGAGGTTCACGGAGAAGACTGAGCTGATCCACCGTATCTTGATTCACCCAGGGTCGCATGAGTAGGTACTGTGTCACCATTTCCTGTTGCTCTTCCATGTTGCCGTCTTCTGTGTCGTCCCCGTCTTTGTCATCGTCCTCTGCCCCATAACCACTGATAATACTGGTACCTCCAGTACTTTCTCTTCCATTTCCATTAACATTCGTATTGTTGCTGTTTCCACCAAAGCCAAATAAGCCATTACTACTGATCCGCCCAATACCAGAAGCGCCGCGGTGTAATGCATTGGATATCGCTGGTCGGAAATGGTGTTTTGGTGAGCTTTGTTGTAAGTACCAGGTAAACCAGTTTGGTATTTTGGTCCTTGTTGGAATCGTCGCATGATTTCGAGTACTTCATGAATTCTTGGTTCATCTTCAGGGGCCATGTTAGAGCTTGCTGGTGATGATTTGAAAGCGGCCATCAGGTAGGTAATATCGTGGATGATGGTGCCCAAAAACGGAATCGTTGGTTTTGTATAATGTTCAGCACGGATTTGAGCCACGGACTTGCCATTAACCACAGTTGTGTTCACCATTCCCATTTGTTCACGATACCGGCCATAATTATCCGCCTCCGACATAAGTTCCCCAAGTGTTTCCAATTTTGTCACACTTTTTTTCGGTATATAGGCCCATGTTCGTCGAAGTCGTTCCACAGGAGGAGTTCCTAGCGCAGAGACAATGGCTTTTAAAGTTTGATAGTTGTTCAATTCCAGGCAGCGAGAAGCCACTTTAATCCAGTAGTGAATCAATTGGGCACGAGCAGAAGCTTCTTGAGGAAACAAGATGGAGTGTTCAATGAGCCTTGTAAAGTAGTTGAAGAAGTCGGTGGATGCCACAATACGAGGGTGAGGTTGTTTGGCGGAATGAGAAATGAGAGCAGAAGGTGGAATGGCGTTGAAAATGACTGCTTCTATTTGAGTGATTTGATAAGCAGTGATATGAGCCTTGAAATGCATGATGGTAGGGATGGTAGCAGCACTCATATAGATGGTACGTACACGGTTCAATATCAGTTTTGTGTCAGCTACTTGTCGAGAATATTGTAAAATGTGATGGTTGATATCGTCTTCTGTCATTGGATCCAATACTTGGTGATCACTCAGTAGTTGCTGTTTTCGAGATTTTGTTTCTTTTAATGACATTTCCAAATCGTCTAATTTTGTCTGTAAAATGCGATGTGTGGTCAATAATGGAGGTGCAGGAATCAAAGGGATGTGATCGGAGGATATAGAAGAATTGAGACTATCGACGTTGGTTTGGGCTGGTACAAGATGAGTTGGGTCCACTTCACCGTCGGAAACGATAATAGTACTATCAGATGGTGGTCGTATTTCCGTAAATGGTCGGTGTTTTTGCAAAGTGCGGTTGTCAGGAGATGGTACACTATAAGGTCTTGAATTTGATACAGTGTTTGGTGTTGGTGGCTTTGGTCTGACTACTGATTCAACTGGTTGTTGTGTTTGTTGAGGCTGTGTTTGCTCAGAAGATTTGTCTAAATTACAATAAGAAGAAACCAATTAGTAAACGACAGACAACACGTGAATGAGCAAATTAGCTACATAATCAAGAAATGCACGTTGTACCATTAATATTATACTTACCCTGCAAATATTCGTCACTTGTTGGAGAAGATGGTCTTGATATAACACCACGAGCAGGTTTTGGAGGTAGTACTGGTTTGTGAATCCGAGAAGGCTTTGGTGGTAAAGGTGGTTTTGGTAGTTTGTTCGAATCTCCAGTATGCTGAGCGAGTATTCTTGCTGGCGTTCCCGGTGAATGTGTTTCAATGATATGTTCCATATGTGATAAACAAGTCCGCATTGCTGAAATCAAGGAAGCGTATTGTTTCGGTTGGGATATAATGGCTATTAGATATGAATAGTGAGTTAAAGGAGTTTGATGCTGAGCGAGAATACATATTCTTTACTAACCTGATTGAATAAACTTGATATCTTTAAGAAATGATAAAGAATCTTCAGCCAAAGAGACATAAGACATGTACGCATCCTACAAAATGAATAGAAAGTTTTGAATGAGTGTGTGAGAGGAGACAAAAACAGTAACCATAATTCCTAACTGCAGTTTAATAATACCTTAATTTGACCATTCTCTTCTAATTGATTGGCGAGAGTGAGAGAAGATTGAACTTCTTCCATATTGAGAGAAGAGAGGGAGGAGAAGGAGGATGGTAAACAAGAAAGAAGATAAAAGAAAAAATGTAAAAGAAAAAGAAAATTAAAAAAAAATTCGGGACATAAATATTATAATGAGAAAAAAAGGCGGGATTACCAATTCAATACAAAGATGCCAAGCACTGTGATAAAATAGACAAGTAAAAAGATGAGGTAAACAACATAAACAAGGAATTGAATCATGCACTAAACTTTAAATTTGCTCATTGAAAGTTGGGTATTTTCCATACTTTCATAAAGACCACTATATGAAAGCACTAAAAAAACGTGTCAATGACCCAAGAAAAAAATGTGTGTTCATATTACCAGACAGCGGCAAAATACCAAAACGAGTAGTTTACAACCCCGCCCAACAAAAACATGACATCATTTATCATTGAAGTGTGTATGTGAGTGTGTTTTTTTATTCAGTAAAAAGTATAATATATAATAAACGATGATAATAATAAAATAGCAATGATGAGACAAGAGAGGGGAAGGATAAAAATGACATAAAAGTGAAAGTGGGCGGGGGAGAGGTAAAACGGAAGAGGTCAGAGGTAGATAATCTAGAGAATGGGAAAACTATACAAATAAACTATATTTACAGGAATGCTTGAGGGTGTATGGATTGAGAATGAGGATGCTGGGGTAAAGGGTGTTGTTGATGTGGGACCTGGAGGTGTTGTTGTTGCTGCTGTTGCTGCTGTTGTTGCTGTTGTTGCTGTTGTTGAAGCTGCCAAGGAGTGGCCATCCATGGTGGCAAAGCAGTTTGCATTTTCTTGATATGAGTATGTTCGATGTGGTATTTGAGTCCATTCATATTCTTGTATCGTTTCCTACAACCTATCACAGTGCATTGGTAAGGTCTTTGAAGAGCATCAGCTTCGTTATCAGATTCTGTAGATTCACAATGGCCATGCATCCGATGATATTTCAATCCATTAGGGTTTTTGTAAGATTTATCGCATCCTGGTACGTCACATCGATAAGGTTTGTCCGCATCTAAAATTGGAAAGAGAATGGAGAAGTATTAGTATTGATTGATAAGGGTGAGTCGCAGTGGAATCAAATGATGATATTTGTTTTTTTACCGGGATGCATGAACCCTGCTGTGCCGAAATGACTAAAATCCATATTTTCCAAATTCAGTCCAACACTGCCGCCTTCATGTTCTAAAGCTGACATATCTTGACTAGAGAGCAATATAGGTAAATTGTCGTGAGTATCCTCTTCTTCGTCTTCTTCCATTTCTTCATCTTCGTCTTCGTCTTCATCAGGCTTGGAATCTGTGTGCACATCACTGGCATGAATGTCTACATGTTGCTCTTCGTAGTGTTGTAACAGTTCGTGCAGGTCGGCTATGGGTTGGTTGCAACATACCAAATCCCGGCAAAATTGAGATTCTAATTCCCGTTGATGGACATAGCTATCCCTGTGACGTAATGCAAAGGGTGAAGGTGTTGCGAAGGACGAAGGGGAGGAAGCAAGCATATTCAGTGTAGGGGAACTACCACAGGAAAAGAAAAAGATAATCAGTCACATAGAATTTTTTTTTTATTTCTTCCACAATATATTTTTGAACTCACAAAGACATCATGTTGAAGATGGAATTCTTTCGTTGAGGAGAAGTCATCTTTTTCCTATATGATTGGTTTTGTGAAGAGCCAATAAAAGAGAAAAAGCAAAAGGCAAGAGGAAAAGTCTGCCAAACCAAAATCAAAACAGCGGCGTTACTTCAATATCGGTGTTTGAATATGGTTTCACTGGCGTCATTTCATGGAAGAGTATATTGAAAAGGGCATGGTACAGAAACAAACACTATACATTATGATGTATAGACTGCGCCTTATATGGACTGAAGTTTTGTGGTCTATAGAAATAAAATATACTGTTCCGATGACTACTACAGTACATATAAATAAGGTCGTCCTTGAAAAATATGATAAGTACTGCAATAATGTGGATGTGCCCTGAGTTGCGAAAATTCATTATTTCAAATATCAATTTTGGAATTCCCAACGAAAAATCAAAAGTGTTAGTCCATAGCACTAAAATGAATCATTGGTACACAGCAAACGGGCTAAAAGTTACCGCAGGCACTTGCCTGGAGTACACTGTCAGCGTTTTTTTTTTCTCTCGTAATTGATTTTTAATTTTCTTTGCTTGACCGGAGATTAAAAAGCAGTGTTATGTTTAATTTCCCCCGATTCAAAAAGCAACAGTAAGCACTGTATGTACTTAAAAAATGTCGCATTGGCCTCTGATTATATTATAAGAATCCTTCAAGGTACAGTAGAATGTAAAAAAAAAAAGGAAGGCCTTCATCAGATCTATCATCATACCGCCAACTATTACAACCATGTATTTGGGCAAATGATTTCAATTCCAGATCATAATAGCAACTTTTTTCGCACGGGTCTTAAAGAAGACATGATGTATACCTACAGGTTCACCATTTCCGCAAATATTCCACTGTCTCATTACGGGCTTTTATCTCATTACTGGCTTTAAAGGACCCTTCTTGTATTATAGGTTTTACAGAAAAGTTGAAATAGGTTGGTTCTTATGGTCCCAAACCACCACTGCGAGTTTTCCAGGGAGATTCCAAATCATAGCGGTGATTAAATATCTCCCGATTTTTTTGTTGTTTTTGTTTTAAAATGGGACATCCCCAGATTTTCCACTCTTTTTCTCTCTTTTTTCTTTCTCCACATCTTTTTTATTATTATCATGAATCGTTTGGTTTCTCGTACTCTCCAAAAGTCTCGCAGCACTACTGGTGTTTTGAATCGCCTTTACTCTACCCACAAGGACATCAAATTTGGTGTAGATGGTCGCGCGTCTTTGCTTCGTGGAGTTGACATTCTTGCCAAGTCGGTGGCCGTTACTTTGGGCCCCAAGGGTCGTAATGTCTTGATTGATCAACCTTATGGCTCTCCCAAGATTACCAAGGACGGTGTCACTGTTGCTAAATCTATTACTTTGGAAGATAAGTTTGAAAACTTGGGTGCTAGGTATGTATATATATATATATTCTCCATTTACAAAAAGGAGGCATGAGAACGGGACAGGTACTGATTGACTAATCGCATGGTTCATTTGTTTACTATATATTTCTTTATAGACTTGTTCAAGACGTTGCCAACAAGACTAATGAAGTGGCAGGTGATGGTACTACAACTGCTACTGTTTTGGCTCGTGCTATTTTCACTGAAGGTGTCAAAAATGTTGCTGCTGGCTGCAACCCCATGGATCTTCGTCGTGGCGTGACCCTTGCTGTGGATGCTGTCATTGACTACTTGAAAGCCAATACCAAGACCATCACTACCTCTTCAGAAATTGCTCAAGTAAGTCTCTATATAGTGTATTTTGATTAAATGAAACACCTTCCAGTGACTAACCAAGTTGATTTATTCTTTAGGTTGCCACTATCTCTGCCAATGGAGACAAGCTCGTTGGTGGTATGATCGCTCAAGCTATGGAACGTGTTGGAAAGGAAGGTGTGATCACTGTCAAGGCCGGCAAGACCATCGAAGATGAATTGGAAGTGACGGAAGGTATGCGATTTGACCGTGGTTTCACTTCTCCCTACTTTATCACCGACACAAAGGCGCAGAAGGTGGAATTTGAAAAGCCTTTGATTTTGTTGTCTGAAAAGAAAATCTCTCTTTTGACTGATGTGTTGCCCGCTATGGAAGCCGCTGCTACTCAACGTCGTCCTCTTTTGGTGATTGCTGAAGACGTGGATGGTGAAGCTCTTGCTGCCTGTATCTTGAACAAGCTTCGTGGTCAATTGCAAGTCGCCTGTGTGAAGGCTCCTGGCTTTGGTGATAACCGTAAATCAATCTTGGGTGATATCGGTATCTTGACGAACAGTGTTGTCTTCAACGATGAAATGGATGTGAAATTGGAAAAGGCTACTCCTGACCTATTTGGTACCACTGGTTCTGTGACTATTACCAAGGAAGATACTGTCATTCTCAATGGCGCTGGCTCAAAGGATGTTATTACTCAACGCTGCGAACAAATCAGAGGTGCCATGGATGAACCTTCTACTTCGGAATACGAAAAGGAAAAGTTGCAAGAACGTTTGGCCAAATTATCTGGTGGTGTTGCCGTTATCAAGGTCGGTGGTGTGTCTGAAGTTGAAGTAGGTGAAAAGAAGGACCGATTTGACGATGCTTTATGTGCCACTCGTGCTGCTGTGGAAGAAGGAATTGTGCCAGGTGGTGGTGTTGCCATTTTGAAAGCTTCCAAGGCACTTGACTCTTTGAAGGCTGCCAACTTTGATCAACAACTTGGTATCAATATCATTCGTCAAGCTATTCAACGCCCCTGTCGTACTATTGTTGATAATGCTGGTGGTGAAGGCTCGGTGATTGCCGGAAAATTATTGGATGAATACCTTGAAAAGCCCAACTGGGGTTACGATGCTGCTTCCAATGAATTCGTCGATATGATTGCACAAGGCATCATTGATCCTGCCAAGGTTGTCAAGACAAGTTTGGTTGATGCTGCTGGTGTTGCATCATTGTTAACTACTGCTGAATGTATGATTGTGGATGCTCCTGCTCCTCAAGGTGGTGCTGCTATGGGCGGAAACCCTATGGGTGGCATGGGTGGTATGGGCGGTATGGGCGGCATGCCCATGATGTAGATTAGATTACTTTTCCTCGCGTTACATTTATTTTATCTCCCCTATCCTACCTTCCGCTCTAGATTATATTACTATATCTAGTTATTTTGTTATCCATTTATTTTATTCTATCATTTTAGTGTATTGTACATATTGGTTGTCTTTGTCTTTTTGAACTTTTTTTATCCACTTTGTTGTATTAGCAATAAAATAAATATTGTTTGTGTTTCACTTTCCATTGTTTGCCTCTTAGGTGTTATTGCTGTGAATTGATTGTATGACAATCGACGAATAAAAATGATTGATTATTAACCTTTTATATACTATGGGAAGGTGGACAAGATCCCAATACTGGGTATCATTGTCCCCACTGATCAGAAAAAAAAAAAAAAAAATAGGGGCAATATTGCGCGGATATTGATGATTGAAAACGCCGATAAAATTTGAGTGGCCAGATGAAGTTGGCACGCTACTAAAATGAAAATCCGATTCGTGCTCTATAATTCTTTCTTTTTTTCTTTCCTTTTTTTTTTTTTTTTTTTTTACCTTCCCAATTCACCTCAATATAAAAAGCACTATTCCTCTTGTTTTTGTTTTTTGTAGCTGTATATTACAAATATTCCCTTTTTACTTTTTGAAAAGTATTTTTATATAAACACAACTCGTTTTTTTAAAAAACACACATTTCTTTTTCCCTCATCTTCCCTTTTGTAATATTTTATTCCTCTATTAATCCTTAGCAAAGATGTTGGTGACTGAATCATTCCATGGCTTTATTGAAACTACACAGGATGTATTGCTTATCTTTGAAGGTTGTCGCCGGGGATTACTACCTAGAATATGTCGACGATTACAAGAAAGGGAACGAAAAATGATACGGTCCGGTTCTGTGTTTGTATTTGACCAACGTGAATCTGGTAAGTATATTATGTGTATGTATATTTGTGTGTGCGGGGCGTGATATAAGGGGATGGACTATTAATAATGCCGTACTGATATTGATTATTAGGTATAAAGCGATGGACGGATGGTCGTGTATGGAGCCCTTCAAGAATATTAGGCAACTTCCTCATCTACCGTGAATTAGACAAGCGAAATCCTGGGGATAAGAAGATGTCTATTTCCTCTGCATCATCAATGGGCTCTATGGATGATCGACGACTCAGTTACAGCATGGAAAGCATCACTTCAACAACTACAGCTGGCTCTGTGGATCGAAACCGTGATCGGCAATTGGTGGGAAGCCTATCGGATACATACAAATTCCGCCAAGACGGTCTTATCAAGAAAACTATGTCTATTGTGGTCAATGGAGTGTCTCAACATTTGATATCGTATTATGATCCTCGGGATGTGCTTGAACAGAAATTACGAACGCCTTCTTCGGTCCCTGAACTGGCCAGTTTGGAAATTTCCCCTGAACTCTTGGTCAAACAAAACTTTAGGATCCCTCCCATGGTGGAACCAACTTTTGATCATACTGATGGACTATCAACGATGGATAACAACGATAATAGAAGTGGTGGCCCTCTCTCTCCTCCTCATGATTCTTACGCTGGCTCATTGGGTAAGCAATAGATTTTATTGGTTTAGACTATTTATCTCCGTTTATTATTGGGTATATTTATTAACACTCCTATTTTTTTATATGTTTGCCTTTCGTTTCAGACCGACGTATGCACCCCTTGCGTAGTATGTCGCTGGGATCTGTGCGCCCTGAACATCCTTTAGCCACATCCCATGGTGTATACTCAACATCTTACCAACAACCGCAAACGCAAGCTCACCATCAACAACAACAACAACAACAAATGGATACAGTGCGTCATGACCAATCACCGACTATATCCTCTTTTGTCCAGCCTCCATTACCTATCCCGACTAGCGTTTTTAACACATTCTCGACCGTTCCGCCGTCACCATCTGTCATGTCATCTTCACCTAGCACACCAATACTTTCTCCTGCCCATGCTTCTTTCCAACATCAACGCCACTATTCCACATCATCAGCCTCTTCTTCGTCACTATCATCATCTATCCCTCGATATGATCCACGACATTATAGTACTGATTACTCGGCATCATCTTCAGGATCTGAACGTATGCAACAACACCAGCAGCAGCAGCATGTAGGACAAATACAGCTAATTCCAGAAAACTATGAACAGCATGATCAGATATCTTCACATCACCACCACCATCAACAGCAGCAGCAACAACAGCACCAGCGGCAACAGCACCAGCACCAGCAACCTCAACAGGGTCATGCTGCAAACCTGGGACAACTGCTCAATCCAGTGCATCCTCTCCAAAACGACGCGGCACAACAACACTCAAATCCTTTGCTCCAATCAATGAACATGTCACAGGCTCCTCCTGGCGGTACGTTTACTGATTACACGTCTGGGTACGATGACAAAGGGGCATTTGTGGTATCTCCTCATGATGGTGGCAATGGTACCGCCGCAGGTAATAGCGGATTTCTTCCAATGCAACGTTACCCTATGGCAAATCAGCACTCGTCTTCTTCAATAGATTCTCTCTATGCACATGATTCTTCAGGTGGTGGTGGACTTCATTCATTTTGATTTATTTCATATACATTTGAATCTTTATATAGTTCCTTAGCCCTCCCCTCCCCCCTTTTTTCTTAGAAAAACAAAAACAAAAAACAAAAACAAACCCCTCTTAGTTATTAGTTTATCTCTCTCTCTCTCTCTCTCTGTATGTGTGTGTGTGTCTCCAGTTATATTTATTTTTTTATTGCCCTCCATTATTTTTATCGTATTTTTACACACAAACCCAAAAACCCATGCGCACTCAATATACTCCCAACATCATGTTTGCACCTTAATAAACTATATTAATAAAAACAAATTGATTATTACGATACTATTGAAAAGCGGTAGACAATGAAGTGAAATGCTATGTAGTGATCCAGTGATTTGAATATCATATATGTGTCTGTTTTTGTTTTATATTTGGCAGTATCTTTTTTTAGGTACATACATTCAGTATCAACTATATCAACTTTGAACTTGGTTCCTTTATATGTATACTCCCTTTATAGTATTAAAAAGGTACCTCATACAGGAAAATACATACAGTAAAATATCATATCATATCATACATAACGATCATCATTTACATGTCAAGACACGATGTTGCTTTTTATATATATATATCGTGCATAGGAGATAAGGTATAATAATCTGATTCATGATACTGTACATTTGAGCAATACTTTATAATTCCATGTCTAAATTTTTAGTTCATTTCATAATATCATATTATTTATGATATAGAATCAATATCCAAGCTTTTGACTTGATGATATTACTCTTTTACCATATGATTACCAAGATTTTTTTTTGTTTTCATGCTGTGAAGGGCACTTGCTTTATATGGTATCGAAGCTCTTTTCGCTGATATCATGCGCCACGACCTCTTGTGCAAATTAAAGCGCCGCATCGACACGGATGACGGGGTCACTCATTGGCGGTGTTTTTCTTTTTATTCTCTCTCTTTTTTTCTCACTCTTTTCTTTTTTTTTCTTTCTTTTTTTCTTCTACCCAACACTTTTTTTCTTCTTACTTACATCTCTTTATCTTTTTATCAACTATGTCTACTGTAAGTGAACTTTCTTCCTTTCATATATTATAATACAACACCTATGGCTCGCTTTATTTTGCTTGTCGACAAACCGTGATTTATCGTCATCTCTTTTTCGTTTCGTTTACTCATCCTTTTTTTTTTTTTTTTTTTTTTTTTTTTTTTTTTTGTTTGTTTGTTTCTTTGTTGTACTTAATAGGAACGCGAAGATAAGGTAGGATTCTATTGACTATTCCAAAAAGTTATTCCTTCTTGATATTTGGAATAGAACTTGGGCTTGGCACAAACTACATCCCAATATGAAATTGGCACCCATGGGCCAAGGACACTTACATCCTTTTTTTCGTTTATTTTAGGTCTATATGGCCAAGATTGCCGAACAAGCTGAACGTTATGATGGTAAGCCAATCCTTGAAGAAATATTTCTAGAAGATGGAGGAAACAGAATCAGTATCGATACTCCTAGACGTCATCACATATCACGCAATATTAGAGCATTTATGTATACTCACCATCGCTTTTCCTTTTCCTTTTAGAAATGGTCAACTTTATGAAGGATGTTGCCAAGGTAAGCCCCACTTTTCTCAATACGATTAAAAAAGGAACATGTCATTATTTTGTTTATCAAATACTCATTTGTTTACATGTGTATGTATGTGTGTGTGTATTTTTCCAAATTTATATCTAGTTGGGTGTGGATTTGACTGTTGAAGAACGCAACTTGTTATCCGTGGCTTACAAAAATGTGATTGGTGCTCGTCGTGCCTCTTGGAGAATCGTGTCTTCCATCGAACAAAAAGAAGAAAGCAAGAACCATGAAGCCCAAGTTACCAAAATCAAGGAATACCGAAAGAAGATTGAACTTGAATTGTATGACGTCTGCAATGATATTTTGGGTTTATTGTCTGATCATTTGATCCCTGTCGCAAAGGAAGGTGAAGCTAAGGTCTTCTATTACAAGATGTAAGTTACCAATAATATCAAATATATTGCTATTGCAAACGGGGGAATCCAAGCTTTACGTATATATATCATACTCATCGTCTATTTTCGTCATCGTTTATAGGAAGGGTGACTATCATCGCTATGTTGCCGAATACGCTACTGGTGAAGACCGCAAGGAAGCTGCCACTGCTGCTCATGATGCCTACAAGACTGCCACTGATGTTGCTCAAGTTGACCTCGCCACTACTCACCCTATTCGTTTGGGTCTTGCTTTGAACTTCTCCGTGTTCTACTATGAAATCTTGAACTCTCCCGACCGTGCTTGCCACTTGGCTAAGCAAGCCTTTGATGACGCTATTGCTGAATTGGATACTCTTAGCGAAGAATCTTACAAGGACTCTACTTTGATCATGCAATTGTTGCGGGATAACTTGACTCTCTGGACTTCGGATCTTCAAGAAGGCAAGTACTGTTTTATTATGTTTGAATTAGGGGAGGGGTAGCGCGAAGAAAAAAGAGATGCTCTGGGGATCTTTTTTTTTCCCTCTGTCACACCGATCTTTTTAGTTTTGTGATCTAATTTTTTTTTTATATGTTTCTAGAAAGCGACAAGGCCGACAAGTCAAAAAATGAAGAAGAAACTCAAGAGTAGATTATATACACCCCTCTTTTTTATCCTTTCTTCCCTCTCCCCTTTAGTTAGTCTTTTTCCATTTCCCCGCTCACTGATTATGTCCTCTTTTTTGCTATCGTAATAAAAAAAACTCAACAACTGAAAAAATATCATTTTGGTTGATGTTACAGCTTACTTTGAAAGACAATTATATGTATTACCTTTCCATGTTGGATAAATAAACAAAGGATAATCCATTTTGTGCAGCTATTTGTTTTATGTCAAAATTTTGTTCTTGATTGTGATGATATGGGGACGTGTGAGTACTATTTGACTATTTTTTTTTTGGTCAATGTGTGATATTTTTTTTTGGAACGGGGTGAAGTTTTGAAACGGGGAATTGATACTCAGATACAAATGATGTATTTGGAAACCCAGAAAAAAGTTGATATGATACACTCTATGGGATGATGTTATTGAAACTCACTTACAGGTCCAACCTCTTTTTGAAGACACATATTGGATAGACTCTGAAATGCTATATACATCTTTAGTATTATTAAAAAGCAAGGATTCTCATTCTTCAGCTACTGTATGTTGCTTCTGACTGTACCAATTTTGTTCGGGGTACCTCTTGGTTTACTGACCTTTGTCTGACATTTCTCGCTCGTTTTTTTTTTAACCAAGCTGGATCGCTTACAATTGTTCTACGTATATTGTGGACTAATTTTAGACAAAAACGATCAGTATTTTCTTGGAGCAACATGCATTATTTCCCGAAAAACATCTTCAAATGTTATGATTTTCGACTTTAGCACACCTAATTCTATTATAATATTCAGTACTGTATATACTGTTGTATTGTTCAGATAACGCGCATTTATTCTAGTGGCATTTTTCCATTTAAAAAGCTCAGACTCCTATTGAAAGTTTGCTGTATTCAGTAATTTCTGGCTAGTATATTCCACAAGAAGGGTAAAATGGCATAAATAAAAGGATTTTCAACCTATTATAAATCAAAATGGGCTTCCCTGCAATTATCTATACTTCGTCAAAAGATTATGTATTGTATTTATTATCAATCTCTCTCTTTCCTTTTTTTTTTTACCTGCGGTTTCCCATTTGCAATGCAGTCCTATCAATATGCCTTGATCAAAAAACGTGACTGAAGGCCATGACATATTTTAAACACCGTCGCCAGCACTTGTAAGATTGTCAAACCATTTTTGCTTTCCTTTTTTCTTTTTTTTCTTAATAACCTTACTTCGCTCGCAACTTATGATACCCAATGGATTCTGAACATGAACCAGAAGCGTCAGCATCTATAACTTCTGGAGTTGAATATGCAAGAAACAATCTTGATAAAAACCATCGCAGCAAATCCCCTACCGACAACGCGGCAACATCATCAGCAAATCGAACTCATATTGAAACCAATGGAAGTGAAAATGAAAACGATCAGCATATCAGTACTACTGCTCTGGATGATATTCGCAGTCCCTCCCCTTACCCAGATCAATATAGGAAAGAGTCAGCACTAGAAATTCTCTCCAAACCTTTCTCGACAACGTCGACGTCTAGCTCTGTAATACAGCACACCACCAACAATGATATACGGCATTCAACTTATATAAACAGCTCAGCAATAACAGCACCTCCTCCCTCGGAGCAACGTCAAGAGGATACTTTCTATCAGTCCTTACAGATACGTCTGCACCATTCTGTTGGCAGCATGAGCATCAGTCCTACTTGTCGCGATGTTGTTTTGGCTGGGTAAGTGAAAGTGAATATATATATACATTTGTATGTCAAAGCATTTGATACTGATATATCCGTACTCCGTTTTTTTTTTTTTTTTTTTTTTTTTTTTCCAAGACGTCAAGGCTTGGTAATCATTGATTTAGAAAATCCATGGCTTATCCCTCGTATTCTCCCACATATGTCCAAATGGGAAGTGGCAGACGTTCAATGGAGTCCTTACGTTTCTCGAGAGTCATGGGTGGCATCAACGGTAAAGCTTAGCGTGTGGAATTGATGGGCGGGATAAACTACCTAGCTGGGTATTGTACATTTGAATGATTATCTTTTTGCTCATTTCGGTATTCTGTTTTTAGTCGAATCAAAAATTATTGATCTGGAATTTGAATTCAAGCTCTCAAGCCATTGAACATGCTTTACCTGCTCATGCTCGTGCTATTTCTGATATCAATTGGTCACCACATCATCCTGATATTGTTGCTACTTGCTCTGTAGATACCTATGTATGCGTATGGGATTTGCGCTGTGCCGGCCAAAGTAGTCATAATCGAGGTGATGACCATTATTATCGACCTGCCAACTCGTTTACACCTTGGAATGGTAAACTAGAAAACAAAATTTCAATATGTGGACATGGAATACTTAACGCAATTCGTATGTATCATTTTTAGCTGCTGCAACACAAGTCAAGTTTAACTTCAAAAATGAATTTTTGATTGCTTCTGCTCATGACAAAGACGTCAAAATCTGGGATATGCGTGTAAGCGAAAGGCTGAAGGAATCAATCACAGGTATATATACTAATGGGGGGGGGTTTTTTCTTGTGATAATAGAAAGGTGCTGTACCAATGACAAGTATTACTGCACATTCCAAGAAAATTTATGGTATTGACTGGAGCCGACAGAACGACTATGATATTGTAACATGTAGTTTGGATAAACTAGTCAAGGTATATCAACAAAAGACAAAAAAAAAAAAAAAAAAAAAAAAAAGACGGCACCTGACGACCAATTGTCTTTTGATGAAAATAGTATTGGAATATTCATTCTCCGGACGAACCTGAAGAAACAATTATAACCAACTCACCAGTTTGGCGTGCAAGAAACACTCCATTTGGTAATGGTGTATTGACTATGCCTCAACGATCGGAATCAACCCTTTA
Organism: Absidia repens; assembly: GCA_002105175.1. Lineage (NCBI taxonomy): Eukaryota > Fungi > Mucoromycota > Mucoromycetes > Mucorales > Cunninghamellaceae > Absidia > Absidia repens. The sequence goes on from MCGE01000007.1 coordinate 1,680,287, forward strand.
CCTCTACAACCGAGCCATACCTGATGAACCTGTCCACTTATTTGAAGGCCATACCGATACTGTAAAGGAATTTGTCTGGAGGTGGAAAGGCGGTCAAGCAAATGATGATAATGGTAGGGGAAAACAATTGATAAAGGAAAATTTGATGTAGTGCAATACCAAAGATGAATACTCAACCTATCTTATATTTTATTTTCTTCGTAGATGATCGTGAATTCCAGTTGGTGACTTGGTCAAAAGATCAAAATCTACGTTTATGGCCTGTTCCTGAAGAAATTGTCAAGGTAAAATTACCAGCGTACGAGTGTACCTTTGAATAGATAAACTAACCCCCTTTTTTCTATAAAAAAATAGTCCGTAGGCCATCGACCAAGCTCCAAGAAGACATGCTATCCGGTACCTTCGAATGCTATAGGCGCTGATGGTTCGTATCATTCTCACTCATTCCAAGAAACCCCAGTGGAAGATGAAGCTACTGATGAACGATCCCGTTCTATCGCTGCAGCCGTTGCACCTATCCGATTGATGCCTGCCAATACTCTGTCCTTCCATGGTACGGTACCCCCTGGAAATATCAGTTACTCAACAAGCTACAACTTCCCATCCACCAACTATCGCGAACAGAAATATACCATCAACCCTTTATTGTGGATGCAAAACGTCAAGACCATAGCACCAAACAATGAACTCAAAAAGGATACACCTGCAGGAAACAGCTATCAATCATTGGCGGAGGAACTGTCTAGTGTGCTCAACAAATATGCCAGTGTCGGCGTCAAAACAGAGAAGGTAATATCAAAACATGAAATACTCAAAGAATGTTTTTTTTTATTAAACATTGTATGCTTGTATTATTCCCATTTAGATCAATGCTGCAGCAAGAACCTGTACGATTTCACTACATGGACCATGGTTGGAAACAGGAACAGCCTTCTTACGTATCACTATCCGATTCAGTCAGCAGTACCCCGATAACAGCCCACCCGAATTCGATATTCAGAAGAACAGCATGATATCCATTTACTATCGAACTCACATGGCACAAGACCTGAACGCATTAGCAGCAAACTATACATCACAAAAGTTATGGTGCTTGGAACCGTGTATTCGCTACCTTCTGGGAGAAACTATGCAGGAAGACGAACCACGGTTTGGAAGTGGGAATGCCAATGGACTCTCTTCGCTATCACCGAACACGACTGGAGCACCTACCACAAACACATCAACATCTACAGCATTGTCCTCAATGAAAACGTCTTACTCATCAGCATCTGACACCACAACTGTTGTTACAACGGATGGAACAAAGCTCAATGAACAAGAAGGAGGATCAATCAATCAATCAGCTGCGAATTATGTCAGCAATTGGAGCGGGACAGTGGCTGAGGGTGATTCTGACGATGAAATATTTGTCAGTCCTTCGTTTATGGGAGGTTACGGCATGAACAGTGGAAAACGTGGTAGCTTACAAAGTGAAAGGGGTATTGTCTTGGATCTCTCATCAAAGCACTCTGCGGACGAAAAGGTGCCTTTCCCTCGACTCTGTGGCGGTGTCTTCTCCGGTAGTGGTAAGAGTTTTTGCCTCTCTTCCCTCCCGCGTCCCCAGGAAAAAGAACTTACTTTTTTTTTCTTTTCTTCAATAGGTCAACTTACATGCTTCTTCTCTACATTACGTGTACGGGATCCCAATCGATCAAGCAACAAAACTGACAACAAAAACAAACAAGAAACCAGTCCAGCAAGTAATACTAGTAATGGCGAATACTTTGAACACACATATCAAGACTTCTACAAGCACCCAAAATCATATGAGCAGTTTGAGGAATACAAGGAAATTGCAGCCATGTCTCGCCAAGGCCGAAATGCGTCAGTGATGGTTGGTTCTGGTGGTGCTTTTGGGGAATATACATATGATGATGATCCTGATGATATTGACGATGGTTTGACAAATATGGCCTCTATATACTTCAAACCTGATGTAAGTTTACTTGCACTTTATGAATAATTTGATTAACAACTAAACATATCCTCCTTTTTTTTATTGGCTTTTTAGGGATCTGCGTTGGACAACTCGATGAAAAGTGAAGATAACTTGCTGTACCGTGGTGCCAAATCGGATAGGATCACTCATAATGTCATGATCGCTGACTTTTCGGATATGATGCCCTTTAGTCCCTGGTTGGCCAAAGAATTCATGTAAGTTTATACCTGGTGTTGGAGTTTTATGACCTATCCCACCTAACTTCCCCTTCATTTGGTTTGCTTTTGTTATCATTAGATTATCTCCTGACAACCCAATGAAAGCATGCCTTCATAATTCACAAGTAGCGAAAACGCACGACCGTGACGATCTGGCGCAAATATGGAGCATCTCTTTGGAAATCATACGTGAATGCGTTCCTTTGGATATACCTGAGCAACAGGATCTCGTGGAAGACCTACTACGGAATAGACGACCTGATCTGCAACCTTTACCAACTGATCCAGTATGGCTCCATGATTCAAAAGTGGCAGAAATCAACTCCATTCTTGGTCATCAGGCATTTACTCGTCTATTAGCGGACATCAGTGAAACAAAAGGGAAATCATCCGATGAAGAAACTACTATGCAGACGCTGGAAGAATTACCTAAACGGCGTGTACGATGGGGATCGCATCCGTTAGGCCAACGACTAGTGGACAACATGTAAGTAAAGAGACCGAGGAAAATTTAAAATTGCTAGATTTATCCTCATTATTTTTTTATTTTGTCCGAGATAGGTTACAGCATTTTATGCATACGGGTGATATTCAAATGGGTGCCTTGCTGACATGCGTTTTCCATAATACCTATATGGCACCGCACAATATCGCTCGACGAGACATCAAAATACCAAGATCATGGGGCAGTATGGCGCGAAATCAACCGCGGTCTGGTGGAGGTGATGATCCTGGATTCAAATCTTCAACTGTGGATTACTTCTCGATGAAAAAAACCAAGCAAATTATGCATCGAACAAACTCCGGTCCAAGCTTAAACGGTGCACCTCAAGCCAATCGAAACAGCAGCCATGTCCAACTGAGCCAATCTTATGGAACGAAAGGTGTCAACTTTTTATCTTACTTTTGGGACAATGACCGACGTACACCACCACCTATGGAAAAATCACCAATGACAGAAACACCAACGGACATGATGGATGATTCTTCGGCGGCTGTAACATCACCAACCACTCGAAACAACAGAATATCTAATCGCATGACCACTCGGAATCAACCTTGGATGACAATGTACTCTGGAGTCAAAATACCAAGCAACACAGCACCTGGAATACGACCGTCTGTTGCCAACAGTATGAGCTCTCATGGCACCTCCTCTATTTCTTCACCACCGTTACCGACAAGTCCCAGTGCTCTAGGCTCTCGTGTCAGTACACCACTTTTACCTCCTGGCTCCTTACCTCTCTCAACACCCAATGTACTTCCTCTTGGACCTGTGACGGTAGCCAACAAAGAAGGTGAAGTTTTAACGACTGATGAACTATCGATCGAATACACCAATGTGGAATGGTTTGATGGAGAAAAGTTATTTGTTTACAACCAAACTCCTCTTCTTCCTGTGAACAAAAGTGGCCAACATGATGTGATGCGGTGGCAATACTCGGACCTATTGTTTCGGAATGATCTGTTAGCGCAGCGTGCTGAAGTGCTCAAATTTGTCAACAATCGACCTTCCTATGCAATGGCTGGTACAACAATGACAAGCAAGGAACGAACAATGGAAATACAAGTGCGATGCTACATGTGCGAATCAGAAATTGCTGGATCAGATCGAATGTGTTATCAATGCCGAAAGATACGAACGCAAATCAAGTGCTCCTTATGTCACCAACTGGTCAAGGGATTGGTCAATTTTTGTATCAAGTGCCGACATGGTGGTCATAGCAGACATATCAAGGAATGGTTTCAAGCTGAAGATGTCTGTCCGACTGGTTGTGGGTGCCATTGTCTGGTGGAATCTAGGGGTTATGGAACCACTGTATTATAGAACCCCTTCCCTTCCCCTTTTACCATTATAGTACTACTACTACTACCACTACTATTATCATTATTACCATTATTACTCTTCATTTTATTAATATCAATTGCCATCGCTATTCTTTGCTTTCCTCCCTTTCCCTCCTGTTTTTGTACATAATATATTTATATCAAAATAAAAAATATAATGCCTTTTTAAACGCCGCATTTTTTTTTTTTTTTTTGTTTCCTGCCTATTTTATTTTAATCTGTTGAAGCATGACTCACCTATTACTATGGATTACGCTTTTTGGTTGTCTGTTCAATATACTCCATGGCTATAGGATGCTCTCAAATGAATCATTGAAAAAGGTGGCACAACTCTCACAGCCTGATACGTTGTCTATACAGCATGGACGATTACTGAAGCCATTGCTGGTCGAACGGGTCTCTGGAACAGATTCGAATGCGAAGGTACGAGATTTCATCATACAGCACTTTGAACGACTCGACTGGCACATTGAATTGGATCCATTCACAGCGATGACCCCTCTCGGCGAAAAAAATTTTACGAATATCGTGGTGACAAAGCAACCATCGGCCCACCGTCGTTTAGTACTAGCAGCCCATTACGATTCCATGAACAGTCCCGATTTTGAATTTATTGGCGCTACCGACTCGGCGGTGCCTTGTGCTGTACTTTTATCGTTGGCGGAAACACTCAATGATCCATTAGCAAACGATTCATCATGGGCATCAGGTGGACGAAAACAGCGCAAAGAAGCTCAGGAGGAGGCGGAGGATCTCACCACATTGGAACTGATCTTTTTTGATGGCGAGGAAGCCTTTGTGGAATGGTCTGCCACGGATTCCATCTATGGGGCAAGACACTTGGCTGAAACGTGGGAACACACAAGTCTTGAACATCAACCGCATTTACATACAATGAGACAAGGCAATCGATTGCATTTGGTGGAGGTCCTGGTGCTTTTGGATTTAATGGGGACGCCCAACCCTACCTTCCACAACTATTTTAGATCCACAAGCTGGTTGTTTCATCATTTGGCAAGTCTGGAAAAACGATTGTTGGCAACCGCGGCAGCATCCTCTTCCTTGGACATTGATGGTGGTGGTGATAATGGGAAGAACGATGGGTTATGGCAAAAAGCGGACCGGTTTGGATACCCTTTCTCTCCCATGTTTCCGACAGCGCCTACTCGATTTACTTTTAACGGTCAAGCTATGAGCGATGATCATATTCCCTTCAAGCAGCGTGGTGTCAATATCCTGCACCTCATCCCATACCCCTTCCCAAGTGAATGGCATTCTCCCTTGGTAAGTAACTGTATATAAATATATATGTATATAGTTTGGACTATAATATAATAACCCATTTCTTCTTCTATCTAGGATAATTCTGATTGCCTTGACCCTCCCTCCATTCAAAATTTGGATATCTTATTTAGAGCCTTTGTGTGTGAATACCTAGAATTAGACCCTGTACCCCATAGCGAACTGTAGTGAATAGACTTCGTATTATATTTATTTGCCATACTTTAGCCTTGCTTATTCTTTCTTTACTATGTCCGAATAAAGACCGTTTATTGTATATTATATATATATATATATATATATATATATATTGTATGTGTGCGTGTGTGTGTGTGTGTGTCATGTTGGAGGGTTGGCTATTTAAAAACAAAACCTTATCATAGACATTCGTTGACTTCCCCCCACCCTCCCAAAAATAAAAAAGAGCTACAGTATGCAAGTAAACGAGATACCTTCCAATGTGCTTCAAGCATACTATTTTTATGCGCTCATCGCTTATTTTTTTATGTATCTTTCATTGTCCTTTTTTCATGCATCCACCAAGAACATTTTTAAACTCAAAAAACAATCTCTCGCCCTTATATTTAGAAGCGCAGCACTGGATTATTCAGTAGATGCAACGCTGAATACGATGTTTAATTCGATGTTGCCTCATCCCTAATCCTGTTTTTTTTTTTCGCATCAATATATCAGGGGTGGGGATGGTATTTCAATACGCGCAAGCACTTTACAGTTTGGGCATACGGCATTCGACAAGAAAAACATTCGTACATATGAGAGACGATGTAATATCAAAAGATACTGGATATGTTTTATTCAGATGTAAGTTTATACTATGACAGCTCAATTTCATCAGTCTAATTATAATACTACAGTAAAACGCATACTTTCATAAATGTGGAGCTATTATGGTAAGGTTGTGTGTGTGTGTGGGTGGCGGGGGCCATGGGGAGATCATATTGTAGAATAAACATGACTTCATATAAGTTACTCAAATCGCAGTGGGTAGTGTATTCTACGGTGAGTGACAAGCTAGCATACTCAGCTATATGTACGACGAGGGGGGGGTTACGTAAACTGGACTGAATTGCTCCACATTGATCGCAAAGGTGTCAAGAGAAGAGGACAACCATGCTGTCGTTGTCGAACGACCCCTTTATTGCCATGTTGATGATGTGTTGTGGTGAAAAAAAAAAAGAACGAGGGGCTCCTTTTCTGTGGCCACCCAAAAAAAATATATAGAAGGCACACCGAAATAAAAAAAAAAGATTCAAAACCCGCCCACGTGGATTTTATTTACTCCCCCAGGGTCTTTTTTTGTTTTTTTGTTTTTTCTTTTCCTCATTTTCTTTTTTTGCTTCTTTTTTCTTCATCATTCAACTTCGTTGAGGTTATATTGATCTTAGGTTAGTATCAGTACTAGTTTAGAAGGGGGTTCAGCTCAGGGATTACAAGATGCATGGGGAAACCCTTTCATTTTGGATTCAGGATTGAGGACCATCATTAGTTGGGTTTTTGAGGCCTCCATTAATGTAGTTTAGTGTTTTTTTTTGTCATTACTTGCTTATGTAAGTGAATAAAATATGTTTATTGTTACTTATCTCAATGCAAAATGTCGCATTAGTACCTCTCATGACTTGCGCACTAGATCCCTGTTTTACAACTGTCACCTTTTGATTTATATTGACTACTGTGCATCAAGGGTAAATTTCCCTTTAGTTTTTCTCTATACTTGTATAGTATGTTAGTCCTCATTAGATAGTGGTAGCTTTAGATTAGTTTTCACCATTCTTCAAATCTCCCTATAGTCTCTCTCATGCTCTCTCTAATAGATCCTTCCATTAAACCTCTCCTTATAATGAATCCCTCGTCATTAGTTTCAGTAACTACCAACATGCTCTAATAAAACTGGTTTTTTTTTATTAATTATCTCTGAACTATCTTATAATGAACAAATATTGCTATTGTAACTGTTTTTTGAGTGTTCTACTAAGCATTTGGTTTCTTGTTTACCCACACTGATGACTCCTCCCACCTAAAAACCGAGAAATTAGTTGATCATTTATATCAAAAAATAACCATATTCCTGTTCGAACAGTCATGTAAGTGAATGTTTTTGGAATGCTCATTATCAGGCGAAATGCTACCCAGTCTCTTTTTGAGGGGAAAAATCAAAATGATACTGAGAAGTTGAGGGGTTTGGTCAGTCTTTTTTATCTGCATCTCGTCCCATCCCTTTGTGCCACTAATAACAATAATGATGTAATGACGACACATACGATGACTTTCTTCTCATTGATATAAAGTGTGCATCACTTCGTTAAAAGTCCGCGACGTCTCTATTCCCACCATCATACAGCCCACAAAATAAGACAACAGAAAATATTTATTGCGGTATATACAAAAATGAGGTATTTATTCATAACATGTGTAAGTAAACTAGATGTTTTAATGGGGTAATGGGGAAAGGGAAATAAATAAACAGTACTAAAAGGGAATGTGAGTGGTGTGTAATAAAAATGGATAACCTACACTAAGTAAACACCGTTGGAGGTACTGCATCTTGGACGAAACTTGATGTCATGTTTTCGTGGCAAAGATACTGAGTTGGGAAAAAAACCAAATGACCCCGAATTCTGCCAAGTTGTGCCATCACTTCGTCATAGTTCTTATTCCATGGACTTGCTATATGACCTGGTGGAACCCTGGAGGAATCAGGTACAAATCGACGATGGTCATCGAATGTCAATACTATGATAGATTCAAAAAACAGAAAAAAAAAAGTTAATCGGTTTTAATTGCGGAAGTCTTTGATTTGATTGGATTTGATTGGGGGTTATTCTTCGTTACCTGTATCGTCAGGCACACAATGAAAGACGTCACGATAAACATGAGTGTTTATATCAGCAGTTTGATACCAAAGATGATGATAGAAAGATTCGTCCAATGGATCCATTACCAACCTGTCGGCGTCCAATGCTGAGTATTTTAATTCGGCATAACCATTGTCTCGATGATTACCCGATTCTGGAAGTAGACCAAGGTGTTCTTTAAAAAGATGCATGCGTAGAGTCAATGCAAACCGGGCCGCTTGGTACTATGCGGGGAAGTAATATATATATATATATATATATATAAAATAAAAATGGAAAGGCGTCAGCATGTTCCCCACTTTTCCCCCTTATAAATAGATTTCTTTCGCCCTATTTTATTTACCGGCTGCTCATTCATTTTTGAGTCCACCATATCTGTATCTTCAATCACCACCGCAATTTCAGAGTCCCGATTGCCAAGCTGAGACCTAACACAACGATGTTTAGCTAGGATCATTATATTCATAAGTAATTTTTGCTTTTGTTTTTTTGCCTTACCTATCATTGAGATTTGCTGAAGAGGAGTTTTAAGATATGAGTATAAGTATAATATATATGTCATCCATATACTGTCATGTATTCTTTTTTTTTTTTTTTTTTTTTTTGCTACCTGATCCACAAATAACTGTTTTATCATCAACAATCATAAGCTTCGAATGGATATAGACCTGTTCCGTGACGAGTTCTTCCAGTCTACTGTCTTTCACATGATCTGATTTATCTTCACTGTTTGATCTTGATCCTTGACGGGTTGAAGAGAATTGCTGCTGTTGATTTTCGACGCCATTTATTCCACCAATACTGCCACCACCACCACCACCACCATTCCCACCGCTCCGAATAGTTGCTAAAGATCCGACAGATGATCGTAATTTTGACTTTTTTTTCTTGCTTGTTTGTAAGCTATTGTTAATCATTGCTATGCTATTTCTGTCGTTGTTGTTCGTCATGCTTCCGTGTATGCTGTTATTTGCCTGATCCATCGAACTTTTTCTTGAAGCATCGGTGCCATTTGTCGTCGATGTTGGTGATGAAGGGTCCAATAAAATTCCGCTTGCCATGGGGCTGGTCATTTTCGATGCACTTGATGCTTTGATTCGACCCCAATTTCGTAAACAATAAAATCCAATATAATCGAGTGCAGGGATGTTTTCTTGCTGTAGCTTTTCCAAGACAGAGTTTCCGCCACGGGATATAGACATGTATTGGTAATGTGCTACTGATCTATCGAAGAATAAAGACGTCAGAACAACACACATTGATTTAGCTTCCTTTTTTGTTACCTTAAAGGCATTGATCGTCGGTCCGGACTGAGAAAATCACCTTCAAATCCAGGTGCACATGGAATCACCACAATTATCCTGAATTTTTGTTTTTCCTTGTAAGCCCGCTTGATACGATCCACGATAGCCTAATAGACATATATAAAACAAAATATGAGTAATGTGTTCCTGTATGAATTTAAGCTACTTACTTCACCAATTTTGTTTTGGATTAATTTGTCCTTGGGAGACGTTGCCGTAACTGTTAAAAAATAAATAATCAGCGGATGCAAAAAGACAACATCAAGTTTTCCTCTATACAATCTTATTTTCACCTACTAAAAAACTGGTTTTCAATGTAGATAAAGTGCTTGGCCCTTGCAATACATTCCATGTATGCATTGTAGATAGAATACTAAGATATTCCAAAAAAAAAAGTTCAATCAATAAAGACATATTCACACCTTTTTTCCTTTTAAATTTCTAACCTACTTCACGTTTGATACCCAGGCTCCATTCAGCGCTACTACGGATGACTTGAATTCTACAGGTTCCACGAAATTTGTCTTCATCTTTTGGGGTCACATATTCACCTTTGGGTAGCAGCAATGGTACATCGTCCTTGTCTTTGGCGTGGGTGGATTTGATATAGTTCCATCTTTGAATAAAATGGCGGGCTACATCCCGTGCTGGAGGTCCAACCTATCAAGATTAATGATATTCAATTTAATTAAACACATTTTTGTAACCTATTTTTTTTTTCTATATTCTGTGGTTTTCTTGCTTACCATTGCGGTGTGAATATCATGCCACGGCATCCTAGGGTCGGATTGCTTGTCAATGACTTCCATGTTATATTGACTGACTAATAATATAACGGAAAAAGCAAACAATTAGTACTGTTTTTGTCTTGCAAACATATCATGTCAATATCACGTTACCTTTAATAAAATCCTTGATTCTTGGGTTATAGTAGTCTTGACCGGGAAATACTTCAGAACATTCGCCTCCAGATCTATAGTCCGATAAATCATGCGCATGAGTGTCGTATCGACTACATTCAGACAATGAATCGTAAAAAGAGTTTAAAATGATTAGTTGTACTGACATATTATATCTAAATTCTACTCACCCAAAGCACAGATCCAATCCACCAATGAATGCTAAACGGTAATCTACCACAACAATTTTCTATAAAAATGAATCAAGTCAATATAAGCACACAATACAGTTTTGCTTTTTTTTTTTTTTTTTTTAACTACCTCGTGATGCGCCCAAAGTGGAGATGTGATATCAGAGTGACGTAAAACTACAACCACAAGATAATGTGGTTAGAGAAGGTACATGATTTACATGATTTTGGGAGCAATATTACCTTTGATGTTCTTGTGTATGTTTTGAAGCCAGTCGCGGGTATGTTGAGAATCAAGAGGTAGTGCCACTGACATGTTTCTGTATATCACCACATAAATCATCACACCCTCCATTGCTTTTCGCTGCAATAAACGATCCAGTCGATATTCTTCGTTGCCTTTTGGAGGTCGTCGTAGATACTACTCATCAAAAAAAAAAGTAACAGCATTAAATATTGATAGTATTAGCTAACATTGTATTGTGCTTTTTTTTTTTTTTTTTTACTTACCAATTCAGGGCTCTAAACCAAGGAAAATAAGTTTACTAACTGAGCATAATATCTTTTTTTGCTACATATATCAGAAGTCATAATGTATTTGCTTACCAACCACCAATCCTCTATATAGATTTCAGACTTTGCAGAGAGAAGAGCTTCAGCAACAGCTTCAAAATATTCTATCAATTTAAGAATAATAATAATAATAATAAATATTCCGTAAGTAGATCATTATTTTTCCTTTACATCCCTTCCCATAAATACTTCATTATATTACCGTGACCATCCACAAACCACTTGACTTTGGCATTTTGCCGAATAGGAGCAAAAGATCCAAACCGATGGTTCCCGACCCATGGACTCTGATTCAATATTGTGTCTAAGCATTCTGCCCATTCTTCAATCTGTCGAGTAGTTGGTGCCTTGATTTCGATACGTCGTGTCCCATTGGATATCGTAATGTGAGTTTGGTGATAAGGTGCAAACGTTCCATGACCACGAGATATTTTCAAACCACGGTCAAATAGTAGCACTTCCGAGGGCGAGCTTGATCCAATGTCTTTACACAAAGCGACATATCTATATATATATAATGAAACGAAACGAAGCAAAATAGATTGAGTTTCCTGGCGCGGGGAGGGGAGTAGATCGCACCATGAGATGACAACTTACGAATCCCGGAGTAAAATCCATTCTTTTGACCAATGATTCATCCACCGAAAAGCATTCGACAGTTTCAAAGACGTTGGATTAATCTTGTGTTCCAGATAACCCTCCTTCCCCTTCCATCCCATATCCTTGACGATGCTCACCGCACTGAGTTCCAAAAATTCGCACAGATCATAATTGACAACTAGTCGAGACATATGGACCAAGTCTTTGAGATACTGTTCCAAAGCCGCACGTCGTTTGATTGCCACCTCTGTCGATGTTTCGTCGTCTTCTTCACCCCATGTGATGCGCATTGAAGTGAGAGCCGCATTGCATAAATGTGATAATTGACTAGGGAACGAAGGTGGGGCTACTAAATGGCTACCAATAGCAGCCGCCTTGAATTTCAATGTCAGATGCAAGTTGTAGAATTCGATAATCGTACGTTTGACCACCCATTTGATTTCGCCATAATGCAGTTCAATCCGGAATGTCCAGAGTCTTTTGGCACTTGTATCAATTTCAGAGTCAGTGATGCCGACTTGCAGTACATCAAAAAGGATAGGAGGCTAGAGCAGTGGAATAGAATCAAGACAATCAATACTATTGTACTTTTCTTTTTTTTTTATTGAGAAGAGAAAGGAGGGAGATCCATAGTCTACTTACAGGTCGTCTTCCATGTTCATCACGAGAAAAGTATGCAATATGAGGGACGGCAAATACGGACGGATAGTAAGGTGCCAGAGGGTATTTTGTCCACATATGAGGGGCTGTACTTGATCGTCGCTGATGGGTATTTGCAAGGCTGTTCATGATTCTGATCTTCTCTAATGATTTGCCCCATATGCCTTGTTTTCCGTCGTCTAATATCAAACACACACAAACATACAAAAAGTGAGTTTTTTTTTGTCATCACTTAATTATAGTAACCACTAGACAAGTACTTACGTTGTTGGTAATCATCTTGACCGTTTGGAGGCGAATGGATCATCATAGTTGATGGTATATTCTGGATGTCCTGGGATTCTTTGCCACTGTCAAAACTAGAGGGCCATTGTGTTGTTGCTAAGGGATGGGGTCTATCTAAAGGATGAGTTGATACATCGTCATTGCTGTCATATGGGTGTTGATGTGATGCATGAGGTGGTCGATGTTGTTGCGGAGAATGTTGATTGCTACTGGGACTACAGCTGAGATGACTAATGTCGATCATGCTACCACTTTGCTGTTGCTGATACTGCTGCTGATTGGTTTCTTCATAGTTGTCGGACTCAAAGGGATGTTCAAAGTAGCTTGGTTTTAGCTCGTTCATTTGGACAGCCTCTGCATTTTCTTGCGCCACTTCTTCGATGGACGGTAAATGATCATCCATATCAGGGGGAATGGGTATTGCCAGCATCAATTTCCGTTCATGCTCAGTTGGTTGCTGAGGAGTGCCACTACGAATATCATGATCAGGAGTGCCTTCTTCACGCTGTATGGTCACCGACATGCGTCTTACAAATGAGTGCCAACGCTTTGCTAAGTAAGGAGTATCTTCGGGGTCTTCTTGCTGGGAGGAAGTCTGACTGTTGTCACTAATGGAAGAATTGTCGTTATTGTATTCCTCGTTGTTGCCGTTTACTTTGTTATGACTGCTTTGGTGAGAATGCTGTTGCTCAACATTGCGGTCAGGACCATGAAGAGAGTTGAGTCCGAACATAAAATTGTGGCGATCGTCAAGTTGATATGGGTCTAGTTGCTTCTGTTGTTTGTCGTGTTTTTCATTTTTAATAAAATATTCGATATTGTCTACAATCGGATTAGACATTAAATAAGTAGTGGTAAAATAAAATAGATAACAAAGAAAGAAAAGGGGCGTTCCTTTTTTTTTTCTGGTTTCGCATATACCAGCACAGTAGATTTCAAACACCGTCAATGTCCACACAAAAAAGGAACTTGTTTTTGTAGAGCGCAAGCTTTGAGGGATATAGTTTTAGTGTCACCAGTTCAAAGGATCGATCCGATGATTTGATGGTCGAAGTTTGTTTTTTAAAAAAAAAATAAAACAAAATAAAAGGTCATCACCGTACTGAAAGTACCATTTCGTAAGTCGTAGCTTGGTAAATAGGCTAAGTAAAAGGAAATGAACACTACAGTACAGTAGAGTCAATCCAACTAGTACAGTGTGGCTTTTTTGTTTTTGTTAGAGAGCACAAGGATTATTTGTTGTAACTTTTTCTTTCAGGTCACACACACAAATGCACACATACCAAACACGCACAACATTTATTGGGTGTTTGTCACTTCCGGAATTTAAAAATCAAAAATCACTCAATTTATCCAATTCTTTTTCTTTTTTTTTTTTTTTTTTTTTTTTTTTTGTTTCTTACTGTTTTTATTCATTTATTGTGAATATCCAAAAACCCATTTGATATGTCTTCCAAGCGCTCTCCTGCTACTGTACCGTGTAAATACAAAACGGGAAAGATTCTCGGTAATGGTACTTACGCCACTGTTAAAGGTAAGACGTCTGAAGAAACTCATATATGTTAGCCTACCCATCGACCGACCTACTAACCTCGTTTTATTTCATCTACTCTTGTCCTTTTTTCCTCTTCTTGTCCTTTATAATTCGACTGGGGCGACTTCTATGATATTATTGGACTTACTCTATTCACTTAGAGGCTATGCACGTAAGTTTACTTACGAAACGGACGGAGAAACGGACGGAGGACTGGAAAATGACAAGCACACTTTTGTATTTACTATTTTTTTTATTCTTCATAGATTGAAACAAACAAGTTTTATGCTGTCAAGATTATCAACAAGAAACTGATGGAGGGACGTGAACATATGATTCGTAACGAAATCAACATTATGCGAAAGATATCTCAAGGGCATAAGAACATTTTGAGTTTGGTGGATTATTTTGAAACTCTCAACAACTGTAAGTCTGATATTATCTACTATATCTTCTTTCATTTGACTCACATACGTTTTTACAATTTAATGGGATATAGTATATTTGGTGATGGATTTGGCGCAAGGTGGTGAATTGTTTGATCGTATTTGTCAAAAGGGAAACTACTTTGAAGGCGATGCTGCCAACATTGTCCGTACAATTTGTGATGCTGTTGCTTATTTACACGACAATGGTATTGTCCATCGAGGTATGTAGTTTGGAAAAAAAGAAGAGGATATTTTCAGTATGTGGAATGGAAAAACTGAGATTGATACTAACTATATCTATCTTACTTTTCTGGATATTAACGTGACAAAGATTTAAAGGTAAATTAATTCGAAAAGAGATCGCTTATCACCAGAAATATACCTTACTAACCGTCATTCTCTTTTTAGCCCGAAAATCTGATCTTTTTGACAACAAATGAAGATTCTGATCTGTTGATCGCTGACTTTGGATTATCTCGTATTATTGACAGTGAAAAATTCGATGTGTTGCGTACCACATGCGGTACTCCTGGCTACATGGTAAAAAAAAAAAAAAAGAGGGCGGGGAGGGGAAATCCAATTGTAAGAATAATAATACAGGTACCACAATGCTGTTTTTCTGGTAGGCTCCTGAAATTTTCAAAAAAGTGGGTCACGGCAAACCAGTGTAAGGAAAAAAAAAAAAAAAAAGGAATGGGGAACACAATGAAAATATTGGAAACACTGAATGTTTTATTATCCATGTAGTGATTTATGGGCTATTGGTGTTATTTGTTATTTCCTTCTTTGTGGATACACACCATTTGAACGGGAAAGCAACGTCGATGAAATGAATGCAATTATTAGTGCGGATTATACATTTGATGAAGAATATTGGTATGGCGTTAGTGATGAAGGTAAAGCAAAACTATAGTACAGGATAAGAGATACCGATAATGTGATTGATGCTTATTAATGTGCTTACTTTATAAAGCTAAGGATTTTATTCAACGCTGCTTAACTGTCGATACCGAAAAGCGAATGACGGCACATGAGGCTCTGGAACATCCCTGGCTGGTCAATAGCCAATCCCAAACCAAAGATTTGCTCCCCAATGTTCGTCGCAACTTCAATGCTCGCAAAACCTTCAAAAGGGCTGTGGACTTGGTACGTCTCTCATATCACCTTGGCCACAAACGCACCACTGGTCAAGATGAAGGATCTGCTACCGTTGAAGGTGTGAAACCCGTGGACGAAGGCACTGATCACGTTTTCGAAAAGGATGAATAGGCTCTCAATGTGATGTGGTGTAGTTTAGTTTAGTTTAATTTAATCTAGTTTATGCTATAGAAGATGTTGTTTGCTTGTAGTTATATTTGCTTATCTTTTTGATTTATTCATACAATTAAATAATAAAAATTTTATTATCTTTTGTACCTATGGAAAGTGATATACTGTAAACTGTATAATCTATGTCCTATCTCTTTTTTTTTCTGCCTTCATACGATATCATATCAGATGTCAAAACAACAATATACAAAATGTTACGTAGACACAATGTGTTGAAGATGTATGATATATTTTATCGTGCAACAATGTCAAAAAAAAAAAAAAAAAAACATCATGAATGTCCAATATGAATGTGGCTATAGGCATTTTTTTATTCAATAAAGAAAATGTCAAGACAATACTAAAGACCAAAGATAATCAATAGTCTAAACTAAAGGTGTATATATGTATGTCTAAGGGGTAGATCTACTACTAATGTACTTTTGATATCTTATTTCTGCTAACAGATGCTTGCCAAGTGACCCAGTTTTGATATTCCCATTCAAGTACGTTGTCAATGTTCCGCATATCACGTAAGAGCAGCCATTGAGCTAAGGATGTATTCAGCACAATATCAACCAGACCCATAGTTCGTGCCCCTTCCATAGCCATATACCAAATCAACCCAAACACCACGCCTACCAAACTGCCTATAATTACTTGCCCCAAAGTGTGGTAGCCCAAATAAATTCTATTCAAAAGAATATAATGTCAGTAACCTGATTCACCAAAATCAATGCAATCATTTTTTCTTACCGTGACAGACAAACTAAAGACGACATGGTCAACATGGCAGCTATTGAAGCTAGTTTCCATACAGATGAATTTAATTTGATTTGTTTGACCAAATAAAGAGTACCGAAAGTAGTAAAGTACCAGACAAATTGAGAGTGACTAGAGGGCATTCCATAACCAGTTCCCAAGTGGTCTATATTATGGCGATCAGCAAAAAAAAAAGAAGTTAATGGAAGTTCCCTCTTCACCTTGATTTCATTTTCTTTCCAAGTTCTTACCATAAGGGCGTGATATTTGAAAATATTCCTTCAAGAGTGCATTGACAAGTTCATTCGTCAGTTGACCTAGCAACATTAGAATCGAGACCACTTCCCGGCGTGACACTGCGATCGATGCATAGAAGACAAGAATAGCGATGGGTGCAAGAGTGATATAGGCAAAAGCATAAGCGATAGGATCGTTTGCATCGAATTGGACATGAGTAAGTGACAGAGAAGCCAATGCATCTCCAGATGGTATATGAGGCATATTGGAAAAACGAACAAAGAAGACCTTGCTGCAAAAAAGATTCCTGAAAGAATTTTATATGACCAATTTCAAATCCCGATCGAGGAATCCGATTAAGGGCAAATAACAAAAAAAGTGTGACAATGATGATTGATATAATAAAATTTTTATTGAAAATGAATAATATACATAAAATAAGTGAAGGATGTGGTGTAAAACAATATATTGCAAATGATAAAACAAATCTAAGGTGAGGGGAGGGAGGCGAGGGGAAGAAGAGAAAGAGATAAACTACCACGAATCGATTTTCATTGTGCCATTTTCCAAAAGATTGGTATGCATTTTGAAGACCTTATCCAGCATATGAGGTTCATGACCCATTCCACGAGCCAGGCATTTCTTGGTAGCCATATCAAAGTAGTCTTGGAGAAGGGGTTTATATTCAGGATGCACACACTTGTCAATGATCACTTGAGCACGGTCCCGAGGACACAACCCACGGACATCAGCTAACCCTTGTTCAGTCACAATCACATCCAAATCATGTTCGGTTTGGTCGACATGAGAGGCCATTGGGACGACACAAGAGACACCATTGGGATCCGTCTTGCTCTTGCGAGTGGAAGGTGTATGCATAATACTGAGTTTGGCGTTACGTAAAAAGTCAGCTGATCCACCGAGACCGTTCAACATGCCAGATCCAGCAACAAGAGTCGAGTTGGCATGTCCGTACATCTAAAATGTAACGTAATTTAAATAGAATCAGATTAATAAACGATATCTTTATACATAAACATACACACATATATACTGTCAATCCACTTACATCAAATTCCACAGGAGTGTTCATCGCAATACAACCAAGGCGGCGAATGACTTCAGGTGAGTTGGATACTTGTTGAGAACGTAACAGAAGTTTTCCCTAAAAAACAGCGAAGAGAAGAAACCATGAATAACTGTAACAGACCCAATACACATACTAAAGTTTGGATTATAATATTACCTTATACTTTTCCCAGTTCTTATAAAAGTGTTCAAAACCTTCAGGTGAGAAACGAATAGAAGTGGAACTTGCGAACTTGAGTTTTTCAGAGTCAAGGAATTCGAGGAAGGTATCTTGAAGAACCTCGGTAAATCTATGCGCATTGCATTAAAAAAAAAAGAAAGGGTTCAGTAAACTTAAAAAAACGCAATCCCCCCGTTGTTTTCAATCAAGTATATATAATAAACTTACACAGTGACGTCCTGGAATTTAGACTTGGCCAAACCACCAATGACAGCATTAGCAATATTACCAATACCAGATTGCAAAGGCAATAAGTTTTCAGGAAGACGACCCATCTTGACTTCATGTTCCAAGAATTCAATCAAGTGACCGGCAATAGCTTGACTCTTGGCATCTTGAGGTGCATTGGGTCCAGTACAATCAGGACGGTCGGATTCAACCTATATATAAATAAAAATTTAAAAAAATGTTGTGGCAAAAAAAAAATAGAAAATAAGTACTTACAACAGCGATCACTTTGTCAGTGTCAATTGGAATGGCACACTAAAAAAAAAAATTCAAGCCGTTAGATCGGAGTTTTGTTTTAAGTATGCCCTTTTTTTTTTGTCTTACTTGACCAATACGATCTTCCACACCCATGATCATGTAGGGCTTGCGTCGAGGAGGCACACTGCAACCAACAACATCATGCAATCCTTCAAAAGATGGTATTTTGGTGTTCACTTCGATGATGATTTTGTCTGCCATTTGCAACAATTCAGGAGTAGCGCCCACACTTGCACCGGGAACGATCCATCCATCTTCGGTAATCGCTGTGGCTTCCACAATCACTACATCCAACTTTTTACTATCAGGCTTGTCTTTGGTGTAGTATCCTTATTATCAATAAATTTCATATGTAACAAACACAAACACACAAACAAAAAAAAAATTAGTACAATATAATCATGCGGCGAGTTATGTATAATTACCATAGACAAGATCTTGAGGAAACATAGACAAATGTTTATCAGCAAATCGGATTCGACCTTCATTAATTCCTTTCTTGATATTCTTGCCAACTTGATGAGGGTAACGGCGATCAATCATATCCAAAGCGGCCCAACGATCCTAATATACGATGTAATAATCAAATGGGTGTCAAATCCCCTGTCACTGTCATTCAAAAAAGAAGGGATGATAATAAATCACTTACTTCAGTTTCAGCACCACTACTAGCACCAACAAAAAGATTGAATTTCATTTTTCCTTGCAAATTGTTCTTTTCAACATGTTCAGCTAAAGCAATAGGAATCATTTTGGGATAACCAACACCAGTGAATCCAGACCAGCCAAGGTATTGACCATCCTTGAAAAAAGGTAAAGTTTCTTCAGCCTTCATCACCTTGTTCAAAAGGGCAGGACGACGCACACGGGATTTCAATGCTGCACTAACACTAGCCATGATATTAATGTGAGAGATAGAGAGGGGTAGGGTGGGGTAAAAAAAAAAAAAAAAAAAAAGAATAAAGAGAAACGGAAAGTGTATCCGCTACTTGACGCTTTAAATACCACAGATGTCGGGCATTTAAAATTTAGCTACCCCGTTTTTTTTTTTTTCTTCTCCCCAGGATTTGATAGCTGAAGAAAAAAGGAAATGATCTTTCAAATACCAGCAGAAACATACCTTCTCACATTTTCAGTAGAAGAAAAGACTATCGAATATTCATCAAGTGGTTTTTGCGGAAGCAACCCACTTTTCTCATGATTTCTCCTGTTTAAGTTCCTTTTTTATTAGTTGTCAAAAATGAAGGTTTAATGATATGACGTTTATTAGATCAATTTTTATCTTTATTTATAATGGTACCATACATGATCCAGCATTGATTTTTATCGGTGTTAGAACAACGTTTATCCATATTGAAAAACCCATGAGGAACCAGGTTGAGATTTAAGAAAAACACACTTCGGATAATATCTAATGCGGTGCGTCGGAAGCTGATCGGTTCATATCGGTGTATTTTCCTCGAAGCATACGTGTTCCATTCTTTCTTTTCCCAATAGAAAGTTATAACTGGATCATCATTTCTCCAGGTAGAACTAGTTGACGACGGCTAATAAATGATGAGGTCTCAAAAACCCCACACTTTTCCTTTAATTATTTATCCTCGCCTTCAAAAAGGCAAAGGGGAATTTGAAGTACCGCCCTTCTTAGAGGACGACTAACATTTTTTGCCCTCAGTGTGCTCAGGCACCTACAATATACAGATGTCTGATATTCGTATATTGGGGGTTTCAAACTATTCAAAAAAGTAAATTGTGGCTTTCATTATTTGTGTCTTGTTTAATCGTTAAATTTTTTTCAATCAGAATCATGCGACGTTGAAACCCAGAAAAATATTTCTCCTGGGATTTTGACCACTCACAATTCAAGTGACACCTACCACCCCCCAAATCCAGAAAAGGCGGGGTTTAATTAGCTTGGGTCCCAAAAAAAAAAAAAAAAAAAAAAAAGGATTGGAAAGATTTGGTTTCGGTGTTCAAGCAATTAAGTACATGTTACTTTATTTACTATTTACCCTGTACTGTCTTCATCTTCTCATAGGTTATTCTTTTTCGACTTGTTTTTGTTCCAGCTTTTGGCAAAACCCTTTTTCTACTCATACATAACTACAGAGGAACCAGTTCGTGCTCGGCTTTAGAACACGAGTATGGTTTTTTTTTGTTGAAGTATATGTGAAAACATTCCGCCTGGCTTGAATGGTTCAATAAATAACTTTCTCCTGAAAATTTCCCATTGTGGTTCCACCATTATGATTGACTTTCCATCAGGATATACAGTAACGCTGCAAGTTGTTATGATATAATATCCATTTTTTGGACTTTTTATGAGGCTCGTGCACCATGCAATCAAATCTCCATATATTACATATATATATCGTACATATCCTTGGTACATGACTGATAAATTTCGAAAAAAAAATTTAAAAAAAAGGTACCTGAGAATTTATCCGTGTAAGATTGTGAATTTCCTCTTCAAAGTTCATACTGTAAGTTTATTTTTCTGCTTGAGGAATTAAACTTTACCGTGATTGTACGCATTCGTAACTATATACTCATTTTTTATATCACACACACAAATATATATACACACATGCCAATTTTAATATCTATACGCACAGTTGCAGTATGGCATACCATTTAACAGACAAATAAAAAGTATGAGAGACTGATAGTAAAAAGACAGGGCATATTTTATTCAGATATATATATATATATACTTTTTAACTATAGCAAATCTGATGGCAGTGCCATAGTATTGATTTTAAAATGATGTTGCTAGGGGGCGGGGAAGATGCAGAAGGTGGGGAAGGGTGAGTGTTTTGTTTTAAAATAAACTTCAACGTAAGATTTCAAATAAAGAGGATATCTATTCCACAGGCGACGGAAGTAAACTGACGTATGCCGAGGTGCCTCATGTCGAGTTCAAAGTCGCCTCGAAAAAGGAAGGACCAAGTTGATGATATTATATGGCGTTTATAGTGCAGAAAGGAAGAGAAACAAAAAAAGGAAGTATCCATTTAGGTGGAAAAAAAAAAGACCACTAACACAGGCTACAGGAAACATTTTGAATCCCGGACACGTGGGTTTCTATATACCGTTTTTCAATTCAGACATAGTGTGATTTTTTCTGTCTAGACGACGGGGGGGGGCTGAAAATGATGAGTGGTTGTTCTTTTTTAAACGCCTGCTAGATATTTTTTGACGATTTGAAATAAAATTAAAACGTAGGCATATTTATTTTAGACGCTAAGAATAAAAAAAATTGAGATGCATTAAAAAAAAATTGGGATGGGCAGCTGCAACCTCTCCCAAGGAACTTACATTGACTATCATGTATGTAGGTGATTCCAAATCATATGAACCTAGTAGAAACGCGAATGGTAAATACTGGAATGAACCCAGTTACAATATATTTTTAGCTGTAAAAACTTCCATGAAATTTACCGTTCCAATTTATTTTACCCTCGTCTCAATTTGCAATTAATAAACTGTAGGATAATGGAAAGAACCCACAACCAATCCTGAGAGTGACACAGGCATTTATTCAAATCCCGTCCACATGGTTTTTATTTACTTCCGTTTTGTTTATTTTTTTTTCGCTCTCTTTCATTTTTCCTTCCTTTTTCCTTCACCAATCAACTTCTTTGAGGTTGTAATTGGCTTAGATTAGTGTTAGGACTAGTTTAGAAGGGTTTTCAGCACAGGGATTACAGCATGCATGGGGAAACCCTTTCATTTTGGATTCAGGATCTTCAACCAACGTTAGTTCGGAGCTTTCATTAGCTTGATGTAGTGCTAATTTTTCTATAGTTAGTATCTATAACTAAATAAAATATGTTTCTTTTTACTACCTTCAATGAAAATGTCCCATTCTCTCTTTCATGTCTTGTACAAGAATTTTTTATTAAAAACATTACTCCTTTTTTATTAGTATTGTCCGTAGTTGTGCATCAAATAACATATGTCCCTTTTGCCATTTTCAAGACTTGCACAGTATCTTAGAACCCATTTTACAATCGTCCTCTAGATTAGTGTCTTCATATATTGCAATAGTCTCCCTCATTCTTCCTCCATTAGATCCTTTGTGCAAAGAGCCCTGCGCTTCTTAGTTTAGCATATACTCTATTGCTTCAATAAAATATACCCATTTTATTAATTAGCCGCACATTGACCCATCGGATAGTGAATAATATTCGCTATTGTAGCTGTTTTATAAGTGTTCTAGTCGACATTTGCTTTCTAGTTTAGTAGTAGTGTCTTTGAACCTCTGCCGACAGTCTCATGTTTCTTTAATATGTACTATGAAAAACTCCATTCAACTGATGGGACTCTCTCCCGCACACAATTTATTTATTTGTACACACAGTATTATAAAAAACAGAGATTTAGACCTAAATGGTAGCCAGTGGATCCCAGTTGATGGGTGTTAATACCACCCAACATCAAAACCCACATTTTAGTACCCTCAACACTCGGTAAATCTATGACTTTCCAAAGTTCACGGGGAATGTCAGAACGTTTATCCTTCTATTAGGGAGAGGGGGGTAAAAGCTTATCTAAGATCATGATCTAGGATAAAATCTAACATCCTTTTACATTTATGGCTTTGAAATATCCTTGTATTCCTCCATTCACATCACCGTATCAATGTCACCGCTACTTTTTTTCTGTCACCATAACCAGCCCTTTTTAGATTAGCTGTAATTGGTATAAACAATCGCCACCATTGCTACTCTTTATAGTGTGAAATGCAGAGGTAAAATATGTTGTAGTGGTGGCGGTGTTTTTTTTGCAAACAGAAAGCATTCTTATCGAAGTTGATGTCTATGACATTGCAATATCGATCCACTGACATTTCTTGATCAATATCACCACAATTTTCTTTTTCTTGTTGAGCCCAGTATTTAATCCCGCCCCAAAATAATTAACATTTATACTAACTCTACCATTGCTACTCTATATAATCCACTCAAGTGTGCGAAATACAGAGGAGACAGACAAAAAAATATTCTGTAATGTACTTTTTTTTAAAAAAACAAGCACATGCCTTTCTTCCTACACATAAATACACACGCACACAAACAGACACACACGCACACACACACATACACATACACACCGGATTTTACTCCTGCCCATTCAACGAGGCAATAAAAGGCATGAAAGAGATTAATGTCAAAATATAAAACATGTTTAATTCAGATATGTATGCAGTGTAAACTATAACAACTAACACTAACCTAAGCTAATGGCACAATTCTACAATGAAGGCTAATCTAGTGAAAGTTGGAAATCCCAAATCCAAAATGAAAGGGTTTCCCCATGCTGTTTGTTTTGCATTTTTGAATATGCCTCTAATTCAAGTTCTAACATTAATCCTAGACCACCAGTACCCCAATGAGCCTTGCCATCATAACATTCAGAGTTTCATTAAGGGAAAAAAAAAAGAAGAACGGAGAAGAGAGGGGAAAAAAATTGGAGCCCAACAAAAGAATATAAATCATGTGTGCGGAACCTGAATTGCCTTTTTTTACACACACACAAAAAAATTACAATTAACGAGCGCTGAGCACGACAATAAGACTTCAAAGAACTGCCCACCAAAGTGCGAAATGGCGGAGGCTCTAATTCCATCCCATCAAAACCCACACTTCAATAAAAAGACTCTGACACTTAATAAATCGAAAATTTTTCAAAAGCTCCAGTGGAGCGCCAGAGCGTTTACTGAACTATTAAAAAGTGTGTGGATACGAAGAGGCCTATGACTAACCTTATCCGGAAATCTTTGTAAATAGGCTTATAGTATTGTACTGTGCAGTGCATAGTACAGTTCAGTGCAGAGAGTAGATTTTGGTGTGCGGTAATTGAAAATTACTTTTTTTTTTATTTTTGTATCGAGCAGATGACAACATGAAAATATGCTTTGTCAAGAAAAGAAAAAAAAGGGGGGTTGGGGAAGAGATTATTAGGTGAATGGCTATTTACTAAAAAAAATCATATTAAACTATAACTTGATAGATAAATAAACCAACTAAACCATTCACATTTTTAAGCAGGGCTGTCGATGGTAGGAGACGAAACGCTCATGGCATGACTGCTGTTTGTGGGACTCTTTGCATTATTGGATGAGGCAATGGAGTGACTATGACCGTCATTCAAATTAGATTGGGAGCTGACAGCAAAATTTCCTTGGCTACTACCAGGATGGGTTGATTCTTTGATTGCCAAAAGTTGTTTGGCTCTGAATGCTTCATAATGAATTTGAGCCGTGGTTTCGATTAAATCTTGAAGGTGAGTTCGGGTTAAAAAGTTGCGGAGGTAGATGAATTCGCAATGTTCTTCGTTCTCAACTATTTACAAGAAAAAATAAAAATAAAAATAAAAACGAGTAAGTCATTTATACACTTTTTTTTTTTCTTTCTCTTTTTTAATGATTACCATTGATTATCCCGTATCGATTTCTTCTACCACGAACTGGTTTACCGTCGATCACAACATTTCTTTCAGATCCGACAATTGCAAAAGGTAAGAGATCCTAAACGAATATAAGAGAGTGTGATGTTAGTCATTTTCGCTTGTTTAAATCATTATTACTTACACGAATACTCTCATTCAAAGCTTGTTCTTGTTCATCGTCCTCATCACTTTCATAAGGGTATAACTTGATATTATGGAAAACTAATTCTGCCTTGATCTGTCAAAAATAAAGTTATGTCGGGGTTTTATTTTTCAGGGGCAAAGCTTTTTTTTTTTACCCTCTGTTTGAATGCCTGTCGCTCCTCAATTGTCAAGGAATCAGATTTAGCAATGACAGGAACGACGTTCACTACTTCGGAAAGTTTTTTGAGTACAACAATATCAATAGACTTCAATCTAGTAAACATTAATTTTTTTTAAAAAAACAGACAAAAAAAGGATAATCATCATTGTAGACCATCTACGAGTTTGTAATTGGTTGGAAATATAAT
The DNA here is from genome assembly GCA_002105175.1 of Absidia repens. NCBI lineage: Eukaryota > Fungi > Mucoromycota > Mucoromycetes > Mucorales > Cunninghamellaceae > Absidia > Absidia repens. The sequence continues at coordinate 1,706,029 of MCGE01000007.1, forward strand.
ATAACTTACGCATGGCCTGTAGGGCTAATGAAAAAAAGGCAGCAGTGGATCCTGCTATCTTGAATGTATCGTTCACGTGTAGCAGTCAATTCTTTGCGAAGGTAAGCAGAATGTTGATCTTTGATGTATTTGATGATTGGTTCCCAGCTACCCAAAAGAAAAAAAAAACATACACACAATTACACTCGAGACATTTAAAACAGCGACAAGGAGATTGTGGAAGTCATCTTACCAATTCTCGTTATTTACTTGATCGCCATAGCCAGGGGTATCGACAATATTCAATCGAAGATGTACTCCATTTTCCTCTACCACTGTTAAAAGTTATATAAAAAAAAAAAGAAGAATGAGGAGGAAGGACATAAAATTAATATGATGTTTAGTTGAATATGATTTACAATGAGAGACAGTTTCGATTTCGGTAGTTTGTCGAGTGGGTTCATCAGCCGCTAACCTTGCCTTGCTTTCAATCAAATGGGATGCAAAAATAGTATTTACCAATGTTGATTTTCCCAAGCCAGATTGCCCTAGTAAAATAAAAGGAAAAATGAATGACTTGTCATAAATGAACCAGTTGTGTAATGTTTTCAATTACCGACAACCATGACATTAAAATGGAATCCTCTTTTCAAAAGCTTTTTTTCAATTTGCTGGGTAATGGTATCAAAGCCAACATACCCTTCCAAAGATGTCTAGAGAAATAAAGGTCTGCTTTAGTTTTTTAAACAAGGTTCTGTTTTCATTTACTGATACCCTTTCTTTCTCTCTTTTATTTTTCATTCTTTTTCTTACAGCAGCTGGCTCCACAACAAGTGAACTAGACGACATTTCTTGATTGTTATTATGGTGAGTTAAAAAAGAAGAGAAAGAAAAAAGAGTTGAGAAAAAAAAAAAAAAAAGAAGGGAGAATCCTTGACCATAAAAAAGGAGAAGAAGACAAAAGGAATCAAGGGGGAGGGGAAGGGGAGGGATGAAAATTGAGAATGTACAGTACGTACAGTAGATTTAGTTAGTATTATATTATTATTCATTATTTTTATTTTTTTTTCAAATGGCATACCTGGTGAGGTATATTTTATCAAGTATGATACAAGGGGAATTATGCCATTCTCTTATTTTTTCTCCCCTCCTCTTCGTACCTTTTTAATGTGAGTCGCTCCTACTTTTCTTCCCCTTTTGCATGAATCCGTGTTTGTCACCAGCATGATATATATTTTTTTGATTGGGAGAAGGCGAAAAACTCCGTCAGGTAGGCTTTTTTTTTTCTTTCTCTTTTTTTTTTAAACCACGTCCCATAGGTGATACTGACATCAACAAAATCATCTTATTATAATGTAACTTGAATTTTATAGTCAATGGATAAAAATGACAAATGGAATTACATCTACGTGTTGATCAACATCATCAAGAAGTGTAAGAGCTTTGTGAAGGTAAAGTAACAATAGCAACCCCAAAGTTTCCTCGCGTAAACACTCATCATTTTCTTGTGTAGGTAAACATCGGTGACAAAATGTGGTCTTACCATGACTCCTTGTAACGATCAGGTCAAAATTAGAATTGAGTATTATCGATCTCTATATCGGTTCCCCTTACTCCACTTTAGTTTTATAGTCGTTTCTTCTGATTTTATTTTAGTTTTGTGTATAAATCCCCTATAGTTTTAGCTTTTTGTTTATTTTGTCCCAATTCTATAGTTGTATATATGTGTATATATTTACATAAAAAAAAAACCTCAATTGTTTATCTATTTTATTCAAAGTCAGTGTATTCTATCGGAAACTGTTTGTACCTAGAACAAATTGTTATTCCAGAGAAATATATTATGAATGATGAATAGTGAATGTCCCAGAGTTTTGGTTGCTTGGTTACAGTATGAGCAAGAGAATAGGGCATATTCAAACTGGTGAACTGCGGCGTGCACGGTTTGGTTGTATTACAAATTCACATACCTTTGACATAGCGATTTCGACATGAAGGTGTTTCTACGCTCTTAATAAACATCCAACAAATTAATCCTAGTTAGATGCACATATTAATTCAAATGAAAAAGAAATACATTCACCATGTAACTTTATAGTATGGTAAAGTATTGTAGTAGAATTGTAGTGATTTCACCCTCCGCTTCATGCACACCAAGGGGCGAACCTTATACTGTTTGAAAACAAGCACAAATAATGACTGCGCTACGATTTCAACACCGAAATAAAAGGGGAAGGGGTCGGGTTTGCTCAAGATTGTCATCGAATACTTGTATCATATGAACACATTAAGCTATCATAAACAATATATTATTGTTGATTTTTTTTTAAGTTTAGTATGGTAGTTTGTTTTAGGTAGCTTTTTTTTACAGTATAAGAATATGCGGGCAACTCTCTTTTTTTAGAGTATCACAGAAATTGTAAATAGGGCGGTCTTTAAATCTATAAGAAAAGTTACTTTTTCCCCCCTTCTCTTATTTTTTCCTTTTCCTTTTTCTCTTCCACTTCCCTTCGCTTTAGGCGCTATATTATTATCACTATTACTATTACTATTACTATTGTATTCACATGATTTCAGTGGACGATTCTGTGACTCATTATATCTTGGCAAGACATCCTCGCAACCGTGCCATTGTTGACATCAAGAACAAAAGGACCAATGAACTAAGATTTATCAAGATTCGTCACCGACTTGCCAACTTCTACGCTGTGTCTCTCGTGGATCCAAGTATGCCCGGCATTAAAAAAAAAAGTAGGAAATTGTGAAATGAACCGAATACTTAACCGGATTTTTTTTATCATCGTGGATATAGAAACATTCGATGTCTGGGCGGAAACACAGGTGAAAAGTGCCAGTGCTAGGCTAAAACCTATTACGTTACAAGGTTACAAGGATTCGGTGGCGCTCAAGGATACATCCCTGTTTGGTTTCGAATGGACATTTGAATGGGAAAATCAAAAATACAAATGGTAAGTATTAAAAAATCTCGATTCAATAAAAAAAATAATATTAGAAAACTCATCATTTTCGTATGCCTGGTATTGTCCATCGGTTTAGGGTGCGGGAAAGTCCTATGCGACCGTCTTTGGAATGTCGAGCTATCATTGGCCGTGGTAATGATATTTGCGTAGCCCAGTATCTCCCACGTGGGGTGAAAAATGAATATTTTGGATTGGTTTCTGTCCTTGGCTATAATTTGGCACGTTGTCAAATCGAAAATGAACACGCGATGGAACTATTATTGATAACCTCTTTGATGACTATTTTGGACAAGGCTGGTGACAATGGATGGAAGAAGGAAACAACCGGTGGTGCTTTATTTTTGGAACCCAATGAAATCCCTAGTGTACATCATCCTGGTGAAGATGGCTCGATTGGTAACAGCAATGGTGATTCTGATGGTGATGATAGTGATAGTGGATTCAATGGAAAAGTGGGACGGCATCATCGATTGGATCGTATGACATCACCAAAGGAACAACAGCAAAAGGAAAAATCGGAACGTAACATTGAACAGCGATTACAATGGATGTTGGAAAAGGATGTACGTCGATCTCAGAAACAATTAAGAAAACAAACCGGGAATGGCTATGCGTCTCAACAACAAAGTCCTCTGGGCAGTCCCCGTGGTGGTGGATCCTCGCCTATTCCGTCACCATCAACAAGTACGCATGACCTACGTCTCAGTCAACATCAACAACAATTAGAGCACCTTAGTCACATGCTTTCTGCTATGAAACATTCTGGCGACGCTACGGCTACTCTTCCTTCCTCCTTTGTACAACAAACAGCATATAGTAATACCACGGGCCTTGGTTATGGTAATGGTAGTGGTAGTGGTGGTCGACGACAACTTGAATCCATGTGGAACAACAACAACTGGGATGATGGTGACGACAATGAAGACGGCGGAATTCCTTCTCGACATTACAATAGCCTTCATCGCTCTGAACCACAACGCCGACTCTCATCGGCTGATCCTCATCGTGTCCCTCTTCACCCACATCGCGCACCCCCTTTGATGACACCATTTACAAACAGCATCGCCAGCAATCCTCGCTATTCGGTCCCTGTATCTCCTCGGCAATACCAAGTCCAACCCCAGCGTTGATAGGTTTTTTATTTATTTTTTCTCTTTGTTTATATATATATCATATCATATATCATATCATAGTTTAGCCTCCTTTGTACCTCCCTCTAGTTGACTGTGTATCTATTCCCCTTTTTCCCAACATATTTCCTTCATGATTGTGTATATTGAATAAAAACAAAATTGTTTCTTCTCTTTATTGTTTGATATATTATGATTTTTTTTTTTTTTTTTTTGATACAGTGATATTGATGATTTTATTAAATCGACAAAAAATGATTGAATGGGTGTGATAATAAAGATAAAATAGTAGAAAATAGTAGAAAATAAAATAAAAATGAAATGCAGGTACAAATATACTATGTGACAAATACTATGGAGTCTAAAATTAGAAAAAGGATGTGAAGATAATGGGGGAGAGTTTTTTTATTCATGATTGCTGCTGCAGGGTTTGGGACAAAAGTGAAATGTCTTGATCACCTCAGGATAGGAAGAAACTAGAAGGGAATAAATAAACAGAAAATAAGTAAATAAATAGAAAGTCAAGTGTACAATACCCTAATTTGTTATTGTTTCAAATCTTACGTTGCCAATAATAACACTTGGCAGATCAAAGATATCACGCTTGATAGTGAAGCAAAATGTACATGGAACAACGCGTTTCGTAGGACTCACTAGAATACATGAGCTATACACTGCGGAATCGGTATTGTCAAATGCATGCGTCGAGAAGTTTTGCCAGTAGTCGATCGCCGATGAATTACTCATTAACTACAAAGAAGAAGAAGAAAAAAAAAGAAAGGTACAATCAGATCAGTCAGTCATGTCACCTTTATCCTTTATTTTTTTTTTTTTTTTGTTTCTTCTCTCACTTACTTCATAAATATATGTTTTCTTGCTCATCAGGGCATCTTTTGACCATTGAGTGAGCAACGAGAATTCTTTCCCCACAAGTGCAATTTCCCCCGTTCGCCGCCAAACTACTGTTGGTGTACCAGAATAAGTAATCAGTTTTTCATATTCCAACAAAGTGCGCTGTAAGCATTTCTCCGTAAAGATCAAATCATCTGTGGTCAAATTCATCATGGAAGCCAAGACTGATGGTCGGAAAAGAGCCAAGGCACGACTGATTCTCATCAAATCTTCTCGAGTCATACTACAAAAAAAAAAAAAAAAAAAAAAAAAAAAGGAGGGGGAGAGCGACCAATCCCTCAATCAATTAGTATCCTATCCATTTGTGTAATAACAATAATCCAGCCTTTCTCTTCCCCCCTCCCTTCCCCTCCTCATTCAATATACTTACTTTTGACGCACATAGTTGACCAGATAGTGATACCCTTCAGCATAGCTAAACGGATGGTTGACACTAGAGTACGCCATTTGAGGAGTGACAACTTGATTCCTTCTTTTGACAGTAGCACCGGTAGAAGAAGTCACGGGGCTTGCGACTTTGGCTACCACGGCGCCGTCTCCGTAGGCTGACATCGTTGAGATACCAGATGCTGACATTTGCGATGAGCCAAGAGCAGAAGATGCGATGGAGGGCGGTCGTGAATGCATGGATGGATCCACTGAGGAGGCGGAAGGAGCGATGTGTTGTGCTGATGGTATCCGAGTGGAGGTGGAGGAGGGTCTTTGCGCAGGGGTCAATGTTGATGAAGGTGTTAATGGTGGTGGTGGTGGTAGTTGAGATGAAGTATCACGCGGTAATGAGGTTTGCTGTTGTTGCTGTTGCTGATGAATATAGCCGTTCTGTGGGTTGATAGTGGTGGGTGAAGGTGCTGAGGGAAGAGTATTTGTGGGCGATTCTAGAAATGTATTGGTAGCAGACATGGGATCAGCGGAAAGTGGTGAACTTGAAGAAGCTGTTGACCACATATTGGATAAACTGGCTAAATCAGGTGTTTTGATATTCTGAGGATGTTGTTGAAGAGGGGAGGTAGTGGAGGAGTAGGGTTGTTGATGATAAGGTTGCGTTGTTGATGGTGGTGGTGATGAAGAGGTTGAGTTGAGCATATTCGAAAGTATCGAGTATTCCAAGTTGGTAGTTGACGAACCAAACCCATAATCCAAGCCTAATAGAGACGCATTGTCCATTAAATTCCCAGGCGCTGTGTCTAACGTATCACAAAGATATAAAAAAAAGGAATAAACATCGATGAGACTACATATGCAAATTAGAGATCCTATTTTATTTTATTTCTACCTTGGTGGTGCATTTGAGCCATTGGGTTCGAAAAGACATTTTCCACGCTTTCCATGGGGACATGGGACTGGGTTGAAAGTAGTGAAGGATAGTTCTGCTGGGAAGAAGGCGGTGAAGTCGCAGCATCTAGAAGCAAAATTGGCGTGTCAATTCGTCTTCTTTCTAGCATAGATCCATGAGCGTGTAATCTTACCATCAATGTCTTGCAGGTATTTTGCCTTTTTCCTAGCACCATCAGCACAAGTCGAAGCTAATCCCCGTTTGATACATCGCTGACAAGGGCGAGCTAAAATATTAGAGTACAGTTAGAAATAAATAAAGGCATTGTCAAAGAACGGGAGATGGCTTACAATCATCGCAAGTAAGATGAGCCTATGAATGAAAATTAAACGATTAACCGGTTAGTCATACAGTATCATAATTTCTTATTTGCTCACCTTTTGGCAATGGATACAAGCCCTTGCAGCCTTCTTTTTTTTAGCTGGTTGTTTTTGAGTTGCGTCCTGATGATTTTCTGGCATCCTAGGTCAAGAGTCAATGTTGAATCATTCCTATATAGAGAAAAAAAAAAAAAGATAAAAAGCGGAGTGATAGAGAGACAAAGAAGGATTTTAAATAATAATAAAAGTAAAAAGGCTTTTTTATTTTTTTCAAACACATCGCTGTTGTAAATTCATAGCCAATCAAAAGCGATCATCATTTCAGTCCACAGTATAATAAAACATGGGGAAGGGTATCAGAGATGATAAAATCTATTACTACACTAAATATAAGAATCAATCGCCCTAAATAGCTTTTGCATTTCAAACAGACCAAGCTTTGCTAATAGAAAAGAAGGAGAAAAAAAAAAGTTAGGTGTGTTGTCATAGTCGGGAGGCGAACTTACGGATTGGCACCTGCATTCGAAGAGTTGTCCGGACCATGTCTTCTATTTGGGCAATCTCATCAGTATGGAAGTACGCCATAAGCAGTAAGGGCATTTCAGAGTTTCCAGATTGAATCAGTTGAATAAAAATCCTAGTCAATTCCTTCTATCAATGATAATCAATTTGAGTATAATCTTTTTTTTTTTATTTTAGTGTACACATACAACCTTTTTTTTTTCCCTCCCCGCTTACCTGGTGTCTTAACATTTGATCCGCAGATACCAATACCAAGCACAACAGTAATTTCAATAATCTAAGGTGCCAAATACAAAAAAAAAAAAAAAAAAAAAAAAAAAAACCAACAACCCCGCGTCAATTGTATATCCAAGTTTGTCACGATCTGTCATTTTCTCCCGTCGGGATCACTTACTTTTCAGATGCATCATTTGCCATCAAAAATAAACACTGTTGAATTTCCTGATCCGTCATTTTCACCCCGAAGAAAGCAACAAGTCCACAAAGAGCACGAATAATAGCGGTGATGTTTACAGGTAAGGGAGGTTGTTCTTGTATCATTGTCGGTGCTGATGTGGAAATTGCATCTATGTAGTCGGAAAGTTCCTGAATTATGCTTGTTTTGATTTTGGTGAGGGAGGCCCCGCTGGTCGAAGATTGCTGTAGGAACCAAGACGGTTGTAAGTTGAAGACACCATTCAAAAAGTCCACATAGTCATCGTTGCAGAATGCTACCGTCAAATGTATGACCAGGCTCGGTAGGATACGTAGTTCACTCAGCTTGTAACGAACACGATGAGCGTTCTGAGGTTGTGTCTCCACCATTGCATAGACGGTATCACTGAATAAAAAAATGTGTCAATTCCCATGCCTCTATATTCAGCCAGCTGTAACTTTTTTTTTCCCTTTACCTTAAATAAAGAGCGTGCTTGGTAGGCAGATGTTGTAAACTTTTCAAGAGGTAGTCCATTATCTATGAATACACACACACCCACACGCACAAATGAAAAAATTGACCGATAATGAGCATCATAGGAATATTGTTTACTAAATTGATCGCCATCTTCTCTTCTCCGGTATCCCAATTACCTGGTCGAATTCAAGAGGTCTATGTTTTATAATAGTCTTGATAATAATACATCGAGTGGGAAGGTAGATAAAGCCTCGGAAGACTTGCTGGCGTTCATCAAATTGTCTTGCTTGAGAGGCAATTTCATGCTCTAATTCTTCATAACAATCCAAAGCATCCGCTATATATTGGCCATATCCCTGGAGGAAGGATTCACTTGATAAAAACTGCACTGCTGGCCGGAGAGCAAGTTGGGTACGATCGGTATTGCCGGACGTGGTCGCGACAATAGTTTGCAGCAGGAAAAAGTCTACAATAAGGAGACTGGAGTCAATTGTGGATGATCAGGTTAGTATAACTGCATCGTTCGCTGCTATTCTAGTCAATGAATTATTTTGCACCGATAATAATACTTACAAGTATTGGTTTGCTTGTCCATGGATATATTGCGCCTATGTAACAAATAAAAGACAAACGATTCGTTAAATCTGTGTGTATTATTCGTGTATGAATCAATGTTCTCGTTTTCTTCCTACGTTAGCTGCTTCTTCCCCTATTTTCGTTCTAGTTTGTCTGTATTCTTTGTAAATGTTCCTTGCCAAGATTTTATTGTCATGATCCATTCTAAAAAAAAAAAGAAAAACGAGAAGACATTAAAATGTCCACCACACGCTAATAATGGTCCATGACGGAGTTTCAACACCATTTAATTTTTCCACTTGTGGATTCACTATGTATTTTGGATAGTATTGATCTCTTATGCACTGCATGTTCCTATTCAAGAATGATCCATGGCGTATCTAATTAATTCTTTTACTGTTCAGTATATGTTTGATTAGCTTTTTTTCGAGTCGGTAGGGATGAATTAGAACTATATTCCTATTAAAACATTTTCGAGCATATGATACTGTATATTTTGGGCCAAATTGCGCCTGACTTTTTGTTTCTCCTGGTATTTTTGCTATGAGAGAGAGGAAGCCAGTGAAACAAATAAAAATAAACAGGAGGATGACAAGCTATCATAAATTAATAGACTCGAAGGAAACAAAATTGATCAGCAATAATTTCCTGTATAGTATTGGACTGGGATCTGATGAAAGTATCTACGCCTATTTTGTGGAACTCAATACATACAGTTAACAAAAGGATGCCGGTATTTTGGAGGCATCTATCACACAAATTCCGGCAGCCTTTTGAGGTTTGTCTAATTTTATTTAGGAATGATACTTGAAGGCTTCTCCGATTTATCTTTATATCACTTGAAAACATTTTCTGATGCAAACTATTGAAGACATTCATTTGAGGCATCTAGATATATTTTTATTGTAGAGTAAATGTAACTTAAAGTAAACTATAACAGTAAACAATTCCATGACGTGTAGCAAACTAATCTAAAGTAAAAAAATGGAGGACGGGACGGGAGAAACAATTCTAAAATGCGGAGAATCACCATTTCATTACTGTTTAGTAATAGAGGCTCATGTCATGAGGAGAGAGTTACCGTATTGAAAATGTTCCATGATTGTAAGCAAAAGGAGTTCTCCTTTTTTGTATAACGAATTGGTTATAGGTGAAAAAGTTCTCTCAGAGCGAGCCACAGAAAACATTTCAAATCCCGCACACGTGAAGTTTTACCTTCTTCCATATTTTTATTTTTTCGCTCTCTTTCTTTTTTTATTTCACAATTGTGGCTTCTATGGGATTCTGGTGGACTTAGAATATTGTGAAGACTAGTTTAGAATGGGTTTCAGCTCAGGGATTACAAGACGCATGGGGAAACCCTTTCATTTTGGATCTAGGATTTAGAACCACCAGTAGTTAACTTTTTGAAGTCTGCATTAGCTTAGGTTCGTCATAGTTTTGTTATCGTATGTCTCTATATTCCAATAAAGCATACCTCTTTTTACATACCTCAATGAAAAATGTTCTATATGTCACTTTCATGTCTTGTGCAATAGATCCTTTTTTAGTACCATCATTCCTTTTGATTAGTGATGACCGTCTTTGTGTTTGAATAAAAGATAACTACTTTGTCATTCTCATACCTTATACAGTACATCAGCTCCCCATTCACATGTTTTTTTTTAGATTAGCATTAACCTTTCTTCAAAGCTCATGTTAATCTCCCTCATGCTTCCTCCAATAGATTCTTCCATTGAATCCCTTGTTACATCCCTCGTCTTTAGTTCTAGTATCTACCAATATGCTTTAATAAAATACGTCCATTTTAATAACTATCCTCTGACATATCATATATTTATTCAACAATGTATGTAGCTGTTTTATGAGTGTTCTATTAAACAATTGTTTTCTAGATCGCCGACACTATCACTATTTTTCTCCCCGTGCTGCAGGAACCGAATGGGTCTTCGTGATGCTGTGCATTTTACCATCAATATAGAGCATTTTGTATTGATTTTCAGCTTATCTAAGACTAGTCTCCGCATTTCAAAACTCGGTGCATGGTTAATAGTTTTAGGTCGCATATGAAGTGTGGCGCTGTTCTCGCTTTACCATTCATATTCGCCAACTTAGACCGAGACGTCAGCATAATATACCCAGACTGTATACATTGTGTATATTTCCCGCCTCTTTTTCTTCGCATGTGATATAATTAATTTAATTAATGAAACTCAAACTAAAATCAGGTGGACTCAAGAGGTGCAAATTCGCGGGGAGCGGTTCTCATTTCATCAATAACCACACTTCAATAATCCCCACTGTGACACCCAGTAGATCAGTTTTTTTGCAAGCGTGAGAACGTTTTGAAATTGAATTCAATTAAGGTTCACGTTGTGTTCTTGCTGAATTGCACTATGTCTTGTCCTATGATAATTCCTCATTTTCAGAAGATATCAGACAACGTCATGATACACACCACCATAGATACAATACTGCTTTTCCTTTGTCTCATACGGGCTAAAGTATACATCTACAATCACACAGAATAAGAAAATAGTAACTAAAATCTTTAAATACAAAATCCCAAGACTATTGTATACACACACGCATATTAATACATATAGAGATAGATATATAAAGACCAGCTTTATTGTTTAATGGATTGATAAAATATAAAATACTATGATATAGAATGTACAAACATATGGACGTGGGGGAAAGGAAGAGGGGGAAGGAATGGATAAAAGGAGGGAGGAGCATGTACTCTACCAAGTATATATTCATCGGGCACTATAAGCAAAACCACCAAAAGTTATATCCCATTAACTCAAGCAAAGCCCTTCGTTGATGCCATAGTAGCTATAAGAATAAAATAAATCAGTATCATTTCCTTCATCATTTGACTTGTAATGTATCAATGCATACTTCAAGTGATCAAGGAGACTAAGGAATGGAACGACAGAATTGGCACAGGCATCTGACTCAAATTCAGCAGTGCATATTTCTATTCCCAAAAGAATAAAAAAAAAAAAAGGTTAGTGGATCACATTCATAAGCTATTTGTTCGTATTCATCTACCAGTTAATTTTGAAGCATTGTCCTTGATCCAGTATTCAGTACCAGAGTGAAGGAAACCAAAGGACATTGGAGGGAGGTGGGGAACCACTAGAAAAATAAAAAGACAAATGCCATAAATTCACAAAAAAAAAAAAAAAAACCGAAAAGGAAATCAGGACCATAAAATAACAATAATGATAATAAAAATAAAGTGAGTCTTACCATCTGAAGAATGGATAGTGCGAATTTTAGGGATCTTGGTAGACTTGACATAAGCTGCAAATTCCTTGTTTCCGACCCGAGGTTCGCCTAGATAATATATTATTGAAAATAGTAAGCTTTTGTGCTATATACACAAGTTCATAGGTACTTACCGTAAGTGTAAATCTTTGTGTTGGAGGGTGTTACGTGGGAGAATCTTTGGAACAAGTCCATCGCGGCTAACACAGCTTGAGCAGCACCTAAAGAATGTCTAATATAAAAAAAAAGTGTAAATAATAAAACAAGGCAATCTTCAACGTTGTATATTATTTACCCAGATACATCAACGCTGTAGTCAGGATATTGAGTAAATAGTTTGCCCATTGTTGTGGTCACTGTGTTTTGTACAGAGATATATGACTTGTAGAATCCCTATGACAAAGGATGAATGTTTAATGCTAGCTTCATGGCTATACTTTTCTTTTCTTTTTACTCACCGTATGCACTTCAGCTCCATTGCTGACAGGTGGGTATGAACTTTTGATGAATTCAAGATCCTGAAGAAAGAGAAGAAGAAGAAAAAAAAAAAGAAAAGATTAAAAGAGCCCCTCTACTGTCATATAGTTTAAACACCGCACTGACCACTATTGCGCTTCGAATGGAATTGGTACCTGAAAAAAAAAAACGAAACAGCGACACACAAGTTTGAGCGTTCAGATACTCTTTTTTTTTTTTTTTTTTTTTTTTACCTCTGAACACCAAGAAAATAGTCTTCTGGCTACTGCTAGTAATGATGTATCCATTAGTATCATCCAAGAGAGTGGTAAAAGTGGCTTCAATCTTGGCATCAGAGACAGACGATTGACAATGGGGACAATCCCAGACTTTACCAGGAACCACCTTTCTACAATAGGCATTGGCCACTAATTCTGCACGAAGAAAAGATGTTGCTACCTGTGCTGTAGAGGCCTGGGTCACGCCATCGGATGAACTAGCAGCTTTCACGGTATCGGTGATATTTTGAGGAAGTTCCAATGCCCAGGGACCTTTTTGCTCAGTACCGGAAGGTAAAGGACCATTGACATCGCTGATAGATTGTTCCATTTTCATGTTGATATCGGGAATAGAACTGGCAGGTTGGGTGCGAGCGGGAATGAGGGCGGGAAGGTCATCAGCAGCAGTGGCAGTGGTATTATCCGATCGCGTTCTTATGCGTCTAGTGTTAGTCATGGGTGCAGCTTGAGTCATGCTCGACATTATCCAAACAGTTAATGTCAAAGGCAAAAAAACTTGAATCTTCATGATAAAATGATTGGAAGGGGAGGAGGATGGAGTTGGCTTTGTTTCTGTTTTTTAAAAAAAAAAAGACTTGGGATCAATAAAATGTTTCTGTATTTATATGATATTTTACTTGTCCATGAACTCAATGAGAATGGGTTTGGCACATGAAAATAGAGTGGAACTTTAAGGATGAATCTTCAAAGAAAAATAATGGTGAGACCCGGTGATTGAAATAACGAATATTTGTTCCTGAATTTTTATTTGAAGGCCAGTTTAGTACCCGCAAAAGGATATCAAATCGAATTGTGATAACCATCCTGCATTTTTGATGAACATTTATTTTGTGATAGCAGTACGTGACCAGCCAGCTGAACTATTTGTTAAATATTTCTACATAAGATACTTTGATAACATGTTTTGCTGGTGAAAAAAAAAAAACCAAAAAAAAAAAAATAAAAACGGTAAACGTACTGTAGTTATGGCAAATATATGAGGGCTTCCATTAAAGTTTTATATTCGGTGTATATTTTTGAATTCAATTTGTAATCGTAAGGAAACCGCTTAGCCTAGTGGGATATCAATGAGAATTTCCTATTACATGCAGGTAGGATAATTCCGCCCCAAATGAAACATACTGCAGTGTAGCCCTAGCTGACAGGTGATACATATAGCTACATGATTATATCTATCCTTGGCATATGTAGTGGGAGAAAGGAAGTTTCGCTTGTAATTAAAAATAAAAAAAAAAAAAAGGAATTTTTTCTCGGCCCACACTATAGTCAAGAAATGAACATAGCTAGTACGACCACGTTTATGGAAGAGTCTATACCTGTCTAACAATAGAGATCATTTAGTGCTACCATGAATATACAGTATGGGAATTCATGAAAAGAAAATGTCAGTTAACGGTGAGAATGTCAACAATAATCAATATATTGTGCAATACAATGCTATACCCATAAGTATTGTCATCAGATCAATAATTAAAAAAGAAAAAAAAACTCGCGCAAGTGCACTTTAGTAAACGGGCGTTTTTTATTTCTTGGTCCTTTTCATATTGATTCATTTCATAAAGCCTCCGAGTATTACCCCACATTTTCCCGTTTCACACACCAACTTAAGTATCTACCATATCAATCAATCTCTCTTAAAATGTCTTGTTCCTTTATTGTAAGATTTCCGCAGTAAAAAATAAAAGAAGACTCCGATCACCCACTAAAAATCCACATATCCGCACAGTAGTACCCCGTTTTCTTAGTGATCCTAAAAACCCAACATCCCACAAACTTCCAGGCGCACTTACTATATCTGTCTCCCTATTGATACATTTGCTAATTTCCTTTCATCATTCCTATCATGGTATGTAAAATCATTCAAACGAAAAGTCTTTTTATTTTATTCAAAGGTCCCTAAATATAATACTATTACTATAACTATAATTTATCCTAAAATAAGCTAATCTACCATAGTTGATATTTATATTCCATTGTTCTTGTGTACCATTGATCCAATAGTGGTAAATGCTTAGAAAGAATACCGACACATACAGAGTGACGTTTTTTATCAGTATTTCCCGGCATCAGGACCCAAAAATAACCTACGCGTATGTTGTCTTACATTTATTTTAAAAACGTTAGAAACGTAGGAACTCTCCATTGAAAAAAAAAAAAAAAATGAGTGCGTTGACTTCACTAAGCTCCTATGAGCGTGCCAAAATCTGGCCCTTTTTTCCTGGATTGAATGGCCTTGCAGTTCTATTGGGTGGATATATATATGTAATAATAAAATAAGATTAGTAAACATGAAGGTATTTATTTTGAGGCATATTTTACCACGTTGTTTGTTTCGTAAAGCATGATTTGTTGTTGCAAACATGAGTGAGACTATGGGGACATTATTTTTTGAAGCAGGTAAAAAGAGACATATTTTATTCAAATATACATACAAATTATAACACTTAACTAAGCTACATGGAAGCTTCAAAAAGCCAACTAATGGGTTGTCCTAAATCTTGAATCCGAAATGAAAGGGTTTCCCCATGCATGTCGTAATCCCTGAGTTGAAACCCCTTCTAAACTAGTCCTGACACTAATCCAAGTCCAACAGAATCCCATTGAAGTTGAATGGTGACGAAAAAAAAAAAGGGAAAAGAGGAAAAAAACAAAAAAATGAAAGAAGGGGAAAATGATAGAGGATATAAAAATAGAAAACTCGCTGGACGGGGTTTGAAAGGGTCCCCCTACTTGGTACAAAAAGGAACCTTTATTATTTTTCATGAAACCATACCATCTGCATAGCGGTTTCCTTGTCATGGTAGCAATCTCCAGAATTAAACGACGGCGTTATGGTGGTTCTACTTCTCTTTATTCTCTTGCAGTCGTATGGTGCAATTCCTCCTAGCCTTAGTTTACCCACTGTATCCAATCATGTACATAGTTTGACACACGCTGTAAAATAGTTTATCCTTTTGACTTGCATTAGTTTGCTTTACACACACACACACACACATACACTTGGCACACACTACTGTCCGCACCTATAATCTCCATATATCTAACTACGACTTCAATAAAGCCATTGTATACCTTCAATAAAAATCGCACAATGGAGCCTGATCTTTTTATTTATTGACAGAACTCGTGGCGTTTGATCCTCCCCATCTTCCTCTTTGAATTTTTCTATATTTTGAAGAAAGAAGTCTCTGACATTTTTATCTTTAAGGTGGAAAGCCGGGGTGGGGGAGGGACGGGACTACAGAGCGGTGACAAAAAGACAGCGATGAACTTTTTTAGACCGCATGGTTAGTGGATTAGTTTTTGCTCAGAAAACTATTCGAGGGTAAGTTGGGTGAGTCACCAGAGACTTTGTGGGGGGAAGAAAAATTTCCAGTTATTCAAAATATCATTTGTATGAAACTGGCCAGTGCTACCCCTCCTTATCGATTAATCCATATTACATATCATCCCCCCGACCCCTGGAAGGGCATGTTTATTCGAAAAAAAAGTATCCACGAGGATGAACCAAGGAAGAAGGAGTGCTTACATATATGTGATCAAAAATAAGAAAAAAAAAAATGAAATTCATGAAAATAATGTCCAGGCCGTATTGAGGTCACAAACAATAATAAATTCTATATTTTGTTGACACAACGAATGATAAAAAGAAATAGAGATTCTATATAAACGGATTTTATTAAAACAAGAAAAAAAAAAAAGCAAAAAGTGAAAAAAAATAAACTACGGATAAAAATGAACTAATGGTACAAAAACAACAACAACAACAACACCACCAACATCAGGGTATAGTGGTTATATCAAATACTATATATAGCTTAATACCGACGCGCATTATATGAGATGCATGCGAAAGACGGGGCTATCATAAACAAAAAAAGGAAAAACAAAGTGATGAGTGAGTGTGCCTGTTATTTTTTTTTTTTTTTTGATGATGGGGGTACAAATCAGACTTACGAAATGTAATTGAGACAACCAAACATGCAAAGCCTCTATTACCAAGGAATCAGGGATTGATGCATAATTGTTCATGTTTGCAGTTGAGCCACTATGTTCACGAGGTCGGGCTTGAACAGCCAAGTTGATAAAGCCAATGCCAAATGGCGCCATCACATTAGGTTCCGAATTGTTTGCAGGTAGTTTGACAATAGAGAGCTTCAATATAGCCTTTGCTTGACCCGTTTGTTCGTCGCTTCCCTTGAAATATGCTGGATGGCTTGGAAGTATATGTCGATCCAATCGGATGGTTTTATTCAGAACAATAGAATGGTGTAAAAAAGATCGTATCCGCATGCCGTTTTTCTATTAGGAAGAAAATTACGAACTGGTTAGGTTTTCTTTTAAATATATATATATAATTGTTTCTTGGTTTACCTTTTGAATACGAGTAACTGAAGGATGATGCAAATTAGATGCTTCTTCTTCGTTGGGGAGGATAGTTTCTAATGTTGAAATTTTAGGTGAGGGAAGGGAAGTAGATGATGAAGTTGGAGACGTTAATGGTGGAGATACTGGATCTTGATAATCCTGATAATTTCTAGTCAGTGTTTCAGTAAGGTTTGACGTAGGGGGATCATTGGTATCATCAATGGCGATGTTTGAAGATGAGCCTATAAATGAAATAGAGTGTCAATTAGGAACAAAACCGAAACACTAAACTTTATTTTTATGACATATTACCATTTGATTGTTCTGACGAAGATGATGATGATGACGACGATAAAGAAGATAATTTTGATGTGAGTGAAGGCGTATGTTGTAATAATTTTTGAATAGTATCATAGCTGCTGTATTGTTTTGAAAGTCGATTCATTTGTTTTTGTGATAAATCGTCATAGTGACAGTTTTCCAGTTGTGGTTGATACATATGGACTGACTTGGAGTAGTTCAACGAGAAAGAGGACATGGAATGCCGGTTCAAACAATTTGAAGTGGTAGATGAAGTCAATGGTCGTCGCGCAATGGGAGGCCGCTCGATGTTTTGTTGTCCATATTTCACTATTAGTTGCGGTTCCAAAGCGGAGTGGGGTCTTGGCTGCCTCTTTTCCAAACCAACATTGATGAGTTGATGACGATCTTCACGGAAGTAGATACCGCCTTGCAAATCAGTAAACGACATTGTTTTATAGGTTATGAGTTTAAAGAGAGAAAAATCGAGATGAGAAATAGTGAAAGAAGGTGAAGTAAATGAAAAAAAAAGGCTTGTTCTTTTTTTCTTTTTAGGTGGGATCGGGGATTAAACTTTACCCCTGAATTTTTTCGAATGTGCTGCTCGTCAAGCATTGACCTTCCCATATTTAGTGCTCTCCTAAATTCTAGAGATTATATGTATAAAAGAATTATAACTATTATTAACACAGGTTTCTATCCAGCTTCTCACCCATGTATATGTATCATGAAGCATTCATTTTTGATTCTATGCTACCTTGTCATCAAATAAGAAAAATGCGCAATAGATATCATACATATCATAAGACGGTATCATAGTACATCACCGTTTCGTCAACATTGTCAGTGCTCTTGTATATATATATATATATATATATATATGATAGCTTCAGGATACAGTGTATTTTCTTTGTCTAATGGTATTAATACGTAAGCCCAATGGTAGTTCCCGCGAGACCCAGATAGCGGATTCTTTATTATTCCCTCTAATAGACATCAAATCCCGCTATTTGTGAAAGACAATAAAAACAAACAATGCGGATCAAAAAAGGGAGCACATATATCACATTTGTCTGAACTCTCCTTTAAATTAAATCTCAATCATGTCATATTGGCATAGATAAATTATTTTTATTTAGTATCATAAAAAAATAAAATAAAGTAAAATAAAAAAGAGGGGCATAGGTGTAGTACATCAATATAGTATGTATATCAAAAAGCGAATGGGATAAAGCGGCATGGCATAAAACTAAAGTGATGGATAATTTTCATCATCACTAAACTATTCCGGCATATTGTATAAACTAACAAATCAAAAAGTGCATATATAAATGTAAAATAAAGGTGAAGAAATCAATAGGGGGAGTAAGGTATGGAATATTTTGCTGTATGGTATACGGGACGGGTCAAACAAGGATTGGAGGTGATACAAGACGTATCAGGTGAAGGGTAGTGATGGTATCGCCAAGTAAAGTGAGTGGTGGTTGAATGACTATCCATCAGAGGAGAAGTAATCACTGTATCCATTGAGGAAGAAGAAGAAGCAGACGAGTGACTGTCGTTATCATCATCCATATCAAAATCATCATCGTCAGCGCCATTATTTTGATCATTTCCATCCGTCGCAAAGGAGTTAACATTGCTATTGACAGGCCTTGATGTTGCATTGTTGAAGGTACTTGTAGTTGATTTTCCATGCTTGTGAGATAGAATTTCATTGAGAGGTCGCCACTGCAAACATGCCCGCTTGGTATTGTTCTCATGCCACGCCTTCATATGTTTTGTCAAGACTGTTTTCATTCCAAAACTTTTGTTGCATCCACTATGTGGACAGCGATACGGTCGCTTTCCCATATGAATTCGTCTATCCAAGTTTAACATAAAGTAAAGAATGAGTCAGTTTAATAAACAAATAAAGAACACCTACTGACATGATTCACTTATTACCTGTGTCTTGCTAAAGAGCTACTATCGCTGAAGCTTTTCCCGCAATTTTCTACTTCGCATGCATGTGGTCGCTCGCCTGAATGTGTTCGTATATGTACTTTCAATGCTGACCGCTATTTAAACAAAACAAAACAAAAAGACGAAGCACAAGTTGTCAATAAGTATCGTAGCAGATTATACAATGTATGATATATCATATGATATTTTAAAATGCTTACCTGTATAAAGCTTTTGCCACAGTCAGGTTCGTGACACACGTATGGCCTAATTGGGAAAAAAGTGACACAAAAAGTTAAAGAGTGCAAGTCTATTGTTTAATTTTCAATTTTGCTTTACCTTTCATTAGTATGAATCCTTGAATGGCGGACAAGATCAGATCTACGACCTTATGAAAGAGAGAATATGGTTAGTTTTGACACTTTCGATGATGTTAATGATAATGCTTACCAAATGCTTTGGAGCAATGTTCAATGTCGCATTTATGTGGTTTGCTGCTGTCTGCTGGTGATTCTGTATGAATAAGTTCGAGAATGTCCATACAAATAAAAAAAATCTATTTGCTCTTTGTTGTTGGCTATAGTATAGTGTATTGATTTGATAGTTGTTCGTAAAAGTTCGTATATAGATAAATTTGGTCGTAATGTATGAAGTCACTCGAGCTATGTTTTTAAAAAGAGACATCAAATTTAGCCTACCAGTTGAACAATATCAATTCTGTTTTTATCAGACTTACATCGTTTGGCATAAAAGTTGATCTTTTGTCTTCAATCGTCGAGAAATGAATGAGATTGGGTAGTAGGAGGAGGAGAAGGAGGAAGAGGAAGGGAGAAAAAAAAAAAAGAAGGAAAAAAGAAAATAAATAAATAAATAAAATTGTGCCTTTATATAAATAAACGCGAACGACAAAAGAAGAAAAAAAAAAAGGGAAAAATCGAGAAATACCCACTATTTTGCCTTCATTCGGAAATTAAAACGCCGCCATCAACCGTATAAAGAAAAGTAATGGAGTAAGAAAAGTGCGTGAACCTATATGGGTATGAGAGAGATCGGCAAACCATATTTTTTTTTTTCTCTTGAGTCACCCTCCGTTTTGATTTTTCTCTCTTAGTATTGTTTCTTTTTAAGTTTTTCTTGTCATCATATTGCAATGACATGATCCCATGATATCGTTGGAAAAAGATGCCTTGGTTTCCTTTTTATAACCATTCCCCACCTCTCCTTCACTCTCTTTCCTGCCACCCTTTTTCTGCGTTTCCTTTTTGAGACACGTGCCAGTTGCTTTTTATCACATAGATGGCCTCTTCTCCTGTCTTCTTTCCACTGCATACAACCATCCGGAATGAAGTACCGGTTTTGTCTTTGAGCCAAACCATAAGGAGGTGTTTTCAAGTGTCGGTCGCGCGACAGAAACATACGCATATATTTGGACACACATGTACTCTATAGACACACACACGCACACGCACACGCACACACACACATATATATATATATATATATATATATATATATATATATATATATTGGATCTCTCCAATATACTATGTACATAAACGTAAACATGCGTTCATGCACATTTGATCACCAGTACCGTCACTAACATCATCATTATGTATAATTTTTATCGTAAAATTGTCGATTTTAATTAAAAAAAAAAAAAACCAAAAAAAAGCAACAACTAAATACTAAAATAAAAATATCATCAGCATGACTAACTATGCTACTATGCTAAAATACATAACCAAAACTATATTGTATCATCCAATTAGACTGTCATCTATCCAATTCGTTGTTGGGATCGTCGCATCACATTTCGTCGCAACTTTGGTGCACTGGAACCAATCGAATCGATGACATCGTGAGAGAGATACGGCACTTGGCGCCAAGGCACGCCACAGTTCTGATTACGCGCACCAACGTACTGATCCAGCATAATGTGGACTGGTATATCGAGATCCCCCTTGACTAAGGCATTGACATGGCAGAGATGATCCAAAGGCAATGGTGTAAGGAGATGAATGCGATGCTGTTCCGGATCGATGGCTCGAATGATGCCAAGACCATAACATGTGGTGGTAGATGGATTGGGCGGTGCGCTTGTCATTGGTGAATGATACTTGGGTGGAATCTGCACAGATGAAATAAAAACAAATCAGTCAGTCAACGTTTCTTTTCTTGCATTTTGCATTTTGCATTTTGCATTTTGCATTTTGCATATATTTTTTCATTTATCTGCATGATTTTTTTTTCCTTTTGACTTACCACCGCTAATGATTGTGATTTTGAACCTTTTTCTCCGTTGGTTGATGCTGCTTGTTGTGCATCAGTTTCTTCTTCCAATTCCATAGCTTCGCCTTCAGTCTTGTTGTTTGCGTTGCCAACCAGCCCAACCAAAGATCCATTCAGTGCATATAGTAATTGTGGAAGAGGCACATCCTCAAATAGCACCCAGATGCCTTGCAAATGTTGCCGCCAATCTATTGTCCATGGAACCCGGTTCACCAATCGAGGATTTACATTCCACCAACCACGTCCTTGTTGCCGTGTTCCAAACGCCTGTGCATCGTGATACATATAGGAGATCATCATTAGATTTCGTTGATCGATTGCTTGATATTTGTCCGCCATGGTGGAAGGTAATATAGTGCGCCGCTGACGTTGATTTGGTAACGATGGTATGCTTTGGCTATCAGAGCTTGTCATGGTAGGTGCTTCAATAGACAAGAGGACAGGGTGGTGACCGGAGGGTGAAGTTTGCTGTGATGCCGTAACATGATCTGCGAAATATTCAGGTAAATTGTGTCCATAACCGCCAGATATACTGCTGAGGGAAAAGATATGTGTAGGTTCCACGTATTCCACTATCTTGAGCAAGAGGTCATAGCCAAGTCCTTTGATCCATCCACTCGTGTTTACCACAAGCGGTAATAATTGATACTGATTGGCATCGTGATCGGATATGGCATCGACTTCTTGGCGATATGTATGTAGAAGTTGATGAATGCAATCTTGGTAATATGTCGAGTCATTTTTTGGTGATGTTGATCCAATAAAGAAGCTTCGTTTCGATTTCAAGTTGAGATGAGTGAAGGCTGGTCCAAGAAGAGGAGATTCAACAATATTCAAAGAGACTAACCCAGATGGTGTAAATTCAGTTTGTCCTACGTCTGTTTCTAAATATGCCACGCGTTGGTGACTTTAAAACAATGAATCAGTATATGCATCAAAGATAAGGTTCCGTTTACTATGCTGACCCTTTTTTTAATACTTACACTTTCAATAGTCTATTGATCATATATCGCGCGAACGATGACTTGCCGACATTTTTGGTACCACACACCATAGAGACCGATGGCGCTGAGCATTCTAGAAAATAAAAATCAGTAACATTACCTTCCATTTTGGCTCTAAGTATTATTTAATTACCTTGTTCAAATTTCAATACATCATCAACTTTCGCCGACCAAGAGGGTTCAATTTTCATGGCCCTTACTTCAGGGGTGACTTTGGTAATCTGAAGAATCAACAATAAAGATTAGCTAACATTCAAACCATATCTATTGTATGTTTTTTTTGAGAAAGAGAAAGTTGGGGGGGGTGCTTACCGGTTGAAATCCAGCCATGTCTTCATACAGAGGTCCATCGTTCAGCACAAAGTCTTTCTTGTTATCCAGCCGGAAGAGATTTCTCAAAGAAGGATTGATGATCTCCAATTGTTCGACACCGCACCATTCCATATTCTTCACGATGATGATCGATTCGAGCGTGTCCCATCTTGGCATGAAGGATTCCAAAAGCGGGTTCAAATCCGAGTAAGTCGAGGTCAATGTGGGTGACGGTGAGACAATGGCAGTTTTTTCATAAGGGATAGATCGTACCACGGTTAAAGCAGATGTTCGGGGCGAGAAAGTCGGGAAAAACGACACCGTATGGCTGGGTTCCAATGTCTTGTTCAGTTGAGTGGGAATATCATGACTTGAAGTGATCGTTGCGCCACCAATATCAATGGATCCAAATAATGTACCAATCAGTGAATACCCTAGGAATACCAATTGCTAATGCGAAGACAGATAAGAAAAAACGGGGTGAGCGAGAAATTCGGCTTGAGGGTATTTGTTCATATCATTATTAAAATTACCTGTCCTTTCTCAAATCCAATACAAAAATATGTTTCGCCTTCATGTTCAAATGGAATCGCGTTTTCAGGAGAGTACGTTGATACAGAATAGGGATCCAGTAGTTTATTAGCTCTATATAATCATAAAAATCGAATTTGGTAAGTACGCCATTTATGCCTTTTGTGTATAGGTGTTTGGTGCTTACACTTTCCATTGAGCCTTCTTCTTCCTTTCTTCGTTTTTCCATGATACTCCGCGTTCTTGATCTTCATTCGCCAATGTTATCTCTTCCTCTTCCATTTGTTCAGTTGGAGTAATAAAGACATCGGTATCTTCATTGTCATCCTCTTCTTGGTAGCCCACGTCAGATAAATTACTTGATTGTGATGGCGAAGATAGTGCTGGTAGCAGTGGTGGTGAATTGAATATTTTTCCAGGAATCCTATCGGAGTTGATGGTGGTGGTTGTGTCTATAGAGATTTCTGTGGAGTTGATCGGCGGTTCTGCTGAATTGGTGGACGCTTTTGTTGCTGCTTTCTTCGCACGTCGAGCTGCCAGGGCGCTGACGGGAGGTTCTGTTGGGTCGTTGGAAGCTTTGGTTGTATCGGTGGGATGTTCTGTTGAGTCGCTGGAAGCTACTGCTGCTAATTTCTTTGCGCGTCGAGCTGCCGCGGCACTGACTGGAGCGTTTGTAGGGCCGCTGGAAGGTTTGGTAGAGTCGGTAGTGGATTCTGTTCCGTTGGTGGAGGCTTTTTCTGCTGCTTTATTGGCACGTCGAGCTGCCACGGCACTGACGGGAGTTTTTGTTGAGTTGCTGGCAGGATCTGTTGAATCGGTGGATGTGTCTGCTTCTGCTTCCTTTGATTGTTGTGCGGTTGTCCAAGTGCTGGCAGGTTTCTTTGGTGCATTCAATTCTTCAATGTTAATGTCTTTCGTGTCATTTTCAGCCTTTTCACTGTCATTCATGTCGTCAACTGTCTTCGTAACCGTTGTAGCAGAAGTGTTTTGATCTAAAAACGCGTCGTCACTTGTAAGGTTGGTGTCCTTGTCACCTTGGTCTATTTCGTGATCGCTTGTTGAAGGTGCTGTAGATTGATCAGAATTGTCTTTGCGCTGCTTTTTAGTTGGTGGATTTGTTTCTGAGACAAAGATTTCTGGAAGGCATATAGAATCAAATGTATCCGAATCCAAGATTTGTAGTGTTTCCTCTAGTAGACAACATAAGGAATTAAATAAATCATTTGGTATTCCAATGTAATATCAAATTGATCATCTTACCATCTGATGAATGTTTGTAGCTTGTAGAGGCGGATTCGTCTACTGAAGACCTTTTGTAGCGTTTGCGGTTTGCCCCAGTCTTTGTTGGTGCCATATTATTGCAATAAATAAATAAAAAGAAGCAAAAAAAAGGTCGAAAAATTTTGGTCTGGAAAAGGTCACATAGAATTATAATCCAAATCACCGCACGCATTTAAAATGCCGCCAGATTGGGAATTTTTATTGCAGGATATAAGAGTGAATAAAACAAAAATAATATGCATAGGTGTGGAGAATAGTAGATAGATGAGGTTCTATTCTAAGTTAATTTGCGACATAATAGATGGAATCCCATCACGGTAAGAGGTGTGGCCATCCAAGTCGAGGGATACATTCTCGATACCATCAAATGGAACAGGAGCAAGTCCGCTAACCTTAGTTTCCAAAGAGTGAAGACGATAAACATACGCTACGATAAAACGACAAGATATAATCAGTGTCCAGACCATACTTTGCAAAATACTGCTTTTTTGTATAATTTACCTAAAACCCAGTCATCAGCGGTGTAACAGTTTACAAATCGTCCAGCGACAACTGACTTCGCGTTCCCCCATAATTCGGCATCATCGCTCGGGATAGGCGCGCCCATCAGGACAACATGATCAATGGCGCCATAGATTTCCCGACGATATAGCTCTTGCAAACACTGCCAAATGACCAAACTTCCACAGCTATAACCGATCTATTGTATCATCAAAGAGTTCATATCAACGAACGAGAAATAAACCCAACGATATGTTTTTTCTTACCAAATTGCAAGGACGATTTCCTTGGACCCTTTCAGCCAATGTATCAGCCAATACTATATATGTAAAAATTTCAGTCAATAATGTTTGATAAATTATGTAACACTGTAATATCTTTTTTTACCTATTCCTGCTTTCCTACTTCGGTCAACAGCAACTTGCCAAGGAGAATCTATAACATCGGCCACCTTGAGTAGAGTCGCCGGTAATGCCACAGCCGCAAAAAAAGCGTGAAGAGCTGTTTGTTTCGCCACCTCCATGCCAGCGTATTTGAGTGCTGAATTAGCCAGAAATTTACGAAACGCGTATCCCAGTTCTTGAAGTGTTTCCTTCTCATATTCCAGACAAAAAGTATCAGTAGGTTCCCGACTGCCTTCCAGTGCTTTGATCCATGGTGTCTAAATTATAAAAATACCCTTCATCAGTAAGTGCTTGCGGAGATATTTTCTCTGCTTACTTTTGTCTCGTTCACATCATCTAGTATAAATCCAGTGACACAAATGGTAGCCTAAGCATAAAAGATGAATGTGAATCTGTTTGTAAATATGTCTATGATGGTTCCCTTCTGATTTGTTTACCTTCAACGTAGGAATTGGGGGTAGATCTTTATCCACCAAGATTTGTTCAAACCCAAACTCATTCAAACCTCGAGTTCGACGATGCATTTTAAAACCGGCAAGACCGCCACCTAAGTAAATATAAAATGTCAATTGGTGTTATTGCGCCAGCTTGAAATCACCTTCATTGTGAGTAATATTTTACCTGTAAGACCAAAAAGACTAGTTACCAAAGCAATCCCACCAGCAGTAGCAAAGAAGGTAGCACCAGTCAAACCAACAATTAAAGGTGCCAACAACGGTGCCGCTAAACCACCAGTAAGAGCTATTTAAAAAACAAAAAGGGATACATAAGATATAAATCACAAAAGTTCAAAATCATTTTTGTTCGACTCTACCTATGACAGCGCCACCACCTACGACACCAGCACCAGTAGCCAACCATCGAAACATTTTCTTTTTACTGTTGTTTTGGGCCATGGACGATTTTGCGGAAGAATTCATTTGAGCCGATTGATCACCAGGACCAATTTCACCATTAGATTTTTCTTGGAGAGTAAAATACATTTGCTGACCCAGACTTTTTTCTACCACCGATAGTTCTTGGCCGTTTAGCCCCATGGCTATAGTCAAAAAATATAAAAACTGTCGCGTCCGCGCATCATAGATAATGTCAGTGGGTCCTTTGTCACCCCTTTAAACATGAAAAAGAAAATAAAAGGTGAGTAAAACATTCTGAACAATCATATTGCAAAATATACTGGATATTCGTTTAGAAAGAACTTACTTTGTTGAGGCTTCATCCACATTCAAAGCGATTGATAACAGATCCAACAAAATATCGATACGAATATCCTTGGGTTTGCTGACAAGTTCCACCGCTTGCTGTAATGATAAAGAGGTTGACGTTGCTAGAAGATCCAAAATAAAATGATCAATACATAGTTTTCCTTTTCTTCCTCACTACAGAGTGTTTTACTATACATACTTTTGTCTTCGGTTGTTAAGCCTATCCGAGGAAGAACTTTCTGCCACCACGGAATTGTCCAATTTGCACCGAGTTTGGATTCATTTTGCGCCAAGACAAACTGTATACAACGAGCTACTGCCAATTTTTGTTCACTTTGACATTCATGAATATACACCATGATATGCACCAGTAAGAAAGAAAAAGTAAAAGAGTTTTTTTTTTTTTGGTAAAGATAGAAAAAATAGCAAGGTTAATTTTTTTGAAATGCCGATACCTGCAAAATCACACTAACTCAATGACTGCAAACCTTTCCTTTTTTAAACCTTATGGACATAACCAGTGACCGTTGACATCAAGAAATCACAAAAGTTTGTATTTCCTATGGTGAGTGAAAGAAAGAAAATCTATGCCAGATAGACAGTTTGATTTGGAAGCTTTCTATAGTACTAACAAAAAAAAAAAAAAAAAAAAAAAAGGCAGAGTAACAAAAAGGGCAAGTTAAGTTCTCCCTGGTAGGCAGGCCATTCCAAGATAGTAAAAGTAAACCTAGAACGGAAGGTGATATTCATCGGTCAACTTGGAACAGAAAGGTATCCGATTAGTCTAACGGTGCATTCCGCAAATGTACTACCATGATAAAGCCCTTACATAAAAAGTTTTGCATTATGCCACTTGGGTGTGATGTTGGTCCAAATCATCTCATTGAGGAGGGGTGGGGAGGGGCAGCGTTGTAACCTGGTCCTTTTTTTTTGATTTTCAATTGGCCAGTATTTTTTTGGGCTCGGCAGGCTCACAGCGGTAATTGAAATACTAAAAATAACATTTTGAAATTTTTATTTTACCTTCTTGCTCTTCACCTCAATTTTATTTATTTATTCTATCATGACCACTCCCAAAATCACACATTGCATCTTCGACATGGTAAGTGTATTTTATAGTTATTTGGTTTATTTAGTACCATGAGCATTTCGGTTAGCGTTTGCTTTCATTTTCATTGCGGTGTTGGTTGCTAAAGAACACTTTCTTGTAAACCAAAGGATGGATTGCTTTTAGATACGGAACGTGTTTACACCGAAGTTACGCAAGAAATCCTCGATCAATATGCAAATGGTGCCAAGTTTACATGGGATGTCAAGAGTAAGCTAATGGGTCGTACCGGGGATGAAGTAAGTAAACATAGTGATCATGCTGAGATTGATTGACACTCTTTTTGTTACTACTTAACAGAGTGCCAAGATGGTGGTTGATACCTACAAACTGCCTATGTCTGTGCAAGAATACCTTGATATTACAGCGAAGATTCAACATGAAAAATTCCCTTTAGTACGCCCTTTGGATGGTGTTGAACGATTAATCCGTCATTTACATATGCACAACATTCCCATTGCTGTAGCGACATCATCAACGCGCTCCAAATTCGAACTGAAGACGTCTCAAAACCAAGAACTATTTGCTCTCTTTGATCATATTGTGTGCGGTGATGATGATGGCATCAAAAATGGAAAACCTTCCCCAGATCTCTTTTTGGTAGCTCAGGAACGCTTGGGTAATCCTCCTTCCGACCAATGTCTTGTCTTTGAAGATGCGGTCAATGGCGTGGAAGCAGGATTGAATGCCAAAATGCATGTAAGTGAATGAATGATGGAGTGGTTATTAACATGGGAGTATAATTTCTCATATTTTGATTCTACTGTAGGTGATCTGGATTCCTGATGAAAACATTCTGAAGTTGTCAAACGATGGAGAAACGCATGGTGCTATTCAAGTTTTGAAATCCATGGCTCATTTTGATCCTTTGGTAAGAGAGGACGAGCGGCCGAAAATCGTAGCAATCAACACAGACTGACTAATGCATTGTTTTCTCATCATAGACATTCGAGTTACCTGCATTTGGCCCCAAGGGTCCCGAAATCATCACACACGCGAACTTGGCTTAGTAGATTATTTAGTTAACTTATTATTTTTACCTCTTATACAATTCTGAAATAAAATAAAAAAACTCGGTTTGCCTTGAAACATTTGTGTAACATATTATTTTCACATAGTCTTATATTGGTTGTTCAAACAATCAATAATAATGCCGTGCCGGCGTTTGAAAACACATGACAATAGATTGGAAATTTAGACTTTTTTTTTCTTCCCCTTCCTTTCCATTTTATTTTTTATCTCGACTATCGATTATGAAACCTGCAATACCAACCGATGATCCCGATACAATACAATGGTTTATTATAGGTGCCTACCAAGCTGGTGCTTCTGAAACCGAAATAGTCTCCATGACAAACTTGTCAAGATTCATTATCCACAACACCATCTCTTCATTTAAAAAAACTGGCAACCCAAACTTGAGAAGACGGAAAAGTAAGTACCATTAATTATGTCTATTGATAAACAATTCTATTTACTCTTTACCACTATGTATTATGATGTTTATAATACTTCTCATTTGTATAGGTAGGAAACGGTCAACAAAACTCGACACCCTTCACTGTGATAGTTTGACTGATACAGAAGACAATAATTCTGACTGCAGCTCTGATGCGCATTATGTTGCCACAGACTATGTTGACATGGATACTGGGATCCAGGTATATCTTTCAAAAGCAATCAAATATAATA
Organism: Absidia repens; assembly: GCA_002105175.1. Taxonomy (NCBI): domain Eukaryota; kingdom Fungi; phylum Mucoromycota; class Mucoromycetes; order Mucorales; family Cunninghamellaceae; genus Absidia; species Absidia repens. The sequence goes on from MCGE01000007.1 coordinate 1,735,650, forward strand.
TGGCTGTTGATTTATCATCAGATGGAACCTAACTATGAAAATGAACTGGTCCTTACAATCTTATGTTGTTGTTTTTTTCTTATCACCAAATCAACAGGAGATCAACCAACGTAAAGGACGACTTTATCGAAAACGAACTAAACCATTTCAACCAAAAAGAAGCTCGACAGCTACAGATACGATTGATTACATCTTACACAAAGGCCAGAAATACGAAAAAAAAGTAAGATGATGGAAATACAATGCAGAACAAGTGTCTTCATCTCAGCATTCATACTCCCTTTCACCATTTTATTTCATCTTAGAATATCTCATCAATACAAAAACCACAAAAACAGCAAAGACAACTAAAGCAGCATGATTACAATGGTACTATCATCCCATCCTCCTCATCTCAATCGCATGAACACATACCACCGAAATTACAACCAACACTAACGAAACATACCATGGACTTACAGTTGAATCGTGCAATGGAAAATACCTCACCACATTCAACAATCCCCTTGTGTTCTTCTGATCACCACAGATACAAACAAAGCAACTCCTCTAACGAAACCAACATTTGGACTCGAAAAGACGACAAACTTTTATTACAGCATGTCCTTACCCGTATGGGGCGCTGGGATGAACTGAATCAACTCTTTGACGGAAGGCACTCAGGAATGGATTGTGTAGAAAGATGGGGCGTTTTACAACATTACTTATTCAAGCAATTGAATAAAAATGGAACCAATGGTTGGTGATTTTCTTGCTACTTTCCAAATTCCTGCTTATATCTTATCATATATCATATTTCATATCCCCACTCACCTCATTAGTTATTATAGTTATTCCCTTTAGTTCTGTTTGTACTATCTGATCACTTCAATCCAATAAAATATATATCATTTTCTCATATTCATTATTATGCTCTTGTTTCGCCTTTTTGTCTCTTTTTATTTAAATTTGTATATCGCTATCATCATTATTACTTTTTATAAAACAACTGGGCTATTACTTGTTTCGTTTTTTTATTTTTTTTTATTTTTATCTCAGTCCATGTAGTAGCCATATAGCATAGCAATCGATCAGCCGATATATAGTTAAATATGGACGTTTTCTGCTGATAGCACAAATTTATGGTTATGAGACCAAATTCCTTTTTTCTCTCTCTCTCTCTCTCTCTCTCTCTCGCAAACTGGCGTTGTTGTTCATCTAGCTTCCCAACACCACGCATTTACATCTAGGTACCGCTGAATGCATATGATTTCTATAGAGCACAGGATTCGCCTTCCTTGCCCCTGGTTCAAGACGGCAGGAATATTAAAATGCCGTCTACCTGGAATTTTTCCGTCAACGTCAAGCTATGGTGCGAAAGTATTCCCCTCAAGGCCTCCTTATCTACCAAAAACCTCTCTCGGGCTCATCCTTATTCATAAAAGACATCGCTCATAAAATTCAAATATACTGTAGAAATTTACATATGAACGGTGGGTGGTTGTTATCATGAAAATAGAAAACTATCATGCCGCCGCTATTGAGAGACATTTCTTTCTCCAACAACAAAAAAGAAAAGATTAGAGTCACTTTTCTAACTGTTGCTATAAGAAGGGTGAGTCACTGTTGAATACAATATTCCCTCCAAAAATGATATCAACGGGAAATTAATTTCACTGTCATTCTTATGTGTATATCCATGCTATACTTATCAATACAGTGGGTCTTTGCAGCTTTTTTTTTTTTTTTTTTGATCGAAATGAAAAAGGGTATCGAAAAAAATCAGGGAAATGGTAAAAAATGTCTTTCCAACGGGTGACCACAAAAAAAAAAACAATTCATTTCCCGCCCACGTGGATTTTTTTATTTACTCCTACCTCCCTTTTTTTTTTTTCTCTCTCTCTCTTTCTTTCCTTCTTTTTTTTCCCTTCACCATTTCAGCTTCTTCGAGGTTCTAATGATCTTAGATTAGTGTCAGGGCTAGTTGAGAAGGGGGTTTCAGCTCATGGATTACAAGAAGCATGAGGAAACCCTTTGATTTTGGATTTAGGATTTACGCCCATCATTTGGTTTTTTAAAACATTAGCTTACTTTAATGTTAGTTTGTCCATAGTTTGAATCAATACATGAATAAAATACATCTCTTTTTATTTGCTTCAATGAAATTGTTCCGGTTATTTTTCTCATGTTTGAACAGTATAAAAGATCCGTTTTTACCATCTTTCCTTTAAATTAGTGTAGACAGTTGTTATGCTTCAACAAAAGACATCCCATCGCTCAATCTCATAACTTGTATAGTACATTATATTCCCCTTTTACAACCATGTTGATCATACTTCCGAATCCATAATAGTCTCCCTCAGGTTTTCTCCAAGGAATCCCTTGTCACAATGAATACCCACAGCTTCAGTTTTAGTATATACAAACTTCGAATAAATATACCATCCTCTCACCCGTCTCTTTGTGAGCAATGTCGTTATTATAACTGTTTTGTGAATGTCTAAACAAAAAATTGCTTTCGAGTTCACTTACTATGAGTATTTTTCACATTAATGGTCAGCAGTTTTACATCACATACTATCACAAAGAGGACCATAATCCTGCTTCAATGACCATTGAAATGAATTTAGATCAAAGTAGCCACTTGCCTAGAGCATTTTCTCCTGCAAATCCAGTAATTGTTTTTTTTCGGAAGTGCGGGAATGTCCAGATCTATCAACTTTTTTTTTTTTTTTTTTTTTTTTTGTAAATTTGAGAGTGCGAAGTGGGGAGTTTCCCAAGCCTTGTTCAAAAAAACCGGCCCACTATTTAGACCTGAAAATCATAGAGCAAATATATACGCCAAATTCGTGTATGACAGTTGCTTTGTTCATATTTTAATAGTCATTCGGTTTGCCTTTGTCTTGAATACATATAAAATACAAGCACCTCGTTGATATCACTGTTAAAGGAGTGTCTCTTTTTATTCTGATTATACCGGGAAAAACAAACACCGAGTCGTGTACCTGAATCTCAAAACTCGACAGTTTTTTTTCAGATGGCGATTATAGTAAAAAAAAAAAAAAAACTATATGCTGCACCTGAACCATGAAGCTCCGACATTAATTTTTTTGGTAAAAAATGTCCGGTTTTTGCAGAACAATGAAGGTTACATTTCGATGGTGTTCGATTCTCGATCATTTTACAAAACATCGATCTAACTGTATCACAATTTGATAGACAGCATATGATATTTCGCTGGAAAAAAAAAAAAAAAAAAAGTTGGCAGAGGACGATGCTCAATAATATAACCAACCATTGCAATACATATATACAAGACAAGATATACAAATGTCAATCAAACTGAAAAAATAATACATAAACATTTCATTTTGTAAAATTCTTGAAACCAAGATCAAGCACAATTTTCGCTAATTTTTTTATGCCAAGCGATCATATTATTTGGGTAACCCATTCAGGTACCACATCAAAATTGAAGCGCATTCCCTCCCCCCAATTTATTCTTGTTCCGATTCAACTCATATATCCCCAGTCAACCAAAGCTGCAATAACCCTTTTCTGTCAATAAAATATCATAACATATAAGAATAGAAAAAATAAAAATAATGAAGTAACGTTTTATAGTATAAAGATAACATGTTTTATTCTTGTCAAAGAAAAGAAATTCTATTCTATTCAATTCTAGTATAACCTAATCTAAGCAAATATATTTTCTTCAGTGCTACTAGTTTCCCACTTTCGTTGATCTAACCCACAAGAATGCTTGAAATGCTTCGCTGGCCAAGCCCCTTCCCCACTGTAGTTGCCATCATATCTGTTTTGTGTCCTGTTGTAATGATCTATTAGGGGAATTCCAGTTAAAGGATTGCTGTGATTCGATCTTGATCAAGTTCCCAAAATATATGCCGTTCGTCTAAAATGTTTGATGTTGTTTGCTTGTTTATTTCACCATCTGACCAATAAGAGAAACGAATGTGAAGTCAGTAAGTACCATTGCAATTTTTGTTCACCAAGATTATATTCATTGACATCCCTGAATTAAATTACCTAAGTACATAAATTGATATGCAGCGTACCTAACAAAATGGAGAAACAAGCGATATCTAAGGTATTGGAAAGGGACATGGATGCAACATAGACAAATAAGATTTTTGTAATGGAGATGTGGAGAAGTTGAGTATTTATAAATATCAATTTAAAATGAAATAATAATAATAAAAAAGAGTGGAGGCGGGACGAAACTAAATACAGTAATATAGGCAATGCCAATTCTAAAATTCTACAAATGTATCCTTTTCTTCATCATATTGCCATTTCTTCAGTTGCGATCCATAAGGTTTTGGTCGGAGTTCATACACGCTATGTTAAAAAAAAGGAGGTAGGTAGGTATCGTCAATGACATTCATGATATTTAAAAAAGAAAGCACAGTTTACTTACGCATGCAACGGTACCAGCATATGAGGCATTTCTTCGCGTGTCCAGTCCAAAAGATATCCAAGAATGATTCGTAGTGCCACTCGATGTGTAATAATTAGACATGATTGGCTCATCCGCTCTAATTCAATCACAAGGGGTTGTAACCTATGGATGACATCTTGTTTAAAAAGTAAACCATTAATGTCTATTGATTCATTTCATGCCATTCAACTTGCTTCCTTTCTTTACTTACCGATATATGATTCGCCACCCATACCAGGATATCGATAGTATAATTTGTTTTCTTGACGTGCTTTGTATTCATCTGGGTACTGCTTTTTGATCTCTGCGTAGGTCATCCGCTCCCGATCCTAAATCAAAAAGTCGTACTTGAGTTTCTTTTTCTTTTTCTGTTTCTATTTCTGCTTTCTTTTGCTTTACCCCCGAGTTGATTTCATTTAAATATCGAATATGCTATAAAAGAAAAAGTGAGTTGAAGCAGCTGACGACTCCAAAGCGTAAATCAATGCATTTACCTTGATGTCATAGTCTTCGACACTAAAATTCTGTGCTGATTCGGTAGATCGACGAAGCATACTTGTCCAAACGGTAAATTGAGAAGAGGTGATAGCCTGGGACTTTGAATTGATAAAATCCTGAGTTGATTCTTTCCCCTTGTCCTTCAATGTGCCGTCCGTAAGATCCAAAGAGTCCAATCCATATTCTTCCCACTTTTTCTCTTGTTCAAATTTGCTTCTTGCCAACTCGATCGCAAATGATTTTCGTTGCTCACCAACAAACTTTTCCAACGCCTTTGCAAACTTCATGCCTAATGGTGTCAACTATAAAATAGAACAGAATAGACCAGTAGCCGATTAACATAGGACACTCTACATACCCGTATAATGATTTGATTTTGCACTTACAGAAGCATCCCCTCCTATGCGATCCTCCAAATTGTCAGTGCTTTGGCCATGTCTTGTCACGAAGATTTGTCGCTCTATAATTCAATAACAAAGAACAATTTCTTAAGCTTCCAAATAGCTCCATCACCCTTTCTTTTTTGCCTCTTCTCAAGAATTTACCTGACAGGTTGAAATTCATCAAGTAGAATATACATTGCCCAGACAAAAAACCCGAAATGTTGTGAGCCACCACCTTTTTCCCGACGTTGATCATTTTACAATATTGCAGGTCACGTTCTTCTTCCCAGTCACCCAGTGGTTCATAGGCACGTTCGTAGTTGGCTACTCTAGAGCGAAAGTCTTCCAGAGCACTGCAAGGATTTTTGTCTTTATAATCCGGTCCTAGGAGTTTCAGCCTAAAATTCCGTTCCAGTACCTAGATAAATATAATCAGGTGCAAGTGTCTGTTATTTTCATGTTCGCATCTATCCCGTCCCTCCAACATACTCTGCTTACCTTTTGATCAGTGCATACAGATTCCAGTAGTAATATTTTGATATTCGGTTCCTTTTGTAAACGATCGATCAAAAGTTTTCTAAACAACGAAAGTACCGTTAATATATTATTGATACCACTGGTTCTAGTTCTCCTTATGGGGGGGGTTTGTTTACCTTCGATCTATAGTAGAGTTTGTTGCATCGTGAATAGCCACACATGATCTATGCCCACTTTTCAGCCAATCGATCAACTGTCCCAGTACATTCATTGCTAGATCATCCCGCATTTTCTTCATGTCTTTGTTGTCCGGATCAAAGAAGTTGGCCGATTGATTGATATCTGCTGTCTTTTGTTCACGTCGAGTGTTGCCCACGTTGAATACCCGTGTTTCATATTGTAGCCAGTTGAGATATCGTCGTAGTTTCTTGACAATATAACTTTTGCCTCGTGCCGGTAGCCCAACTAAAAATGTCAACCCATCCCCCAGAAAATAAAAATAAAAAGAACATTTCGTCAGTATAACTGAAATATATTTGCCTGAAGAGTTCTGAATTACCCATAATGATTGCCAATTTGCTGTCTAACGGTCTTTCATTACTGCTTTCTACAAACAACAACAAAAAAGGGAGAGATATGAGATACATTGTGGTTCAAGCGCTGCATATTCTTCAAACTTACTACGAGGTTTCAAAGTGGTTACGACGCCTGGGATTTCTTCAAGACCAACACTGTGGCGGAAAAGATGATCAGAATCATCATCCTCAGCGAGTTTGACCCAATGGCCTTGGGATGTCGATTGTTGCTGTAGTCGTTGCTGGTCATTTTGTTGTTGTTGTTGTTGCTGTAGTAACTCTTCTTGTTGCTGTTGCTGTTCTTGTTGTTCCAGGTTTTGGTGTATTTCAGTTGGCTCTTCATGATTTGGTTCATCGACAGGGTAAAAGCTATCTTTTTGATTTTCAATGTCGTGATCCGTCTTAACAACAGGTAACGTTTTTCTTCTTCTATCCATCTGAAAGCGTATAATGACGCGGATGAAACTTTGGGGAAATTTTGTTTTATGAAAGTGTTGATGATAATATTAAAGAAAAAAGATGTAAGAAAATAAAAAAAAATAAACGCACTTTGACCGGTGTTCAAAAATGTACAGGCTGTAGTCGTTGTTTTCATTCAACACCACCCCCCCTCGCATAAAAATTGCACGGTATGCAAGCGGGCATTGAAAACATCGATCCAATTTTTTCTACCATTACCCATTTTTTTCCATAAAGACGAGATTTATACTGTTTTTGAGAGATTTACATTTCAATACTGAGAATATACCTGAATTGGTCAAATGACGTAAACTGGATCGAATCTCCACATTTTGAAAAGAAGCCAGTATGTCTCACTGTTTCCATTCAATTAATGCATCTTCATTCTAATTGGATATATTCTCTGATACCTTACCATTGAGGAAGTCTAATAGCACACAACTTGGAAAATTTTACTGGTGTACCAAAGTTCTATATATTTTATTTTTCTTTCTTACTGCACCCTGCACCCCCCAAGGCGACCATTGAAACTCCGTTTTTTTTTTTGTAGACTAAAAAAATCACCGCTAACGTAGAGATGGTATTGTACTGAGTCTACAGTTTGAAACGAGCTTGTTTAGTTTGATAAAATGGATGGTTTATATATAAAAATAATAATACTTATGATGCTGTTTTTGATGTTTTTCATTTGTGACATTATTTGGCTAGAAAAACTAGAAAACGTACATTTCTAATTCCCTTTTTGCCTCGACGCTTTTTTTTCAATTCACAAGAGATTTGTTGCGTTTCCGATCGTGAAGAATATCACGGAAGCTTTTTTTTGTTCTACTTCTATTCTATTTTCTATTTTTCTGTTTTAAATCTGTATTAAAAAAAAAATTACAAGACAGATAAACCAGTAACATTATTAAAACGATGTCATTGTTTACGGTGAAAAACTTTTTTTTTCTTTTGTAGAAGAGGCGGACTTTTTATAAATTCAGGGATACAGTAGTCTATGGACAGTGTTTCTCTGGTAAGAAATGGAAAGGAAAATCTCAGATACGATCCCGACGAATCAATTTTGCCTTTTCTCTGTACATGACGTTATGCTTCTCTCCTTCCCTGACTCAAATACTCTCCCTTTTTAGTGCATTTACCCTAAAATTGATCTGTGTGTGTGTTCAGGAAAAATTCAAAAATGGGGGGGGGGTGTGGAACATTTGTTGGTTTTTAAATTCCGACTGAGTTATATAAAAGTTGGGAGGTTCCTTATTTTTTCCGTTTTTCTTTCTTTTATTTATTTATTTTTTTGATCAACCTTTTTTTTTTCTTTCACTCTTCTTTTTCTTTTCTTTTACTTTTATATCCAACATCATCGATCAATGACGTGGTTAAAAGGAAAAACTCTATTCAGAGCTTCAACTGGTCTTGCTGGTTGTGGTTTCTTGCTCTTTGGTTACGATCAAGTATGTATAATAAAATGATCAGTCATTTAATTGCCTTGACATACGATGTGTTATTTACTAATCGTTACTGTTATTAGGGTGTCATGTCTGGTGTTATTGCTACTGAAGATTTCAAAGCAACTATGGGTTACCCAAATTCAGCTTTGATGGGTGCTATTGTCGCTTTATATGAAATTGGTTGTATGTTTGGTGCTTTGTCTACTGGTAGAATTGGTGATATGCTTGGTCGTCGTAAAACAATTCGTTATGGTTGTCTCATTCTTATTATTGGTGCTATTCTTCAAACTGCTTCTGTCAATGTTGGTATGATGATCGCTGCCCGTATCATTACTGGTGTGGGTAACGGTATGAATACTGCAACTATCCCAGTGTACCAGGTAAAATATACATATATATACATATAAAAGGAAACTTTTATAGCAAGGCAATCAGACTCATTTTATTTCATGTATTCATTAGGCTGAATTATCTCCTCCAGCTTCTAGAGGTGCGCACGTTGCTTTCGAGGCATCGATGTTGGCTGTTGGTGTTGCTGTTGCTTACTGGGTGGAATTTGGTCTTTACTTCGTTAAAAATGAAGTCGCCTGGCGTTTCCCTTTGGCTCTCCAAATGCTTTTCGCTATTATTCTTGGCTTAGCATCCTTTATCCTTCCTGAAACTCCCCGTTGGTTGCAAGCTCACGGTCAAGAAGAAGATGCCAAGATTGTTATTGCTCGTCTCTGGACTGATGAAGACACTACTCATCCTCGTTGTATTGCTGAATGGGAAGAAATCCGTGATGGTATTGAATTGGAACGTCGTACTGGTATCTCTTCTTACAAGGAACTTTTCCAAAAGGGCAAATACAACAACCGCTACAGAGTCTGCCTTGCCATGGGTGGTCAATTTATTCAACAACTTGGTGGTATTAACGTAAGTACCAACTTGAATTTAACATTTAAAAATAGTGAATGATACTTACTCTTCGGATTTTTTTTAGGCTATCTCTTACTATATGACTGATGTATTTATGAATGCTGGTATGTCTCAAAGTATGGCAATGATGATGGCTGGTGTGGACTCTATTGTTTATTTCCTCGGTGCTGTTACTCCCATTTATACTGTTGAACGCTGGGGTCGTCGTAAGCTGATGTATGCTGGTCTGATTATGCAATTGTTAACTCTACTCCTTACTGGTGTCTGTCAATGGGGTGTGGAAAATGGTCATCCCAATGCTTCTCCTGGTGTGATTGTCGGCGTGTTCCTTTACAACTTCGCCTTCGGTGCTGCCTGGTTGGGTCTCGCATGGTTGTATCCATCTGAAATTTTCTCTACTGGTATGCGTGCTAAGGGTAACTCTATGAGTACTGGTGCCAACTGGCTTGGTAACTTTGTCGTTGCTGAAATCACCCCTGTCCTTTTCCAATACGCCAAATTCTGGACCTTTATCATGTTTGCCATCTTCAACGCTCTCTTCCTGATCCCTATCTACTTCTTCTACCCCGAAACCATGGGCAAGTCTCTGGAAGAAATCGAAGTGCTCTTTGCCAATGAAGAAGTCCAAGAAGATGCTCGCTCTCATGCTACCGGTATTGGTGGTACTTCCCTTTACGAATCCAAGCATGATGCTGAATCTCTTGCTCAACGTCCCCGCTCTCACTATAGTGGTCAACGTCCTGATTCTAAGCGTATGCCTTCAAACTTCTCCGGTGTGGCCCCTCATTCTGAAAAGCCTGAACAAGATACGGCTGCAGCTCAAATCAAACAAGATTACACTGACGAAAAGAAAGGTCCCAACTTCAAGTAAACGGAATACACGATGGAATAGGTGATCATCAGGCTCTATTGATTGGAACCATGGAATCGTTTATTATTATTACTCTTACTAGTTTATTTCTTGTCATTTTGGCTCATATCATTTTAGTCTTTATTGCTTATACTTTTTAGTTTAGAACACATTCTCCTATATATTATATCCTTCTATTCGTATCTTTTAATCTGTATTTCTCACTTCCCTCATTTTATTATTGTATATTCTTTTTTGCAATTAGAAATAAATCATACTTAATCAAAAACTATTTTGAAGACTTTTTTTTTTTTTTGGTGGGGTTCATGATTGTGCTGGAACGATTGATAATGAGGATATATGATTGTGGGGATGATATGTACCAATGATGTTGATGATGTTTGTAGGGGTAAACTTCGTTCTTCCCATGGGGATAAATGGTGTGGGGATTGTTTCAGTTTATTCTCGTTTACAGTACATTCTCTGGATATTGTATAAAAAAAATATTGGGTACCTTTTAGCTGAGTAATAGCTCACTGAATATATACCCATGAATTTTCGGGGCTTTTTTTTTTTAAAGTGCTAACAATATGATATACTCTAAATGCAATATCCAATACTAAGCATAACAAAATTATGTGCACAACCTTTCTGTTTTGTGATAATCAACAGGGTTGCTTTTCACAGTGTTTGAAAAAAAATTACTCTGTTATGGTGTCAAAAAAGTTTTTTTTTTTTTTTTTTTTTTTTCTGTTCTATGGTTTTATGTAGAGACATTATTGTACTGAGTTGATGAAAAAAAAAAAATCGGACAAGCAGCCTAAACCACAATAGCAATATTAAGGTTTGGTTTCCGCATAATTCCACGTTGTTCTGGTACATTGGCCTTCCGGTCTCCCCCCATTTTGTGTGCCACCATCGGATCTTCCATTTGATTCTTTTTTTGGCTATTTTTTTTGACAGCGGCCTTGTAAAACTAATTCATAGTTTGTATGCATCTTTATCATATATAACCAAAACCAAAACCACCGCGATGATGATGATTATAACGGCTGGCGGTATGCAAGTAATAATAATATGGAGGTCCTCTGAATAATCTCGTATAAAGTTACAAAACATGCTAATATTGCGGAGAATTAATCACGGCATGAGATCTCCCGCTCCATTTTAGGTGCTTTCTTTAGTATCATAGACTATCTTTTTTTTTTTTTTTTTTTGTGATGAATAATCCTAATAAATACTGCTATGAATACATCAACACAAATATACAAGACAATGAAATTGTAGCGATGGTGATAAATATTTGTGTTTATTAAAAAAAAGTGGTAGTAGTATATATGTATATATCAAAGGCAAATAAAAGATATCAACATCTAAACTAAATCTATTCCAATCCAAACTAAATCCAGCATCACAGACAGGGATCATGAAGGCTTTCTTTCACCAGTTAAGTCAGTAACAACATTCATTTTGGGCACGTTCCAGGATCACACATATATACAGCCAATCCAAGCGATGGCACTCAACACTAAGAATACTTTAACTGTCTTTGACCCGGTAATCCCCAAAATTCTTCAATAAATTCAAGTCCAGCAACCGCCAAAAAAAAAAAAAAAAAAAAAAAAGGCGGGGGCATTAATGAGTGACTTTTACATGAAGGTTTCGTTGTGCGTCCCTTTACCTGATGTCATTCGGAGGCAAGCCATGTACAAATCTGTGCATAGGCGCTCATCCATTCTTGATAAGATGTTCATCTTTTCCACATTGTATTGTAATCATCGCGTAGCTCTATGATAAGAGAAAAGTAAGTTAAACCCTACGCCACATACGTCCACCCCTTAATACCTCACTAACTTTCATTTTCATTTCCATCAATTACATTCTCCAGAGCATTACTTTATTGTATTCTAATGTTTCGACCAGTTTGATAAACCACCTATGAAAAGAGAAAAAGCAACGTATCAGTTCATCTAATTTGAATGAAACACAACTTGCTACGTTTTTGATACCAACCCAAAAGGCGTAGGAGGACCCAAAAGCGTACATTATCTTGCATCGGTATATCTTCATCGGAGCATGCTTGAAAGTTCGCCACTAGTACTACTATCGCTGTTGTCATCGATAATCACCCAAATTTCGTTCTTGTCGAATATCTCAATCGAATGATCCGTTTGGTCGTATCTGATATACAAGGTTCACAGTTGATCCATTTCTAAAATCAGAGTAGTTCCCACGTATATTCCACATCAATATCGAGATGTCAATGTGGTATTTCTTCTGGTTTTTGTCGATCCATCAAAGATTTAGAATATATCGGATGGATTCTTATCGGTCGATCGTTGTTTACCCCATGTTATCGATCCCCACCTTGATAGTTGATTTTGCCCCTATCTCTGCTGTCATATGCCTTGGTCGCCGTTGTTGATTGATGAGTATAGAGATTCAGTTTTCCTAAAAAAAAAAAAAAAAGGGGGAGTCAAAAAGAATCGCATACCTATCGATATTCTCCGCTATCGAACGCTATTTGCATACTTTATGTTCAGTTTGTCAAACAGTTTGGATTTAGTGCATGCATTATTTTCTTGCCATAAATGTACTTGACTGTAGCATATAAGAGTCATGAGTATCGATCGATTCCTGTAAAGCGAATACATTGAGCACATACAGAACAAGATTTTTGGTTTTATTTTTCAGTACTGATATCCTTGTTTACCGTATATAAAAACGTAGTAGTGATTACTTCATTATAGATGCCAATTGTCTAGAGTCCAATGAGTAGTAATGTCGAATAGAAAATCGCCACTGCTGTTTCCATCGATCAGTCACTTTTGGTGGGCTTGGCGGCGAAAATATGTCAGGTCGAGGGACATTATGCATTCAGCTATCATGTGTTGCTGGCCTGTTAAGTTAAGATCTAGTTGATGGGATGTCAATGTAAAACGGTTGAAGATGCTGGAATTTGCCTGACAATCTTTGTATTTGTATATGAATATGAATGTTTAAGAGAGCAGGTCAAAAAAAAAAAAAAAGGATTAAGCATATTTCAAATACCGTCGAGAGCTGTCGGATTTTTTATTACTGTCAAGCAAAATCAAAAAAGAATTGAATAAAATGAAAGGATATACTAAAACTAAATGTAGAATATAAGTGAGGGAGGAGAAAGAGACTAATGGATATGGTACGGTGATATGTAATAATGATTGGTATTTTTATTCTTGAGGTTTCAAGTCTTGAATCTGTTTTACTAAGAAGGCCTTTTCATCATTGAATTGTTCGTCATCTACATATAAAAAAAAATAAAAGTGAGTTTATGAAGTTCAAATGTTTTTTCTTCTTCTTTTACCTTGCCGGTCATTATGGAAGTTATTGAGGAATACTATCAATTTTTCTTGATTCTTGATCAATATATCCAAAATCGACTTGTTTTTGTTTGGATTTGCAACAAAGACCTATCAACACAATAATAATATTAGTTTGCCTGCGCCCAGTCTCGCCTTATTCTTTATTACCTTGAATACATGGAATGCCTCAAATTGTATATTTCGACTTTTATCCCTTAATAGATTCATCATCAGTTTCATATTGTCAGCATTACTGATATATCGAGTCATCACGTTGAAGTTTGATCGGTCCAGTAGTATTTCACCCAGTAGCTTTAGAGATTGTCTTTTGGTCACGTAGTTTTCCGAGGTCAATAATTGTTTGTAATGGTCGAAGAACTAATGAACAAATATCAACTGAAAACTTGGTCATCTAAATCCACTTGACCTATTTTTTTTTTTTTTTTTTTGCCCTCTTACCTTATCATAATTTGTGTCCAAGAAATCCGATGTCATTTGTTTGTGTTTAGTCAATACGTCTTTGAAAGAGGCAAAGGCATCGGATGCGATATCAAATGTGCTGACTTCGACGTAGCTGAAGAAAAGGTAGAATTGAGGAGAGTACAGGATAATCTTCGCCAGGGACTCATGCCGCAAGCATTCCCTAAGAATCAGACCACAGTTTAAAGCAACTTCCGGCTTTTCATATCCCTTCAACAAAGTAAACAGGATTTCTTCACGAGTGCAAATGTATTCCACGGTTGGTGATCGAGTTCCAATTGACCGTCGTAACAAAAAGTTAAATATCTGAGCAACATCCTTCTTGGCCTAAGATAAACAGAAACAAAATAAATTAGTCATGAGTTCATTCACACCATTTGATCAGTTTCATACTTACTTCAAATTCAAACTTCTGAATGTTCAAAATCATCAACTGCAGGAGGTCGTTGCTGTAAACTTCTTGAGCCATTTCTGCCACCAGATCACGGTTGGATTCATTTTCTAACAGAAATCATCAATCCAGTGAGTAATCTACCCTAAACCAATCGTCCCAAAATTTGATTTGTACCAACCCAGTAAAAAGTTCTTCATAAGTACCAGATATTTTGATATTTCTTCGCCAGCCTAAAAAGAGTAGAAAAAAGGAAGGGTCAATACCAATGGGATAAATATCAAGATTCAAAGAATCATGATACTGCAACTGCAGGAGAGCTCATCACAAGCCCATCCATATCCATACGCAAACACATACACTACTTCTTACAACATCAATCGAGTACAAGCAATCCAACCCTCAGGGAGTTCTCTTTTTTTTTTCTGCCCTCAAACATTACCTTGCGTTTATCTGGTCCTTCCAGCCTATGTATTGAATCCTTAAGGTGCTTAGCAAGGTCATGAGGTGTTTTCTGTTTTGGCTTAAAGATGTTGAAATTCATGATAAAACAGAAGGAAGAAAAAAAAAAAAAAGAAAAAAAAAAAGGAAGAAAAGGGGAGAAGCAAAAAATTGGACAGAGGAGAAGAAAGCAAAAAAAAAAAAAAAGGAGGGTAAAATTTCAACCCAGCCCTGAGCGCGAACAAGTTCCTATTGTAGCAAAGGTAAACAAATAATCATATACAGTCTATATTTTTATTGTTCTTGTAAAACGTATATATATATATAAATGCAACCCCAGAATTTACAAGCCGAAGATATTTATATCTTCATTTGAATACTGGTAACTGCATTGCTTGCCAAAAAGGAGGTTTACCAGAACTAATATAGAAGATGTGGCTAGGGATCCGTGCTGTTCAAGCTAGTTGCTGTTTAAGGGACCCAACAATGAATAAGGTTGCATGCTGTACATAGTGCATTTTATGGTCTTGATACCACAAAGAACCGAGATGGACAAAAACAGGCTCTTTTGGCTCAATTTCGCTTAGACTACTTCCGAGGATACAAAGAAAGCTATTCCTTAATAATTTCTCTTATGGTGCAGTTCTACAAGAAGTTAAAGTAAACCAAGACAGTATCACACCTGACCAAAATTGATCTACTGATTGTCAGAGTTATAAGTGTGATTTTTAAGGAAACCAGAACAGTACCAACCATATTACACCTTTATAGGCGGTTCCCCTTGGAGCTCAACTACCTCCAGTATGGGCCTCATTTTTTATTATACCATATGCAACGTCCCCCCCCCTTAAACTAAAAAAATAGCAAGCTGGGTATGTACAGTATGGTTTGTCTAGCGGAAGTTACTACTAATAGTACGGTGTAGGATGATTAAGAAGAAAGGTGGAGCAGGAAATGTACAGCCACGTTTCATATTAGTTGACCTGCAACTCTGAACTAGCAGTGTGATATGATCTAAAGCGGCAACTACACGCACAACACAACCCAGATACATTTATATTATTAATTGACCATAAATATGACTACTATCTACGACAGTGAGTGATCTAAGATCTACAACTAGTTTCTGGGGCTTTATGGAAGTGAAGTGATCCTACTGGGTGAGCTAGAAAGTAAATGCTTGGTAGGGTGCTCTTAGTACAACGACAATAACAACGCTAGTTCGCTATACGACCAGAGACAATGGTTAATAATAATAAAAACGGTATATTTTATTGAAGGATAATGGTAGATGCTAAAATTTAAGGAATGAAGTTCATAGTAACAAGACATTCAATTGAAGATTGTATTTGGTGGAACAATGAGAGTGACTAAAGTGAGATGTGAAGGAAGGTCGAATGTAGTAAAAGTCGACGCTAATTTACAGAGATGATAACACAGACGGATCTCTTCCACAAAATATGAAGGATACGAATGGGACATTTTTTATTCAAGCATGTAAAAGCAGATACAAACTAAGACAAACTAACACTAAACTTAGCTAATGATGACTCCAGAAAGCCAACTAATGGTGGCTCCAAAATCCTGAATCCCAAATGAAAGGGTTTCCCCATGCATCTTGTAATCCCTGAGCTGAAAACCCTTCTAAACTAGTCCTGATAAAATTCTAGGTCCAAATAACCCCATAGAAATTGAATGGTGAAGAAAAAAGAAGAAGAACAAAGAAGAAGAAAAAAAAATTGGGAGAAAATATAAAACTTCACGTGTGCGGGATTTGAAATGCTTTCTGTGAGATTCCGCAGATTTTTTTTTTTGGTCCATTACAAAAAAAAAAAAGAGGACCCGCTTTCTTTTTTATAATGTCATCAACACGGTGATTGTCTTCTCTTGGCAATGATCACCACCAATCGGCATCGGTAGCATGGTTCATCTCTTCTCTTCATGCCCTTGCAGACCAGTTGTATCAGTTCGGCATAGTCAACTCTCTACACTAGAATAGTGTGTCAGTCACGGTAGGCTAGCTTCTCCCTTAGACTTACGTTACCTGACGTTATATTCAACAAGATGCCCCCCACGACAACTATACTCAGCCCTAGGTGCCTCATATTTAGATAGGTGCTATCCATAGTATTGTCATTTGCCCCAGCTTCGTCTTATATAGTCATCTTATTTGCATTACATCAATAAAATTATTACTTTATTCATAGTATTTGGATTTTTGATTTTGTATTACATATTAAAATTGGATGGGAGGAGGGATGGATGGTGGTGAAAAATCGTGATTGTCAGGAAAAAAAAAAAAAAAAAAAAACCATCATCATCTCTATTATTACTTATTTCCAGAGTTTCTGCGGAATATTCTACCAATAGATTCAGCCAAGCTGCTTCGACGACGACCTCCACTTGCAGGTGTTGATTGTTTCGCTGCTGCTGTTGCTGCAGCAGCTGCTGCAGCCTCGGGATCATTGACAGGAGAAAACCCATGATGTTGTTCATCAGCACCATGGAGACTGTAGCGGCGATTGGTAGCAGCCTGTTGTTGTCTGACGTCTTCGTACCGTGCTTCGTTATTTGCTCGGGCAGCTACACCTTGAGCATACGGAACATAGGATTGCAAAACGGGAAGCGCCGCCGCATATTCATGATCGGGGGTTGAACTTCTCTTTCTATATTTGCCTCTGCCGCCAAGAGGAGGTGAAACATTGCTTCGATTGCCTGATGCCAAAGGTGTATTACCTTGTTGTTGTTGTTGTTGTTGTTGTTGTTGGTTTATACCAGATGTATCCAATGGTCCTTTTCCATTCATATGGGTGGCGGCACCGACACCAGCGGCACCACCAGCTAAACCGGCAGCTGTAGCTGTAGGGGCAGCAGTATTGAAACCATGTTGTCCTTGTTCTGATCCAGTGGTGGTGGTGGGCATAGTATTCATATCATTTGCATTACTTTGTTGTTGCCCTTCTTTGTAGGTGGCAGGCATCGTTTCAGTCGTATGTTGTCCCGAGGAAGCTGGCTGAATATCATCCTCATCATCATGGTGACCGGATACCAGTGGTTGATTCATAATAGCACGGTTTGAATCCACACTCTCAGGAATGGAAGAGGGTCCAGTAGGGCCATCGGCTTTAGCTCCGGGGGTTGCCATTGGTTGGGGGACGGTTTGAAACGCCGACCTTGTCGCAGGATCTGGGTCGTAGTCCAATTCACGTTGCTGTTGTTGTTGCTGTTGTTGTTGTTGTTGTTGTTGTTGTTGTTGTTGTTGTTGACTAGTTGCAGTTGCTCCAGGTCTATTTTCTGAATCCATTTTATCTGCAGTATTAGCGGTAGTAGAGGGAGGTTGCCCCTTTTGTTGATTCATGCGATTACCGGCAGAAGGGAATTGATCCTTAGCTCGAGAATAATTGTCAGCATTATCATCGATCCAAGATGACTGTTGTTTTTGAAAATCATCATGTTGGGTACCAACTACGCTGCGCTTAGGTTCTTGTGACAGAAATTTATCGTCTTCGGGTTGATTATTTTGTCCAGCTTGCCCATGATGTTGAGGGGTTTGGTCTTGAGAAGCGTATTTATCTCCTTGTGGGCTTCGATTGGTGGCAGCTTGTCTGGCAAAACAAATTTTATTTTTTTAATTTCTCTTAAATATATATATATATATATTTACAAAATACCTGTTACTATTTTCACCACTGAGTACATGTGGCATCGTATGGTGATTTTCATTCATAAAAGATCCAGGAAGTCGATCTTGACTTGAGTGGATCCATTTGTCAGTAAAATTGTTTTGAGACATATCTTTTGTTTATAGGGAATTCGAGAAAAGAAGAAAAAAATAAAAAAGAGAACGAATTATCACTTGAACGGGGGATTGCTTTATATTGAGTATCATAGGATACTCGAATCGTGGGGTTTTAGATATTTTTGCATGAATTGCGTAGAAAAAACCCTCGGCGGTGATTGAATGTAAATCATACCCAACCACTTTGCTATTTTTTTTTTTTTTTGCTTTTTCCCAGAGGACGAGAAAACGTTAGAGCTTCTGTTATTGAAATATCATGGTAAAGGATATTTGGGTATGTGAATGGCAAAGAACAACGACAATTTTAGCACAAAACTAATTTTTTTTTCTTCTTCTTGGTCATTCCATGCTAGAATCTGGATCATCAAACAAATGAACATGTTGGCCTGTTACAGTACGTAAAAGGGAAACTGAAGAAAGGAACACAGGAGTGAATTTTAAAGTATTGTATTCATAATAGTGGATGAATTATCATAATGAGAACTAAATGTTTTTATTTTACAAGTAGGACTAACGCGCTGGGCTCGAAATACCAGCAAACAACACTCATCATAACGTGAAGCAACATGCAAACTGAATCACTCTGTCTCTGTAGTATGATGTTATTTTTTATTTACCATTTTTATCTTTCCCTTTTCCAGGTGCTCAAACATCAATTTTGAAACTCATTTGGATGGAATTGGTGGTCGCAAAGCATTGTAGTGTGATGATGGAATTGAACCAATAAAAAATAGCATGATATCATTCGGACGTCACAAGCAACGCCAATAGACAATTTGATGTAAAACTCGACAAACCACGCTTGGAAGGAATTAGGACGACACTAAGTTGCGAGGAATCAAATGACCTTTGTTGACGCTTGACCCTGGATCAACAAAAGGAACTTCCCAGCTATCAATCACATTGACGTATTGCAGCAAATAGAATAACAATACAATGTGCATGATTCTATTATACATTGGCATGGTATTGGCAATGGGATCGGATTTTTACTGAACTTGTTTAGCACTACGATTTACTCATACAGTTTTTTTTTTTTTTGTAGAATGGATTTAGTTTTGATTTTGGTAATGGGTATTTATCGTAGCTCAATCATTCTTTGATGGATTTGTGGGATACGCATTGGTTAGGCTAATATATGTAGATTACGTGTAGTTGGATAGATTAGCTATAGCATTGATACACCCTTTATTTGTTATATGATGGAAATAAAGTCAGTATTTTTTTTTTGATTTCTTTTACTACTGAATGATAGTCATATATCACACTCTTTGTGTGCGGACTCGCGGGTTTCTTCTTATATTGCCCAGCGCGTCGTCGCTCGAAAAGAAATGGTCGCAAAGAAAGTTACTCAAAATCATTCGACAAGGGCATTATTACATTTTGTAGTTGTAGAAATCATCATGATACCCATACTCCCCCTTTTCTTTTGAATAAAGCTCTTTTATATCTGTCACTCATTTAATTTGCCCCCTTTTGTTTGTTTTTCTGGCTTTAATAATCATTTTTAGGACCATTAAAAGCGTTTACTGAGGTCTTGATTATTTTAATGCCTTGGGGGAAACCCCAGATATAAGCTTCAAAGTTGGTCGATGTTTGGAATTTTGATCGGAGGTCTTGAAATTGAAATAATGGTAGACAGAGTAATTTCCCAAAAATAATAGGGGTTACTATAAAGCGGTGGTGACGGAATATTGATTATTACACAGTATTTATGAAGGATCTAGAAGCATTTGCATCGTTCATATTGCATTTGATTGTCGGAACACATAAAAAAAAAAAATCAACACACGTGGTAGATAAACACTATTCATAGTTTTAATTCACCAGCGTTGACTATCAGACATTTTTATAATGGATGTCGAAGGTACAGTACAGTACATTGAAACATTCCCGCAAGGCTTATCAACACAGGACGTGATGCTGGTTGTTTACCCAAGCGTCGCCGTATATGGCATAATATTTAGTTCATCTGGTATCATACGCAAACAAAACAAAAAAAAATGAAAAAACAGGGATTGTCCAATATCCCATGTGTCTGATAGTAGAGATTGATGGTTAAAAAAAGAGGATATATTTTATTGAGGCATAAGTATAAACTAAGGTCGACAGCAATCAAAGGATCTAAATAGAGTTAGCATGCGCGAGACTAATGGGTGCTCTGGAGAATGGTCAACACAAATCTAAAGGGTCGGTTGTAAGAGGAAAAATATTATGCCATGCAAAGCATAAGATTGACTTTAGAGAGATGTCTTTTTTGAAACATAATAATTGGCACTAATCTAAAGAGACGATAATATAGAGGGACCTCCAGCATCAGAAATGAAAGGGACTAATGTGACATTTTTCATTAAAGCATGTAAAAAGAGACATATTTTATTCATGTATTGATAAAAACTATGACGAACTAACACTGGACTAA
Source organism: Absidia repens (assembly GCA_002105175.1). Lineage (NCBI taxonomy): Eukaryota > Fungi > Mucoromycota > Mucoromycetes > Mucorales > Cunninghamellaceae > Absidia > Absidia repens. The sequence continues at coordinate 1,756,567 of MCGE01000007.1, forward strand.
ACTAATGAAGTCTCCAATAAGACAATTCATGGTGGTCTCCAAATCCTGAATCCAAAATGAAAGGGGTTCCCCATGCATCTTGTAATCCCTGAGCTAAAACCCCTTCTAAACTAGTCCTGATACTAATCTAAGGCCAACATGATACCATAAATGTTGAATGGTGAAAAAAAAATGAAGGTAAAAAAAAAAGTAATCAAAAGAAAGAGAGCCGAAAAAATCAAAAAGAAAAAGATGGGACAAAATAATATAAGTTCCACGTGTGCGGGATTTGAAATCTTTTCTGTGGTCTCTGGCAGAACTGAACTACCATGTAATCAATGACCTATTCCTATGGTTGCATGCAGTTTTTTGTTTAAAAAAAAAGACTACCATTTATTGTACGACTCAATATTCGTTTATTGACAATATTTGAGGAATCACATCAATGCGAGGCCTGCCCCACCCAGCTGCCTTACACAAAGCCCGTCAACCCAATTTGATCGAACGTCACTCTTTGCCCAGCAGGGAAAAACATTGTGAGCTTTGTACTCCGCTTTTCCACTCTTTTTTTTTTTTCTTCTCCCTTTTCACCCACAAAGTTGATCATGTCACAAAGAGGTACTCAAGATCTTCCCCCTAGTGGTGGATATGCTCAAGTCAAATACAAACGTTACTTACCTAAACGTGGTCCTTCTGGCGCCGTTATCTTTGCTGGTATTACTGCCATTTGTACTTATGGGTTCTATCAAGTTGCTCGAGGTAATCTCGAAAAAAAGTAAGTACATACCAAAAAAAAAAAAAAAGGAAAGCGCCCTACGGATGGATGGGTCTGGCGTGCTTACAGAATTGCAATGGCACCAACAAACGCTCGCTGTTCCTTTCTTTCTTTTTTTGGTGGGAACGGATACTGATCACCCTTCTTTGTTGTTGGTTTTGTTTTTTGTTGCAATATAGGGAACTTGCCCGCGAAAACTTGTGGTCTCGTATTCACCTTGTCCCCTTGTTGACTGCTGAAGCCGACCGTGATCTTTATCGACGCACTGAGGCTGCCAAGGCTCGTGAATCTGAAATCATGAAGGATGTACAAGGCTGGAAAGCTGGAGAGTCTGTCTACAACAACACCAAATACTACAACGCTCCCACCTACGTGATTGTCCCTGAACAACAAAAATTAGAGTAGATTTCTTGGCCCCCCCCCCCCTCGCCCCGCCTGGTCTCCTCTCACCCTTCCGATTCTCCCATGACGCCCTCCTCCCTGTTTTGTCCCTTCTTGTCCAAATTTTCCCCTCTTTCCTCCTCGTCTTTATTTATTTTATTATGTCCATTACCCTTTAGATAGGATACATATTTGATCAATTACTACCCATTCCCTTTTTGCACTTCCCTTTGACATTTAGACCACTCTTTCTCCTTTTTTAATCCGCTTTTTACAATCAATAAAATTCAAACTATTTGTGATTTATTCTTCTAATTTTGCATATGTGTATCATTATGTATGGATGTTGAACAGGTTTGCTATTGTGGCATAACCCCAGTCTGTATATATCTATAACATGTATATGAGACAAAGAAAGAAGTCTATACCAATCTAAAAAAAAAGACATAAAAGACATCAACTAACAATAAAAAACTTTGACAAATATAGCAGTAAATAAAGCGAAGGAATAATAAGCAGTGATAAAACGATGATGAATTTAATTTTTATTGTAATTGTAAAAGCTATTCAATTGTATACTATTTACTAATGGGAATGGGGGGGGTTGTGCAATTGTTAGAGTGAAGATGATGCTAATAAACTAATATTTGGGGTAAGATGACGCAGTATCTGGCGCCATAAAATAAACATTAGTTGGTTGATTTGGTTGCACTTCTTGAGCAAAGTTGATGGTTGGTCCCTGGTTGTTGGTGATGTTTGAGGATGATGTTGGAATAGAGGGATGTTGTCTAGGTGAAGGCGGCCACGGTAGCCGGATCAGGTTTCTCGGTGGCGTTGTTGGTGATAATGTGCTATTCGTAGTTACTGTAGTTATTGGTGATGCGGCGCTATTTGGTGCGGTTTGATTGGTTGTTGTTGGCTGTCTTACTGGAATAAACACATCTGTGGCAGTAGATGGTGATAATGATACTGATGATGATGATAGCATTGTTGCATTTGGATGGGGTGAGGCGCTGTGGACATTCGATGTTTCAGTTTCATTATCGTTAATAATTTGGCCAATATCGCTCCTACCGCTGACTATCGTACCGTTGTTGCTGTCATTGCTATTGTCGTTGTTGTTGTCGTTTGCAGCCTCATCAACATGGTCGTCGTCATCGTCATCGCTATCGAGTGTAAGGTCAATCACCTGGTTATTCACAGTGTTTGCTGGTTGTTCCGAAGGTCGCGGGGATGCTGTTGTCGTTTTGTATCGCTTAGCCAAAGGTATATCGTCAGGGTCCTGGAGATCGTCAAGTTCGTGATCGTCATCCAATATGGTCACTGAATCTATCGTGTTTTCATTGTCATTATTGTCATCGCTAGTTGAAGCGTCCCGGCTGCGGTTCCTTTTTGTATGTTCACCATCCCCATCAGAATCACAATCCGCATCATCAGAATCGAGTACATTGAATCTTCCACCTCCTTCGATACGAATAGAATCAACAGAGTCGGCTACTTGAGCCAAGATATCCTGAAAATATTCATCCACACCTACTTCTTCCCAAGATTCCATTTTCCTGTTGCAGATAGGACAAGACCAAGTCGGAGTCTGTTGATTCATCAGTAAAAATGTGGTGGCGTCGAAGCATTGTAAGTGTTGACAGTTTCTTGATCGCGATGGTGTTTTAATTCGTGTAAATCCAAGCTATAAAGAATTGAAGAAAAAAGGTGGGCATGTTAGTCACCTACTCAATTTCCTTTTTTAAACATATATACAGTATTCTAGGTTCTTACGGGACATTTTGTAGATATAGTTTCAGATTCCAACACAATATCACTGTCTGCTTCACGCTGTTGCACTAATAATATAGAAATGTGATTAAAAATAAATTTCATAAATTCGGAATCATTCATAACTTACATCGTTGTAGGGTTTCCTGTTTTGAGATAATACTTGTGGCTTTAAGCTTCTTGACGATTTCGGGTACAGGGAATCGTTTCACTAATTCAATCGTTCCAATATATGGCTAAAACGTATATGACATATAGCATAAAAAGCGGATGAGAGGCTGAGGGACCCTGATAAATTCATTCCTGTAAATAAACATACCTTTACTGTGTGTGCGTATACAAATTCAACCGCATTCCGCCTTGAAGATAGATGGCAGCAATGCGTAAGGTCGGCTGGGTTGGCAGTTCCTGGCTTGTTTTTCATTCCACGTACAGCCTGACAGAGTAAACACAAAAACACCGTCAGTCCTCAGTATATTGAATTGCCCTTTTTTTTTTTAGCCACCTGTTTTACTTACACTTCCATTAATAGTGTGATTTGTATTCACCTTGATTTCACATATTGCAGGGAATTCAATATCTTTAGGGCGAGAAGCGACTTGTGTATCATATCCAGTACAGAAGAATCGAATTTCGTATAAAGGGCGTCCATCATCCGGATATCGGTCTTCAAAGAATCGTTGTTGTTCTGGAGTCATTTCAAATGAAAAAAACCTGCTGGCCCTTGTGTTCATACTCGCTAAATATATATATATATATATACAAGATAATAGTCAGTATATGAAAACATAAACTGGTCTATCCTACAGTATTTTTTCTTCTTCTTACAAGTACAAATTTTTGGTGGTGCTAATCTTGATTCAATTGTATAAAAGGGACTCGTCTTGTAATCGATGTTGTATTGAGAAGATGTTGGAGCAGATATCCTTGGTGTATTCGAGTAGATGCTTGAATTTAGACTAGACCGCGTGTTCACCCCCGCCCCCACCATTTCAATATGATCATCAATGCGTTGGAAGGCTTGCCTATAAAAAAACACACACACATCAGGTGAGAATCGATCTGGGCACGGCCAACTTGGCTAATTCTCGCCCACATACTGTCTACTTACGACATTTTCAGTTCGTTCATAATTTCCACCAATACATCCAATATCCTTCTATTGTTATTTGCTATTGATTGAACGACTTCCGTTACAATCAATGATATGAGGACGCCTTTCCGTTGACCCCTTGAGATTCTGATCGACATGCGGTCATTCAGATAGCCAATGATCTTTTTGATATCGGATAAGAGGAACCCATTTAAATAGCTATCCAGTGCAAGCTTCTACAATATAACCAAGAAAAAATATATAAATAAAAGATTGACAAGTTAGTTTCAACTTGAATGTTTTCATATTAACAATACGTACCTTACTTTCATCCATAGTTTGATGTTGTTTGTTTGAAACGAAGAAACAAGGAAATAAAAATCTAAAAAAGAAATTCAAATGAATAACTAATGGTTAGTATAATTACTCTATGGTATATTTTAGTTTGATCATACATACTCAAATTTCAGGAAGAAAGGATGTGTTTATATGTATATATCAAAAAGAAAAAAAAAAAGAGAAAGGGAGGAAAAAAAGGAAGAAATTTAACCTCTTAGTGGCCAGCAAATGTGGATTTTTGAAACGCCGAATTTAAGAGTGACTCGTCAAAAGCTGTTGGTCCTGCCAATAACCAGCGCACAGTAGGCATCGTTCTAAATATATGGTATTATTATTGATATTGGTAATTGCTTTATAATAGTATACAATTTATTTGGATTCAGTTTTTATTCTGTAGGCTGTTTAAATTCAGTGATATTAATGATTTTATGCTTCTTTATAAGCTCAAGCAGTAGATTAACTAAAATCATGCTTTTCTGGTCTTAAAAAATTGTTGGCGGTTATTTTTATTTCCTCATTTATATTTTCCTTCCTTTTACTTTCCTTTTCTCTCTATCTATATTTTCTCAACCCTTTTTTTTTTTTTTGTATTTGCACGGGTTAAGACTTTTATTCTTTTTATTCGGCAACACTTTTGAATCTCTTTATCCTTCTTCCTTCCACCTTCTTTCACCGAACCCTCCTTCTCCTTCTTCTCCACCTCAGTATTGTATATATCACTTCTCAAACCCAAACAAATACCATGAGCCGAAACGATGATAATATTGCCGATCGTATCTCTCTTGCCCGCCAAGAGGCTGAATCTCTGAAAGAGCGAATCAAACAAAAGAAGGAATGTCTGGCTGACACAACACGTAAAGAAACACCCACTCGCTCCGAAACAACAAGAATAACCATGAACGTTGTACTAACCCTCACCTTTTTGTTCTACTTTTAGTGATTCAAGCCTCACAGCAAGTGGAAAGTATACCAAGACTTACAATCAGGGTGCGACGTACATTGAAAGGTCATTTGGCCAAGATCTATGCAATGAGCTGGGCGAATGATCGGCGGCACTTGGTCTCAGCTTCACAAGACGGAAAACTATTAGTGTGGGATGCTTATACTACAAACAAAATTTTTGCTATTACATTACGATCGTCATGGGTGATGACTTGCTCTTATTCCCTTCTGGCAACTTTGTGGCGTCGGGTGGGTTGGACAACATATGCTCGGTATTTCGACTCAACAGTTCCAGCAATTATCAATACCAAATCGACAACAATAATGCAGACGTCTCCAAACCTGCACGGGAATTGGCTGCGCATGCGGGTTATCTAAGCTGTTGTCGATTCCTTAGTGACAGCCAAATCTTGACCTCGAGCGGTGATACCACTTGCATACTTTGGGATATTGATGCCAATGCCAAAATTAAGGAATTTGTCGATCATACGGGGATGTGATGAGGTAAGTGATATATATATATATGAGCAATTAGCATGAAATGGTTTGAAACACACAACTGAAATGATCGAATTTACTACTTTTATCATAGCCTATCAATATCACCAAATCCAAACGTATTTGTTTCTGGGGCTTGTGATGCGACTGCAAAAATATGGGATATTCGTGACGGAAAATGTGTACAAACCTTCAGTGGCCATGAATCAGATGTCAATGCAGTTCAATTCTTCCCAAATGGCAATGCTATCGGCACGGGGTCCGACGATGCAAGCTGTCGGTTATTCGATTTGCGGGCGGATCGTGAACTCAATATCTTTGCCAGCGAACAAATTTTCTGTGGGATTACTTCGGTGGCATTCTCTGTTTCTGGACGACTTTTGTTTGGTGGGTACGATGACTACCAATGCCATGTATGGGATACACTACGGCTGAACGGGTGGGTGTATTACGTGCTCACGAAAATCGTGTGTCTTGCCTTGGTGTATCAAATGACGGGATGGGACTGTGTACCGGAAGCTGGGATAGTTTATTGAAGGTAAGCATACAAATAGTATATAGATATAATATACCTTCACTCATTACTTTAACTGATGTACTATTATTTATCGGTTGGGTAACCAATCACTTGTTTAGATATGGGCTTAATGTCACTTTGGCTCACTTACTTACCCCTTATTGGATATCTTTGTCTGGAACTCTTATATGCGATACATTATGTTGTTTTATTTCCCCATTTTTACTCGTTTTAGCATCCCATAATAGTTAGTATTATATTCTATTTTATTTTTGTCTCAAATAAACCATCATATATTGTTTATTCCATTATTGAAAACTATGATTATCGAAAAAAAAGTGCACTGACCGGTGTTTGAATGTGATGTGAACTGAACGATTTCATCTGTCAACAGCTGAATGATTATCAATATGACAGACGCATCTACAATAGAGCAAAATACAATATTGAGCAAGAGCAAGTCATTAACGCATGAATGATAGGTTATCAGATAGAAAAAATTTTCAACTATTTGAGTGAAAAAGGCAGATTGTTTTGTTTCAGAAATATTTCAGAACACATGTGGGACATTTTTGTATAGCTAATGCTCTTACGACAAATTCTGACTCAAACATATCAAAAGTAATCAGCCTAGCCCAACTATCTTTTTGCATAGCGTCCCAATGGTCTGACTAAAATATCATAGACACCTCATACTGACATCATAACTAACACATATATATTCATAAGTCGTAAAATCATCAAATATCCCGTACTCCACAAAAAAAACCAAACTAACCCCCAAAGTGTCCTTAATACTTTATTGTTTTCCACAGTAATATACAACTTGTCGTTTGAGACGACTTTATTTCACATAAACCTCATATTTCTAAAAAAAGCTTTGACTTCGAATCAGAGAGTTTATTATATAAAAAAATAAAAAAATAAAAATAAGCAGTATTTATATAGCTATACTACATAACTATCATAGTCATATTCACTACATCCACTCTACTCCTGCAACGGTCATCTTGATGTCTTGAGATATTTTCAGGGATTGCTTAGGGAAATGAGATCCAAGACTTTATTGATGCCAACTTTAAACCATGCTTTTCAAATCCCTCGTAGCGCCATTGTTCTATTTACAATACACAAAAAACAGGCGACCTCTTTAGCTGATCTGTTTCAACACAAATTTGTTTTTTATTTATTCAAATATTACCTTGTTATAAAACATCATCGTCGTTTTATAAAAGCACCTAGTTCCCAAGCAAAGAACCAGTTCACATAGACATTCAGATAGATGGACAATGTTGTTGGATATGAAGATCCATCGGCTGTCTATCAAACAAAACTCCAAAGAAAGAAAAAAAAAAGGGGGGCTTGGGTTAGTGTCAGAAAAATAATCAAATGCTACTTTCAAGTATATTCTTACCATGTTTAAGGTAGGGGGTAAGAAGCAGAAAAACGATGGACAGAGGAGAAGATAGATTTGGTGAGGGGTAAAGAAATACAAGACCGTCCTATTGAAGTCATCGATATGCTTCCTATTGTAAAGAAAAAAGCGATCAGGAGAGTAAAGGGAATGGCGAATATGTCATAGTACCTTGCTATATTTCCTATATGAAGTAAGACCAGTTGCATAACTACCCGTTGAATGACACCAGGGGTACGTTATTTGGCGCTAGTTGTTGGTTGAAAAGAAAAAGGAGCCCTAAAAAGCTGTTAATAATCTGCAAGTATGATCATCAGAATGCCATTACCATTCTCGAGTTAAATCGTTCTGCGTTTACCATAGACTAAAAAGGTCAAACAAGGAGAGGTGCAATGTACAATTTTTGCAATCCATAGTCTATCTACATTGTGTAATAAAAAAACAGGTAAGTGAAAAGGGACAAAGACATACACCAAAAAAAGGAGCGGATTTTAAAAAGGTGGGCCTATTTCAAAAATACTAAAAAGTGGAATGAGGGGTGACTCCCCCATAAAAAAAAAAAAGAAAAAAAGGTGGGTGGGTTGATTCCGTTGATTCTGATTTTGACTTCGGTGATTAAAAAGCAGGGCACATAATCAAAAAAAACCCGGCAAACTCTATATTCTGGAGATTCCCTTTTTCGATTTAAACATATAGCAATATCTAAATAAAGCAACGCTTTGTGCAACATTTTATTTCTGACTTGATTCTTTTTCCAATTGGCAACTGGCTAATAAAGAAAAAAAGAAGAAAAAGCTAATTTCTAAATTGACATTTACAAAAAAAGAAAGTCGACGAAGAAAAGGAGGAAGAGGGATGGTTTCAACATGAATTGAACTGAGACATTGTATGATCACTCCTGAAGGAAAAGAAAAAGGAAACATTGCTCATACTGTAGGTTCATGATACAAAAAAATAGCATAAGCGAAAATCTATCATATATTGTATTTTCGCACGCACAAAAAAGAAAATAGCATCGATTCTTATTTAGCTTAATAGGAAGAAGAGTATGAAGAATTCCTTTTTTTTTATTGCTTCTACGTTAACTTGGATACACGTGATGGCAAATGGTCTCAGAAAAAGAGTGCTGTGTAGCCAAAAATACGACGTGGACAAAAATATAAAAAACCCAATGATCATAAATGGGGAAACATATAACATGTCAACTTAAGAATACTATGATGAAGTGCATTATTGTGCTATACATCTTGCCATATTCTATTGATAAACTAAAAATATAACACAACTCACATCTACTTTTGGTATTCTTTCCCTAAATCTATACCTGGAAAAGCTTATCAAAATAGCCAGCCAGGTTGGATTTTTTTTAAAATGCCGCTTTTTTTTTGGAGAATAAAAATTAAACATTCTCCTGTTTTCGGTTTTTCTCTTTTTCTTTTTGTTTTACAATTTCTTTTATTTTTATTTTCTCTTCTTCATCTTTATCACTATGAAACATTCACTTACGTATATAGCGTTTGCATGTATGGTGGCAATGACCAATGCCGCTACTGTCACATTTAACGTTATCGCTCCCGGTGCTTCTGATGTCCAAGTGTCAGTAAATGGTCAACAAACAAAATTGAATGCCAAAGACGCCGATGTGCCTTTATTCTCTGGTCAAATGGATGCTCCTGATGATGCTAAATACAAGGTAAATGCACTAACTTTTTTTTACAGAAAAAAAAAAGAAGGTTTAATCAATGTCCGCCTTTATTATTACATAGTACGTTGTTGGAGGAACTGCTGAAGAATTTGATCGTAGTTTAGAAAAGGGTCGTACAGCCACAAGAAACGATTTTTATAATCGTCCTGTCACTTATGCTAATATTCCTCAATTACCTTGGCCCATCAAGACAAACGTAAGTAGTGGAACAAAAACAACAAAAAGTATAATCCTAGTTACTAACCGGCTTTTTATTGTTTGTTGTTTCGTTTTACGACCGGCTTTGTGTCTCCTTTTTTTTTTTTTTTTTTTTTTTAGCCCCAATGGACTCGTGGTGGTGACCCTGTTCCTCTCTTTGACTCCAATTATATTCCTAGCGTCTTTATTACTGGTGATGCTGCTGAACTTGATAATCTTGTCAAGAATGTCCCCAAGGATAATGTCAAAGCTAAGTTCACTCTCATCGAAGCTGAAAACGTACATACATTCAACGTAAGTGAAAAGCAAACAAAATTAGAACCCCGTTGTTATTTTCAATATGTCGAATTTCTTTATACCTTTTTTGATTTATCGATTTATTTTAATGTCTTTCTTTTTTATATTATAATTACAACCAATAGGATGTCAAATTCGCTATTCACGGTGCTGGAAAGAAGAAAAACGTAAATGACTAGGATCTACTCTCATCAATCATGTACATGCTTATACTCATTCATTTCTCTTCTTTATTTATTTTAGAATGCCAAACAAAGCTGGAAGTGGGAATTGAATGGCTCCGACACTTTATACAACCGAAACTTCTTCAAGATTCGACATATGGAAGAAGACCCTACTCAAATGCGTGAAAAACTCTATGCTGATGTCTTGGAAGCCATGGGTTCCTATGCCAACAAAGCTAACATGGTGCGTCTCTTTATTAACGGTGAAGGCTTTGGTACATTCAATCTTTTGGACGATGTCACCAAGTACTCGTACTTCAATGCTCTCTTTTACAATGGCAAACCACCCGCGGAAAAAGGACCTCTTTATGATGGTGCTTCCGGTGCTTCTTTTGCTTACTCTCCTACTGGTGACTACTATTCTTTCAAGCCCAACAAGGAAGGTCCTGCTGGTTATGATGGTCTCAACGAAGTCTGCAAGGAATTCAGCGAACTCAACTACGCCGATGATAAAGCTGTTGGCCAATTTGGCAAAGACAAATTTGATACTGATCAATTCATTCGTTTCATGGTCATGGAATATCTTACTGGCTCTTGGGATGGCTATTGGATGGAACAAACAAATGACGGTGCCTATCAAGATCCTACTGACAAGAAATGGTACTACTTGGGTCAAGATTATGATGCTACTTTTGGTGTCAACTTGGATGTGCCTGAAGGAAAAGAATTCCCCAAGGTCTCCTACACAGCTTTCCCTGAACGCTACCCTAAAGCTGTCCTGATCAACAACTTGCTTAAGAACCCCGCATCAAAGAACACATTTGAAACTTACCTCAAGGATACCGTGCAAGTGCTCTTCAACAATGTGACCCTCACCAACCGTGTCTTGGCCTATCATGACTTTATTTTGCCTGATTTGAAATGGGATCGTAGCATCAAACAACTATCTCCTGGTACAAACTTTGGCTGGACTTATGAACAAACAACCCAAAACCTCTTTGAAGGTGTTTCTGCTGCTATGCCCGGCGTTGGAGGCGCCGAATACGGATTGATTGAATGGATTGTTGCAAAATCGCAAGCCGTTGCTACTGAATTCAAGATTGCTATTACTGAAAAGCCTGTAGGTCCTCCAACAAATGGTACTAAACCGAACCCTTCTGCTTCCTCAAATGCCTCTGGATCATCCTCTGGATCAACATCGTCCACTGGTGGTGGCTCTGCTGGATCTTCGAATTCTGCTCAAGAAGATTCAACAACATCTGGTGCTTCTGCTGTGATGGTACCATCTGCCTTGGTACTTGGTGCTCTCTCTCTTGTGTCTACCTTGATGTAAAAAGTATGATGATGGCTTTATGCAATTATTTAGTAGTAGTATTCCCCCCCTCTCTCTCTCCTCTTAAACATTGTCTCTTCCTCCTCTTAATTTACTTTTTCAAGTAGTTTAATTAGTTTATTTATTTTTGTATTATTATATAGTTTTATTGTGTTTGAAAAAATCAATACTATGTATTGTCTCTAAAGACATCTTTATTTATTTATCCTTGATGATCCCCTATCTATTATTTTAAATCGAATTCAATAAAAAAGAACAAAATTACAATTCTCGCTATGAAATTATTGCAACTGATTGTTCCAATTGATGATCCTCCTACTCCAGGATGAATATCTTTTTTGTTTAATTACAGTGCCTCGTATATTAAAGTGTTCGGTGCTACGAAATTTGACTTGTTTTGGCTTTAGTTAGGTTTTCTTTTTTGGAAATTGTTACTACAAGGATCATATTGTTAGCGTCATGATACATAGAAGAGATGCTGCATTATTCATTTCCTGCTTTTCCATTCAATATTAATTGATCGAAGGTGTGGAGAGGCAAATCATGGAAAAAAGATCATGTCGAAAACTCCGCTTCCACATACACTAAAAAAGTTTTGTGTAAAAGTATGTATCACCGATTTTTTTTTTTTTTTTTTTTTGGTGTGAACTTAATGAAGTAGACCGTTCACATTTTCGCTTCCCATTAATAGATGATTGAACAGCTATTGTTTCCTACATTTCTTATATAAAAAATCAGAAGATCGGTGTACAGTGGTTTGTGACGCACTGACACTCATATACACACACACACACACATTATATATATGTATATAAATACAGGAACTGATGGATCAAATGTCTATCTCATTTAAAATCACAATTCAAAATGTAAATATCTAAAGTGGAGGACGGGGAAATATACTATTTGAAAGACCTATCTGCTATCATAATTCCTCTATTTCTATTGTAGGACTTCGTGTCATAAGGATAACGTAAAATAAACAACGAGGGTAACTAGTTCTGCCGTAAATAACAAATTATTCTAGGTGTGCGGCAAACTATTTTCAATAACAGTGAATTTTGAAGGCCCCCATTCCTTAGATGAATTATTTTCTTCCCTGTATTCAATTTAGTCTACATACATTCAGTTTATATTAATCTGTTGCCACTCTACGATGCGCTGCTTAAAACTCCGCAATAAAATTACTATTTATTGCCCTAAAAAATATATTCGTCTCTCTTTCTTTTTTTCCCTTCATTTTTCATTTGTTTCTTCTCCATTCAACTTATATAGGGTTATGGTGGACTTAGATTAGTGTCAGGTCTAGTTTAGAAGGTTTCAGCTCAGGGATTACAACATGCATGGGGAAACCTTTTCATTTTGAATTTCAGGATCTGAGGACACCATTATATGACTTTATTAGTTTAGCTCAGTGTTGGTTTGTCTATATTTTCTATCTATATTTGAATAAAATATGCATTTTTCACTTGACTCAATGAATTATGTCCCATTAGTCTCTCATGTTTGCACAATAGACTTTTTTTTTTTACTAGCAATCAATCACGTTCGATTAGTGGTGACCGATGTTGCGTTTCAACAACAAAGATACCCTTCAGCCTTTCTCTTGTCTTGCACAGTATATTTGTTCCCGTTTTATATTTGTTTCGTTAGATTAGTGTTGAACATTCTCCAGATCCCCGACTAGTGTATCTTCTGCTAGCTCCATTAGATCCCTTGATTGCTGCTGACCTTGGCGGTTTACGCTTATACCTCAATAAAATATATCACTTTTTTCCAACTCTTAGACCCACAGGGATTGAACAATTCCCATCTTTGTGTGTATGTGTGTGTATGTGTGTTTATGTGTGTGTGCGTGTTGACAGGGTGTGAATTAAAATATTATGCCATATACGGTTCTGCTTGGGGGGGGAGAGAGAATTTCTGAACGATCCGCATCGCTTTGTCGCTTGAGGAGCTCATAGTGAGTTTACTTCATTATATTTCATTGTAATTCCAATATATATTGCAAACATGTCTGATAGTCAACGGTAGAAAATTAGAAATAATAATACTGTCTAGTTTATCAGTCCTTGTGATGTTTTTCTTATATTTCTGACGATCAAAGACCTTTGACAGGAGCTATACAGAACAAGATCACTATGCCTTTATCATTTTCTAGCAGTGGTGTTCACATAAACTCTATCATTTTTGAAAAACTCGCCTATCTAGCATCACCTCAATTTCAAGACTCCCCTGCCAAAATTTCCAAACATGAACTGATATCGAATGCTTGTATTGTTGGTCTTTTTTTTTTTTTTTTTTTTTTTTTTTTGTAAGACTTAGAAACAATCTCAACTTCAATAAACGTTTCTAATGATCCTAATAAATGAAGACTACAATGTTTTGTATTGATGTTTTTATTTATCACAAAGGTATGAGACTTCAAACTGGGTCTAAATTATGATTTTCCTGGCTGAAGGGCGCCATCAAGTTGTTAGTGCTCGTATATGGTGTATTGTTCTATGTCGTCAATAAGAGGTAGGTGTTTTTTGGGAATTGTCTATGATGGTGAGTATTCTTTTTTTCAGCCATAATGTCTCTTATCGCTTACTTTTCCAATGACTTAACATCATCTTTAAAGGCATCATAAAGCCGGCTTAATCCACCGTCAGCAACAAACTTAAAACTAGCCAAAAAGTATGATCGCGAAAAAACAGAAAAAAATAAAGTCAGTTAGTCGAGCTCACAGTATAATATATATATATATATATATATCCGGAAAAAAACAAAAAGACAATGACAACAATTACAAGCAAAAGCAAATGAGTGATACACAATGTGGTTTTTATTCAAAAAAAAAAAAAAAATGAAAAAAAATGAATATCCTAATAGCTTCTAAACTACAAAACGGAATAAAATCCTTTTAAGGTGATTTTATGTGATTTTATTTGCGAACATTCCCTTCGGGCGATGACGCACAGATCAATGCAGGTTGCGCCCTAGAGATCGCGCACCTCGAATGTGACAATATGGCCATCGTATTGATCATAAAAAAAAAAGAAGGTAGCAATGCATTTTCTAACACAGATCACTTTTTATTATTATTATTCACCTACCTTGTAGAATCTTGAATGCAACATTGAAATCAAATCCATCGCTTCGTTCTTGGAATCCCTTATCAATAAATACGAGCCCGCTTATAATAAGGTAAAAGTGTCAAAGCGGATAAGATAAAAAGCATATCGTGAATGGGAGAAAAGATGTTTATTTCAAAAGAATAAAAAAAGTAATCTGACAGGTTTGAAAGGAGGGGGGAATAAAACTAAACTATATACCAAGGGCGCAATGAGTACGATAGACAGCATAACTGCGGGTCATTTTTTGAGATTGATATCTGGTCAAAGTAATTGATTGTCGTTTGGCTTTGGTGATGTGACCTATGTATCCACCTTTCCGTAAGAGTGAGTCAATGGCTTCTTCCTTGGTCCAGCCTTGTTCTTCCATGACTTCCGGTAAGTAGGTTGCAGTGGTTTTTGTTTTGTTTGATAAGGAAGTTCGTCGTCGTCGAGCGATGAGACCGTTATCCTTATCATCGTTATCATCATCATCAGTCAGTGAGAATTCAATCCATATACCATGTGTTCCAATATCCCAGTCCAAATAATCCTTTGCTTCTTCAAAATCCGTCAACAGTGATACTGCGCAATCCAAATAAGGCACTTCCGCCAATTTGATGGGTGAGAATCGCCTATCATGTATAGCACTAAAAAAAAGGAAGGATAATAGAATGAGTAAGATATATTCGTAGAGGAAGTATAACCAAAAACGTTGAAGTGCTGCGGGGTGGGGGATTTACCTAGTCAAAGCATACTGCTGAAGACCTTTTCTTAAGGCCATGGGATTAAAGTTGCCGATACATCCACGTAGTTCACGAGGACCATGCATTTCAGTATGCCAAGTAACAAATAAAGGACTAGAAGAAGAAGAAGAGAAGCAGGTGAATAAAACGTAAGCAAAGTTTCTTTTCAAAATGTAAACGAAATTTGAGAGTGACTTACTAAGCATCATCTGCAAAAGTAGCTTTGGGAAGTTGTTTGTTTTCCAAATGGGCTAACAATACATCGAAGCAGTAGAAGCAGTGGTCTTGGTTAATAGCTGATTTTGTCATTAGCAACAAGTATAGAAGAAGAAGAAGGAAAAAAAAAGGGAAGAGAAAAGAAGGGGAACTACTTTGTTGAAGTAGTAAAAAAATAAAATGAAAATGACTGACTGGGTTTCAAAAAAAGGAACAAAGGAAAAAAAAAAAGTGAGACAAAAACGGCTCCCGCCCCTGATACTCAATCATTAGATGATTGGTTATTTGTTTTGCTTGCCTTTTCCAGTTTTTATAACGCACCCGTACATTATAACCTATATATTGTACACAAACACATTAACCACAATTGATACGAACATAAACTTTATGTCATGTGCCACTTTGGTAAATTGAGTCATACACTACCTTCATGCATGCCGTAAAGAGGCTCAAGGAATTTGAAATACCGCTCAAGTTTCATGCAATTCTGTCTTGTTATGTTTCCATTTAATAGACATTAAAAAAAAAAAAACTTTGGTTGGGTGAGTGTTAAAAAAAATACATTTCATTGCTAATAGGTTCAGGGGAAGGGGCGAATAGCCAATAAAAAAAAAGAGAGAGATGAAGAATGATAACCCATATTTCAGTTGATCACATCAAAGACAAGTATGTTTTATTTCAATATTTTGCAAAAGATTCAAATGAATAAATTATATAAAAAAAAAAACACCAAAAAAAAAAACAAAAAAAAAACTAGTACTTAATAATAATAATAATCTACTGTCTAATGAGGAGGGGGAGGAGGGGCAGAATTTTCTAATCTATGCTTTACATAATTGATTGCCATCAAGCATAGCAATGGAAGCACCAAGACACCAACCAGTTTCCACACCACCAATTTTCTGGGCGGTCTTGACTAAACGTTCAGGTGCCATGTCGTAGCCAGTTTTCAATAAGCTGTAAGCATAAGTCAAATCCAAGCAGGTATCAGGGGCTGATTGCAGCGAGGTCCATGCACCAGGCACATGTTTCAATAAATCATCGGCCGTGCCATCACAGACATGGCTGGTCAAAGCACCAAATTCAGCTACCGAGAATTCCAAAGGCATACCCAAAGGTTGAGTGAGGTCAAAGAAATACGAGAAAACATAGAGGTCGCGCAACTTGAATGTATCAGTCAAGGGAGGTTGATAGACACCGTCAAAGGCACATGGGGATGTAGGACAGGGACGATCCTTGCCGAACAATTTCTCGATCACAGCGCGACATTGCGTGGCACCGGCGCCAGTACCAATGAGTTGAATATCGATGGGTTCAGGTTGGCTATTGGTGGTGGTGGTGGCCTTGCTGGTATAGGAGATCGTTTCGTTATGGTTGGCAGGTAAACATGGGTGATATACTCGTCCAGTTTTGATAGCATCGTCCATCCATTGGTCG
Source organism: Absidia repens (assembly GCA_002105175.1). Lineage (NCBI taxonomy): Eukaryota > Fungi > Mucoromycota > Mucoromycetes > Mucorales > Cunninghamellaceae > Absidia > Absidia repens. Next base: position 1,773,469 of record MCGE01000007.1, read on the forward strand.
ACCATTCTTTCTTTGATGTGTTTCCTTGCTTCGTTCAAACCAAATCCAAGATAAGAATGTTGATACAGTGAATAAGGATCGCCTTTGCCGTAATCTAGTCGGTAGTGATGATCCCCGTCCGACATTTTTTCCGAGGGTGTTGAGAAAACAGGTTCAAAGACAATTTGTGTTGATGCACCACCCAAGTCGAAAATAGCAGCAGAGTTTCCACGTTGTGAAGGTTTCAATTTTCCAAGAAGGTAGTTCACTGTGATCCATGCATAAACACCTACAATATTGTTTTTTTTAAAAGGATTTTCAGTTTCAATTCGATACCCCAGCTAAAGCCTGTTCTTACCTTCATCACTTCCTTCCATAATTTGGATACCATCATTTGCAGATATAGGGAAGGGGTAATTTTCAGTCAAATGAGACCTAACTTGATTCAAGATTTTGTCGCTGAGATCTTTTCCTAAAAGTCGTAATCCCGCGGTTGCCTTCACAGCGATAGGTGTACAATATTGAAGTTCTTCAGGGACCATTTTCACCGCACGAGTCATCAAATCATCCAAAGAATGAGCAGCAGCGACAGGATCATCTTTGTAACTTGAGAGACCAGGTTTAATCATATGGAATAGGACTTCTTCTTCTAGTTGAGGCTCTTCTTTACAATAATTGAATCGATAAACATGTACACGAGAGCCTGACGATCCAGCATCAATCATCACAGCGTACTGTTTCATGGGCTTTCCTGGATAAGGTCGAGTGCATTCATTGCTGTTATTGTTTCCATTGTTTTCGAGGTTGCTGCTGTGATTTAGATCCGTTTGGGCTTGTCCTGTATGTAAAAATATATGTATCAGAGGTTAGTCTACAATGTTACTAAATATAGATTTCCTTAGCTTCAATTTTTCTTTTTTTAATACCTAAATCTAACGGTGACCGACTTGGAATCATTATCCATACCAGGAATAAAAGAACAGAGCAGGCAAGCACTGACTTTATCAATACGTTTTTGCGAGTCTTTACAGAAGTCATCATGTGAGTTGTCCAAGTTCTATGACGATCAGGTTGGATGACGATGGTAGGGGGTCGATATGATCCGATAGGGATGGAGACTTGATGAGTTGAGGGAGCCACCTTGGTAATATTGGGTTGTGGTAGTGGTTATGGTCGGTTGTTGTAGAAGAAGAATGATCAAAAGTGAAGGAATACCGGCAAAGAGATGATCCAAATTGACGATAAAATGATGAAGAAGAAAGAAAAGTATGTCAACAAAAAAAAAAAAAAAAAAAAGAAAAATCGAGGAGGTCAAAAATAGGAAATTGAATCCCCGCTTTTTTTGGAATATCATTTCCAATTGACGAGAATTTACCCCCCTTCTCTTTCCTTTTCTTTTTTTTTTTTTTTTTTTTTTTTTTCTTATTTAAAATATACCCATATTATGTCTTTATCTGCTTTAAGTCAATTCAAATTGTCCTCTAGTAAGTTTTTATAAACATAGTGCGGAACCTGTTTGCAATTAGTCTTACTCAATCTTCTCTTTTTTAAAGTGAGCGGTGATAACGCCCGGGCCGTACGAGTTTCAGCTCAAGATAGGTCTACTGGTCAAGACATACAACTCGAGTATCTCAAACAGAAAACGGTTGGGTCTGGTACATTTGGAGTTGTTTATAAAGCGAAGCTGATTCCATCCAATGAAGTGGTCGCCATCAAAGAAGTATTACAAGATAACCGTTACAAGGCAAGTAGTCTGTGAGGAAAGGCTGGAAGTTTGAATTTATTCTCACCAATATATTCTTCTTTTCAACAATAGAATCGCGAGCTCCAAATTCTGCGAAGTTTGGATCATCCTAATATATGCGTATTGCGGGCTCACTTTTATAGATATGAAGACGATGCAAAGGTAATTGAAATATAAATATATATATATATATATATATATCAATCATCTGAATACAACAACTCACGTGGTTTACTGATTATTATTTTTTATTATTATTGTTATTATTATTATTCTCACAATAACAATCCCACACATACATATACAAACATACATACACACTCCCGTTCCTGTTAGAAGTTCTCTAAGCGATCCAAGAAGGATAAAACATATCTCAATTTGGTAATGGATTACATGCCCGAAACAATGTATTCTGTGTGTCAGCGCTATTCGAAATCAAAGCAACGAATGCCCATGTTAGCTATCAAATTATACATGTATCAGCTCTTCCGATCTCTTGCTTACTGCCATCATCTTGGGATTTGTCACCGGGATATCAAGCTTTACAATATATTAGTCGATCCTAATACAGGTGTATTGAAACTATGTGATTTTGGAAGGTAAAGAAAAAAAAAAAAAAAAGGGAATGATGTGATGCTAATCAATTTTTTTAATGTCTATCAATAGTGCAAAACCACTCGTTGAAGGAGAATCCAATGTAGCCTACATTTGCTCGCGATATTATCGAGCACCGGAGCTCATATTTGGTGCAACCATGTATACAACGACGATTGATATTTGGTCAGCTGGCTGTGTCATGGGCGAATTATTGTCAGGTCGCCCTCTTTTTCCTGGGAAATCGTCGATTGATCAACTGGTGGAAATCATCAAAGTCTTGGGGACGCCGACAAAACTTCAAATTGAAAGAATGAATCCTAGTTATATCGCGCAAAAATTACCTAAAGTCGATCCAAAACCGCTCTCAAAAGTAAATACATACATACATATTACATACATATTTCGAGAAGAATAGAGTGTTTGATTATTTTTTTTTTTTTTTTTTTTTTTTTTTGCTTATTTTAGTTATTTCGATCCTCAACACCACAGGATGCACTGGATTTATTGACACAGTTACTTCAATATGACCCTGACAAACGATTGACCGCCATTGAAGCCATGACACATCCCTTTTTCAACGAACTCCGATCCTCACCAGGTGCTGTCTCCTCATCATCATCATCATCGTCGTCGTCGTCCACATCCACATCGCCTTCTATTCCAACACCTACAACATCAAAACTATCAACAAAAGCGATCACCGATGTCAATGGCCTTCCAGTCTCTACTCCCACCGACACAACACAACACCCTTGGCCTCCATTATTTAATTTTACCAAAGAAGAGCTGATGATCAGACCTGATTTGAAATCGAAATTGGTACCACACGACAATTATTTTACTCTAGACTCCTAGGACACTCTCAACAAATGGTCAACCCATTCGCATATCACACAAACGAATAATACCACACTATCGAGCATTCAACCATGACTATTTGGAATATATATTATATTAGTATTTGCTGTTGAGGTGGAATAGGGGGGATAAACGGCACCATTAGTTTACTTTTATTATTATTTACGTTTACGCTCTGTATCACACTTCAAATAAACTTTTATATATTTTTATCTCTGCAAATGATGATGATGCTGTGCATTGATGAGGGGAGGGAGGGGGATGACTATAGTTTTTGTGTGCGTGTAATGAAGGGAAAAAGTGGATGGATGGGGTGTATATGTACATTACAAAAATAGATGATACAAAAATAAAAATAAAAAATAAAAAAATACAAAAACGTGTGAAAAACAAAAATTTTGATTCGATCAAGAAGGATCTCCAAAAAGAAAAAAAAGAAAAACCTAAATAACAGGCAGTTCATGCATTTGTCTAATATGGTTTTTATTGGATGATTTTGTGTATAAATGGGAATAAAACAGGGGGGTAAAAGAAAAAAAAGGCAGTAAAAGGAGAAATCATTGTCAATATGGGGACAGTGTGAAAGAAGGGGAAAGGTTAGCTATACTAGATGGATGGATATAAATATCTACACTGCTATTGCCGCTGACTATGATTACTGCTATTGCTATTGCTATTGCTATTGCTGTTTGTATTGAGTGTATCCATTTCGATTTTGGTATCATGTTGTCCTTGATGTTGTTGATTATTTTTTTCGTTCACCGTCATCGGTGGTTCCTGAGCCGCATTCAAATTTCGTGTCCCCCAGCCAACTTCGTGAAGTGTCAATAGGGCATAGAGTTTCATAATTGCAAAATAATAGTTGAATACAAGCCAGCAAGGAAGTACCCAGATATCTTGCGGACGTTTGACAAAGTGGGGAAAGAGTTTGAGGAAGCGAGTCACCAACAACCACACTATATAAGACGCAGCAATATTCCATCCAGGCAAGGGATCGTTTGTCGGATGATGTTCTTGCGATAGAGCAAACTTGAGTACAAGAAGTGGGCCAGCCAGTAAGGTAAATGGGTTGAAGATTTTGTCAATCATTGTGAAAGCCACATATGGGTGCCTCCGCCAAATAAATCGTTCTTTAAACAGGGACCGAAAGTCACTTCGCCACGTATTCCTTGTCCACCGTAGCACTTGCTTCAAAAAACGCCAATTGTTTTTAAAGGTAGAGAATAATTCGGCCTCCTTGCATACTTGAGCGTACGTGTTCCAACCATGAGAATGCATCCATCGCGTCAAGAACTTGTCATCACCAGAATTGAGAGGGTACTTGCCACGCCACAGATCATTCGTAAAGCAATGTTGAAACGCAGGATCCTTCAAAATCAATGTACGGTAGGCGGCGGTTCGACCAGAGAGGCAACATATCCCACCATCAATGTGAGTCGATGCTGCAATTTCAATGTTTCGACTTGTCAATCGATACCCCGCCAAGATTTCCCACATCGTTTGGTGACCGCTGGGATCCACAGCATGAACTATTGGTATTTTTTTTTTTTTTTGTCAAGCGTCAGTTAACCATATTTTCATTCATCAATAAAATAAAATAAAAAACCCCTCCATTTTTCTTTATTCTCTTACCAGTTTGTGATGTACCACATCCTCCCATCTGCAGGTCTTCAAAGCAGGCCAATATGTACCTGAGCATTGTTGGTTTCCAAATGGCATCGTCGTCCGCAAATACAAGGATTTCTGTTGACGTTGCATTCACACCTTCCACCATTTGTAGTCGTTTGTTGGCTTTCGGCACGGTTCGTACTCTGATTTTTGTTGGATCCACATCGTTCGCCAGTTGCTGAAGAGGTCCAAGCATCGACGTCTCGGTGATAATGATGATTTCTTTGGGACGACACGCCAGCCAACTTTTTGCGGCAATCTTGAATTCTTCGCCTGCATCAATTGTAGGTACAACAATCGTGACATCCCGTTCTGGTAAATAAGCTGGTCGTTCTTTTGGTAGCCTTGGTTTATATACGATCCATGCTGCGATTTTAATAAAAAACCATAAATATCGATAAAACCCAATGATGCCAAATGGTAAAAAGAAGGGCAATAGCCCTAAGTCATCGGTGAGATAGAGCATAATAAGTAATCAAATAAAAGTAAAAAAAAAAAAAAAAAAAAAAAAAAAAGAGAGAGAGAAGAAGGATGTGATATAAGAAGTAAAAAAAAATATAAATAAAAAACAAAAGAGAAGAAAAAGGTTAAAAGGAGAAAAATGCCCTTAATTTTATAATGACATTTCAAAGAGCGAACCCGAATAGTAAAAAGACCCAATTTCGTCCACCCCTCTCTCCACAAATACTATAAATGTTGCAAGTAGCCAATTTAGTTTATTTCATGCAAAAAAAAAAAAAAAGGGTCTAAGCTAATATGAAGATATGTTCTAAAACTAAGCATGTCTATATAAATATAAAAGCATCCTAAAACCGAGTGTGTGTATTCTTCTTCAGCTTGTCCACGTTGTCGGTTTCCACCTGATCGTCAACCTTCACCGTCGTGTTATTGGAGAAATCATGTTTTGTGTGTACCAGATCATCATAAAATCCATAATAGTGGCACACCTTACTTTCCTCTGCCAATGCCGTGTCCAAGTGACTAGGTGATATTGAAGCATAAGGTGTGTTCCGCATAAAGTTGGGTATGTTGGTTTGAAGTTGTAGTTGTTTGAGGTAGTCCATGACTGACAAAAGTTCATGATCCCCATGCGTCAAAAATTCGGTCGAATTGTGATTAAAGGTATGCAGATGAATGCTGTTGTAAGGCTGGAGGACGGATTTCGAAGGGGAGTCGTCCAAAATCACCGTATTGTGTGCGCTGTATTTCTTGAACTTTCCCCATACTCTTGTCAAGTCCTTGATGGTGGGTGTTTTTCTCTGAATATCCAACGAAGATAGTCCAAAATGAGATCGACTCCATGTCTTCACCAACTGGGCCTTGTGTTTTTCACCAAAGAGAGAGACCATGTGACAGACCGACGGTGCCTGAGCAGACGACCATACCATCACCTTGAAATGATCGAAGATGTAATTCAGGAAGGCATCGATATGAGGTCGTACGAACATGCCGGTACGTCGATTCGTTCTGGAAAGAAGAGTGCCGTTGAGATCGAGGATCAGCAAATGTTTTTTTCGAAGAGCGGCTTCCTTGGGATCAAGACGTACAGATTGTGGAGAATCGACAGACTCGAGGTATGCTGGGGTTGGTGCACGGGGTATCGATAAAACCGGCGTAGGTGTTGGAGTTGTTTTAGATAGATTTTGGTGCTGTTTCAAGAGAGCTTTCGTTCGGTTGTATCTCGACATGCATTTCGTAGTTTTATTGATGGCGGGTGACATGAGGTGGAAAAAAAAAAAAAAAAAAAAAAATACAGAGACGAAAGAGCGAAGTTTTTTCTGATTGTTTCAATGGTTCATTTTTATTTGTTAGGTGTTCAAACAATAACAACTCCGATCATGGTTTTTAAAAAAAGGAGTGTCCCAAATTTTATGCCCGAGGAATAAGCTATTGCCTTGGCCAAAACCATATAACAGAAAATACCTAAACTAGTATAGTGTTCAGACACATGCCCGGAATTATTTTGATATTGTTTTTATGAATACAGTCTCCGTCTCCCAGTAGTATTTTTAACTCGATTGCAAAAATCAGTCGTTCAGCTTTGGTTTGAAGGCTTAACCCGTCCTTTTTCCCTATTAACATGGCGCAGCTCAGCATGAACGCCAAAACGTTTAACCACATAATATGACAGTAACTCTGAAAGCAACAACGTTCCGTGACTGGTTGTTGGATGTGAAGTATGATAATTCGAGTAACAGTTTCTTCTCAGACACTCCTAGACATCGTCCATCGTGTCGAGAACGGGATGAGGTTAGGTGAAAACCTGAGCGGATACCCTTTATATAGGTGGAGATCTAGCGCATTGAGCAATTAATATAAAAGATAGATTAGATCCAGAAAGAGCATACAGTGAATAGGGGTTCAGTAAGGTCTAGGATGTGTACAGAGTCATTCTACAGCATAAATGATAAAAAAGCAAATACACTTTATATAGATAGCTAGCCCACTTGAGAGCAATCATTTTTAGTATAATACCGAGTAGTCATACTCCGTGACAATAATATAAAAATAGAGGCTGGAAGTTTTTATTTTAGCCTATACCGTTGGTCAGGGGTTTCCTAGATACTAGCAAAACACATTAAAAACAATGAAATTACCTAACGGAATAATCCCAGTGTAACCCAGCAAGCAAAACACGCATCAAAGACACTATACAAAGGAACTATTGGAGGGAGCGAGAGGGACACGATTTGGGTTCGAGAGAATGGTCAATTTTAATTTAAATAGGACGAGGTAAAACGAATATAATATACTGCACAAAAGCAGATAAGACATTATAAAGATTATAATCGGATATCTTTTATTGAAGCATAACAATTGTGAACACTAATTCAAAAAGGCAATTTTAAAATGGCATATAATATATTGTACAAGGCAAAAGACACGAGAAAGACTATAAATGGATATATTTTATTGAAGTATAACACTCATCCCCATTCATGTAAGGAGGTGAATGGTAAGAAAGGATCTATTGTACAAGACGAGAAAAAGTAATGGGACGTATTTTTCATTGAAGCAAACAAAAAGAGACATACTTTATTTAGTTGTAATACAACCTATGGAAACTAACACTAAACTGAACTAAGAAAGTCATGTAATGGTTCTCATAATCCTGAATCCAAAATGAAAGGGTTTCCCCATGCATCTTGTAATTCCTGAGTTGAAAACCCTTCTAAACTAGTCATGATACTAATCTAAGTCCAAAATAACCCCATAGAAGTTGAATGGTGAAGAGAAAAATGAAGGGAAAAGAAAGAAAGAAAGAAAGAAGAAAGAAAGAAAGAAAGAAAGAAAGAAAGGGAAATAAAAGTGGATCAAAATAAAACATTTCACGTGGTCGGAATTTTAAATCTTTTCTGTGTCCTCTCGCTGAACTGCAGTTCTGATTCTAAAGGCACAAAAGGAGCTCCAGAAGCTCGCTGTCTTGATATATATAGCAAGCTACATACATATGAATAACAACATTACCCACAATATTGCCATACAACTTTGTTTTTCCATTAATATTTTTATTGTGTGTTCTTATGAATTGTATTAAAGTCAAAAAAAAAAAAAGGCTGTCGTCTTTAGATCCTTACCGTATATGATAGTAAGGCTAGCACCTCAAAGATAGAAAACGTTGTCATCGGGTGCATGTATGTACGAGCAACCAACAAGTCAAATGGTATGTAAGAGTCGAGTCGAAGTAGCACAGTTTTTAGAAAGGTACAGTAAAACCATCGTTTTAACCAGTGGACAACCGATAAGAATGCGTGTTAATGATTTGAGGAGACTAGCTGTATTTACTATCCATACTAATGTACAGATCTATAAAAAATAAAATAAAAATAAAACCTGTCAAGGGTCATTCTAAAGTACTGTACAATGAATAATAGACAAATAAGATGGCTTTGCTTGTTGTTTACTTGGCGCATTTCTAAAAATTGTTTATGTGTAACTGTTTTTTATTTCCAAAAATAGGCTTGGGAGCGAACTGTCCCAACCTTTTTGAAGAATGATTTCTTTTTTTCCTTGGCTCTTTGTTCTCTTCTTAATTTTTTTTTCTTTCTTAAAAAAAAACAAAAAACAAACGTATATCTCTTTATTCGCTTTTTTAACAATTCACAATGGGCAAAGGATTTACTCTCGAAGTGCCAGTTAACGTACCAGCTAACATGCCATGGCTTTCACGGGTCAAGATCGGCTTTCACTGTGGACAATTCATATTGACCTTCTTGACGATATGTATCATAGCTCCACTTATTTCAACTGAAAACAAATATTATGTAAGTGCTTTTATTAAATCAAAATCTAGAGTAGGAAATCGTAGATGTCAATTGCTTTAACCACTAACGTCTTTGTGTTATACTATTTGGGTAAATAGGGCGGCAGTCAACCTGGCCCTAACTACACCTTGGTCATGTCGATTTTCTCCATTGGCATACCCGTTATACTTCTATTTTTTCCTTGGGCTTACGAACACCAAAACAAATTCAAGAAACTGGGGAAGTTTGCTTTAAAGCCACGAACCAACATGATCTTTACAAGCTTCAACTCGGTAGTTTGGATAACTTGTGGTATTGCTATGAGTGTCCACTCTAACAACGCCTCTCATTGTGCCTTGGATGGCGCTCTTCAAAAAGAATATGGTGATGATTATACGAGTGCTTGGGCTACTCAGGTAAGTGAGAGAAAGAAAAAAGGAAGGAGGGTATGATGTTGATAAAAGACAGCAGTTTGATTAATCAAGATTCTTCCTTTATCATAAAAATATGTAGTGTAATTTAGGTAAGGCTGGGGCTGCCTTTGCTTGGCTAACATGTATTATGTGGATTGGATCATGGATTTGCACAATGATCATCTTTTGGAATGAAAAGCAACTTATTCAAGAAAACATCAAGGAAAGCAAGCAAAATCGTTTATCAGCAATAGAACAGCAACAAAATGATTATAAGGAACAGGATGATTATGGTGATGTAGAAGATGGCATGGGTGGAACTCGACCTCAATCCTTTGAACAAGCAAGACCTCTACATTCCGCCACTCCTCCTCAGCATCATACTCCTTCGCCTTTTCCTCAACAGCATATGTCACCTCATCATTATGAAGCATCACCATTTAATGATCCATCCTACTATCAACCACCCCCTCCTCCCTCTGGTACCTTTAATCATCAAATGCCCTATGATCCTCCGGTTGGTGGTGGTTTTGCTATGCCTCAACCTACTCATTCTCCAGCACCCCCAGAACACCGATTTTAGATAGTATTCCCATCCCACTCTCCCACTTAGTATTTGTATTATTCCCCATTCACTCAATTTGCATCACATATTACATATGTCGGCCTTTTTTTCTTCTTCTTATTCTACTTTTTTATGTGTATATTTCATTGTATAAATAAATAATAGTACGGATGTCTCATCAGTCCTTTTCTTTTTTTTTTTTTTTTTGATTCACCGCCCACCTGATTGCTCTTTTTTTCATTGGGCGCGGACCTCTTTTTTTTTTTTTGGTGCATCTTCCTCACCCTCTTTTTTTCTTTTATACTTCTTTTTTTATCAATTACTCTATATACCCATACTTTCCTTTATTATAGACATACAATATCATATATACCATGAAGATATTCTTGTGGTATTTTTGTTTGTGTATGATCCACGTCTTATTCGTTACAGCGCAACCCCCTCTTGAACTCGAAAACGACGAACGAAAACTGATTGAAGTAGCAGAGTTTGGATATTTGGAAGGTGGCCAACTGACTTTGACTGTTGAAAACTACAAAGTAAGAAACGCATCACTTCAAAATGATATACGCTGATGCTATTATGTTTTATATTCATTTCCTTATTTATTAGCTGACCAACGAGTCTGCACCAGGCACTGTTGCATTCTATGTTCGAAAAGGACATGCAGTGGGTAACATTTTGAATGACGAAGAACACTCCCGGTCACCCATCATCACCAGCGCTTGCTTTTTGGAAAACAGCTTTGTCAAAGATGAACAAAATGACCAGGTGGCTGTCTTACGTGAAATCCCCTTTCCTTTTACCGAACCGTAAGTTAAAGCACATGTACACACATGCATGCACATTATTCCTATGCGTTTACTAGCTACTGATATTATTATTTTTTATATTGTCTCTCCGTAGCTGGACAACTAGTTTTACAGTGGAAAATCAAGAAGACGGCGTATGGCAAGTCCTATTCGTGAACTGCAAAGATACTTCAGTTTCTTTCAAAGTAAGTTGGAGAAAACGTGTTGTGGTGGATCATCACACTCATCTAAATCCTCGATATTATTCCTTTCTTTCACTATAGTTGACAGTGGAAGAAGTCAATCCTGGAAACAACCATCTCTCTGCGGGTGATTCGCCACTGCCTTGGGTCTATGGACTTTCTTCCTTTGCTTACCTTTTAGCAGCACTCTATTGGATCAGTTTGTTAGTGGTACGGAAAGATACAAAAGTGTTTCGTGCACATTGGCTCATGTATGTTAATGTTGGTAAAGAAAGAAATATGGATGGAAGGGGGGGGGCGGAGGAGGGAGAGAAGGTCAGCGCAACAGGAAGAAAGTGGAAAGCACTGACAAACTGACTCTTTGGTACTCGTCCTCTGTCTCTTAGGTTTGTTTTGATGGTGATTATTGTGATCAATAAAGCCCTACAATCGGTAAGCGAGCCCCTTACACACACACCTCCTGTCATTACACTATATTCAACCAAGTAAACCTGGAGCTCATATCTCTTCTCTTAGGCAAAGTATCACTTTATGAAAATTGGAATGCTATCTGAAGGCTGGAGTATCGGCTTTTATGTCTTCGCATCGTAAGTAGTTGTGGGAAGAAAAAAAAAAGAGTTAGGGTCAATGTCGATATCTAATTCAATTACTTTTTTATTTTAGGATCAAGGGTCTTTTGAGCATACTGATTATTAGTAAGGAAAAAATAAAATGGGAATGGGAAGAGAACACAATGACTACTCTGCTATTGAAAAGGATTGTTTATTAAAATTGTATATTTATTTTTGCTCTAGTTCTACTGGCATCAGGTTGGATGTTCATCAAGCCATTCTTGTCATCAAGAGATAAAAGTGTGATATCAATTGTGGTGCCTTTACAGATATTAGCGAATGTAGCTTCAGCGATCGGCGGGGAAGCAGCAATTGGATCTGCTGATTGGCCCTTTTGGGTAAGTAATGGAACAAAAAAAAAAAAAAAAGGAGGTGATTTAAATAGACAAAAGATACTAATTCAATACAATAGAACATGATTTTTCCTATTATTGATTTGGTGGCATGTGGTATTATTCTATGGACCATCCTCCAAACACGTAAAAACTTGGGCGCGGGATCTTCTGCAGATGGAAAAGGTAACTCTCCCCCGTCGTTAAAAATCAATCAAAACAAGGATAATGCAATTGAACCATTATATTTGTACATACTTGTAGAAACGGATGTGCTAGAAAAATACAAACTATGGTCTTCTTTTTATGTCGTTACACTGATTTACATCTACATCACCCGGATCATTGTCCAATTACTCCAAGCAACTCTTCCATTTCAGTATGTCACTTGGTTTGGCGAAGCTGTTAACGAATTTGCGACCTTATCTTTCTATATTTTTATCGGGTAAATATTAGAAAAGACGATTAGAGTTTGGGAGATCATCAACATTGGTATGACATGTTCACTCATTGACTTTTTTCTTCCCCTCTTGTTATCATGATAGGTTGAAATTCAGACCATATGCCAACAATCCTTACATGCAAGTCAGCACTGATCTGGACGACGAAGAAGAGAACTTTGGTGATTCTTCTCAGTCTCATCAAAATAACGCCATTAGATTACAATCTGTACATCGAAGGGACTGATTCATTAGATTACTCTAGTCACCTTCCACTGCATTATATCTCTTAGTACTCTTCTTCCACTCATCCCCATTTATATACTGTACATTAGTTTTATCATCTCAAATAAAAGTCTATTACCTTATGATGTGTCTTGAAAATTCGATAGCTTTATTTTATACCAAATCCATCATCAATGCGTTTACGTACTATTATACTTGACTTTACTCAATAAAAACCGTGCTTTTACCGCATTCCCCGTTTCAATTTGATATGTGTTGTGCTTTTCTGTTTTTGCTGTTATGGAGAGTGTCTATTTTATATCATTAGTACAAAACTGGGCAGGAAAAAGAAAACCAGATAGAACAAATCAAAAGCTAGGCGAAGTACATGAGCATGCGTCGGGAAGTCTTGGATGCGGATTACAAAATAATAGAGAATTGATTGGAAGTTACTGCGCATCAGAGGACCGAGGAGCTACAGAAAAAGAAAAAACATAAATTCGTTGGATAACTGTAATGCATATTGATAGAATAAACACAAATTATGCTTACACCTAAAAAATGATGCAAGTTGTTTGTAGACAGTCTGATGAGGCACTGGTATGATATGAGAAATATCAATTTTACATTTTAAGCGTGGACATCCGGCGCAATCTCTCCTGAAAACTCTTGGGGTAGCTACCTGGTTGTATTTTTCCTGTGCGAAAAAAAAAGCAAATGCTCGTTTCAGTATCATATTCTATTGTTTTCTCACTTAGTTTCATTGCTGTGACCGTCCCCCGTCCCCTCCATTGAGCCTTTTTAATATCATCCAATACAGTATTTTATAAAATACATGTGCTTCCAGAGTGACCTAGATAACATGATAAAGATGTGTAATAGATAAAAATTGCAATTCAGTAGTATGTATGATGCTGTGTTGGACGTAGCTTTGGAATTTACTGAAACTAAATTTATTACAACTGCACAAATGTTCTTTATTTTTTGCGCAATAAACGTGTGTGCGGAGATTGTATTGTTCAGCAGTAAAAAAAAAATTACTTAAAAGGTAAAACGGCTTTTTTCTTCTTTTTTTCTTTCTCTTTTTTTTTTTTTTTTACTTTTTCCACCATGCCTGATCTCCTCAATCGATTTTGGAAAAAAGGTGTAAAGCCATACGATCCCCCTCCACGCATTACTACAGTCTTCTGCTATTGTCGCCGATCTACATGCACGAAACAGCATTCGATCCCCTTTATAAAAACTCAAACAGGTAATAAAAAATAAAGGATCAATTTCAGTTTTCATAGAGGCTCATGTCTTTTTATATTATCAAGTAGATAAAAACATTCACTCTCAACAAAGACTGTGCCACTTATACCATTCGTCAATCAATTCCAACAACCCCAAAATATCAACTACCATCACTACTCACCTCTTGTCGGAGGACGATGAAGTGGATGAATTATTTGACCAAGAAATGGTATGTATGACAAAACACCATGCGTATTGAAACAATGATCCTGTTTTTAGTTCAAATTACTGACTACTTCTTTTTGTATATGATAACAATAGAAACAACGAAAAATTGGTGATACACAGCTACCCACCACCATGAAACCCTTGCCACTTCCCCCATTCGATGCACCTCCACATGAGCATAGAAATGATCTCCGGCAAACACCCTCTTCAACGAAATACAGCCATAGAAGTGGTAATACACTCCTCAACCCTTCTATTTACCTGTCCAATATCCTACAACGTGGTAGCTCTATCTTCTCTGCATTACATCAAAAACGGGATAACCACGACTTGCCTGAATACTTTATTCAAAAGTTTATGGGAGCCAATCTGCGGACGGTGTCTGTATCTGATGCTTCCAGTCTGGAATCCAGCCTCCGAACTCGTCCCCTCATGTAAGGGTGAAAAAAAAAAACAAGAAAAGCATACATTCTATATACTAAGCATTTTATTTTCTTTAATAGATGGCTTGAAAAATTCATTGATCTCAAGGGTATGCATATTCTAATGCTCTGTTTGCGTCGAATCAATCATCAGAAGGATAGGTATTGTAATAAACATATGTCATATTAGCCACTACTTTCTCATCGTTAGTTTTTATTCCATCTCGTACATAGGACCAGAAAAAAACCTCTTGATATTGAATTCGAAGTCATCAAGTGTATCAAAATCATAATCAACACTAGAGTAAGTAGAAACAAAATATTATATCATGACGACCTGTGAAACTAACAAAATTAGCATCCTTAGATAGGCGGAATAGAAATCACCAATCATCCAAATTATATTCACACAATTGTCTTCTCATTACTGTGTCCTCGGTGGCAAACACGAAAGCTGGTGTGCGACAGCTTGGTCTCTATTTGTTACAATAAAGCTGGAAATGGCGAACAAGATACTAATCTTGGACACCAACACATTATCCGAGGATTTGAATTACTGCAGCAAACTACAAACGATAAGACACTCTTCGATACATGGATGAAACAACTGGAGCACCCTTGGGATGGCTATGACCGAATGGGACCTTTTGTGGCTACTCGTAATGATTTGAAGAAACATGGTGTATTAAAATTACCTAGCAAACAACTCATGATGGAATATGTGGTAAGCCAATAAAAAAAAATGAAGGGTGGAGGGGATAATTTATAGAGTTTTTTTTTCTATGGTAATATACTCATTCGTAATATTTATTTATTCTTAGACCTCTAACATGCTCCTTATCAATGCTCTGACAAATGTACCTAAGACGGAATCTCAACGTATGGTCATCAGATATCAACTCAACACTTCTGGTATGGAAGCACGTGTTTTGCCAAAATTTCGCTGCGTAGAATACCTTCCCCTCAAAAGTCAAGTAACTGCGTATGAAAAAGCTGCTGCGAACGACCTGAAGACGATACTCAATGATGAATCGAGACTATACTATGGAAATAACGACACTGAAAAACTTTTGGAACCTCTAGTCAATGGCATGGAATTATCATCAAAATCGGCGGATGATCTTTTGGACAACATGAAAAGCTTAATGGTTACAAAAGGCTCTTTGGAAACAAAGTAATTTTGAAAAAAAAAAAAAAAAAAAAAAAAAAAAACTGAAACAAGACAGGGAACTGATCATTTAATTTCATAGGGAATATTATAGTCTCGTCATACATGCTTTGATGCATCAACTTGCTGCGGGCCGCTGGGCTATTACGAAGGATCAAGATGTTACTGCTCTTTTTGGTGTACCTGCAAAAGATATCATTCAACATTATAGAAACTTGGATCGGCTTCGTCAATTGAAATCCAGAACAATACACAACGAAACAAGGAAATCACAAGTTATCAATGACAATGAAACTATGGATAATCCTGTTGACACTGAAGCTAAACATGTACAAGTTGTAGCGGACTCAAATAGGGGACTCAAGGTGCAACTTGAAGAACGCAAAATCAATTCGACACCAGATCGATCTCATAGTCGAGAAAACATATCTACAGTGGCAAAAGGTAATGTTTGAAAATGCATAGAAAAGGCGGTATATTTACTTACAGTTGTTTGGTTCTTACTAGAAAAATCATCAATTGCGTCACAGTCACTCCTAGTTCCACCACCACCTCCTCCTCCCCCTCCTCCGTCCTCAATCTTAGGTAAATTGACGATACCGCTTCTTTTTCCCAGATTTTCTAATAGAATTATATTTTGCTTAGAAATGGACTCATCTCATACTGTAGCTTCGGATACCCTGTCACCACCACCTCCTCCACCAAGATTGTCACCAATAGCATCACACGAACATTCTCGCCAATACATTACTCCTACCACACCCATCAAAAAAATGCAGCACCAGTCAATGATAAAACTCAAAAATCTCCAGTGGCAAAAACTCAACTCGAATAGCATGGAAAAACGATATGGACCTTGGAGGACGGGAATGAGACCGATCTT
Organism: Absidia repens; assembly: GCA_002105175.1. Taxonomy (NCBI): domain Eukaryota; kingdom Fungi; phylum Mucoromycota; class Mucoromycetes; order Mucorales; family Cunninghamellaceae; genus Absidia; species Absidia repens. The sequence continues at coordinate 1,790,073 of MCGE01000007.1, forward strand.
GAAATAAAATTATCGCAAGCTGGGGTCTTCCGAAGCATTGACACCATGTTTCCTGCAAAATCCAACACCACTTTTGATCGCAAACTCAAGGCAATTACTGATGAAAAGATGGATGTCGTCAAATTTTTATCCGGGAACAAAAGTCGAGGTCTTAGTAAGTTAAAATTGCTGGAACCCCGAAAAAGAAAAAATTTGATTCGACTAATTGCAAATCTTTTCTTTTGATAGACATTGCTGTCCTACCAAAGCTCAAACATTTTGGCAACTATGCCTTAGCGCGACAGACGATTATGCACATGGACCCTGATTTTTGCACAGAAAATATGTTGAACAACCTGATTATGTATGCGCCTTCCAGAGAAGATGATTTGATTACCATGGATAAGTATACCAAAGCAACCGCCAAACAATGTCTCTCTTTGGATCTACCCGAACAATTTACTATCGAGGTAGGTCTATTTCTTGAAAAAAAAAAAAAAAAAAGTAGTAGAGAACAAAAATGATAACTTTGTTTCTGTTTTTGCATTTGAATGGTTAGATGACCAAAATATATAGGTATCCTCAACGCCTCCATTTTATGCTATTTCGGGTCCAATTTTGGGAAAAACTCGATCGATTATATGAAGTAAGTTTTTGTGATTTTTATTTGTCTTACATAATACGTCTCAAGTTAACCGAATTCGATTTTTATTTTACCCAACAGAATGTCACCACTGTTGTCAAGGCATCGGAATCGTTGCGTGAATCAACTAGCCTGAAGGAGCTTCTCAACGTAAGTAAAGCAGTATATACAAAATATAAATTTGTAATCACTTACTTTTTTTCTTCTTTTTGTATTTAACAGATTATTCTCTTGATGGGAAATTACATGAATGGCTCAAGTTTACAAGGAGGTGCCGTTGGAATTAGAATTGCTAGCTTGAACAAGGTAATGTGGTATTATTGTGTTTTCTACCAACTTTGTTATCAAGTTAAATCAATTTTAACGGCCTTTATATATATCTTTTATTTTTCTAGTTGATAGATACTAAAGCTTCTGTCAAAACATCTTTGACACTTCTCCATGTGCTGGCAGGTACTGTTCGCCAAGAATTCCCTTCTATCTTGGCATTCGTAGACGACCTCAAAGATACTGGAAGGGCAGCAAGAAGTAAGTACCAACCGGTCTAAGCAAACGTAATTGACACGCAGACTGACCTTTCTATTGTTGTAGTTATGGCAAGTTTTAACGACATTGTGCATGAATATACTGATATGCGGCAAAAGCTGAATCAACTGAATGACGAACTGAAAACTCACTGGAAACCTGAAAATGTGGAACAAGGTGACCAATTCTCTCATGTGATGTCAGAATACTACAATTCAGCCGTTAGCCAATTTGAAAACTTGGAAACGCTCTACCTCAATATGGATGTTAAATGGAAAGATACGATGTTATTTTACGGCGAAAACCCCAAAGATATGCGCCCTGATGACTTTTTCTCAATTTTTTCAACATTCTTGGGCCATTGGAAGGTAATAAAGACATCTTTCTAATAACTTAACTTATATGGACTCATCCTCTGCATTTTTTTTTTAGGTGGCTTCTATTGAAGAACAGCAATACAGTGATCGGATGGAACGAAAACTGTGGCAAAAGCGGCACCAATGTATTCCGTCAAAAAAGTATACTACAATGAATAGTTGCAACAGTAGCAGCAATGACAACAGTAACTCCGATTTCACTGGTTCTGAAACACCTGATGGAAATCAACGTCGGATGGACGACTTGGTGAATAGACTTCGAACCGGAAAAAGTTTACACGAATCAAGACGACTGCGGCATAGAAATCATCAAAATTCGAATCATGCGCTACAACTTTCTGCTTCTTTGTCTGCTCCTGTGTCTTCTTCGATCACGCACTCTTCGTCATCAGCTCATTTGGATTGTAGCAATAGTGACGATGGTTGCTCCTTATCGGCCGAAGATTTGCTCCGTGACTTACAAAACGGCGACTGACAAACAACTCTAGTATCTTACAAATTCACGATCCCATTTATTAGATTATGTATATATCCTCCCTCATTAGAATAGCCATTATCAAATTATTTACACGGCTATTTCTTTATATTATTTACTCCCGCTCCCCTTCCTACTTTTTTATAATACTGTATCTTTATATCCATTTTTACTCATAATTATTGTCCATTGAAAATAAATAAAAACATTTGTGTATCATATATCTACTATATCGTTGATTTGAAAATCTTGATGGATCATTCATCCTTTAAAAATGCTTTTTATGTCTCATTAGCCTCCTCTTGTTCTTCCTTTGAATTGGTTTTTTTTTTTTTTTTTTTTTTTTTTTTTTTTTTTTTTTTTTTTTTTTTTTTTTTTTTTTGCTTTGGATAGTGTACGTTTTTTGAGCGTTAACATTAATGAACTGTGTCGTAGTAACAGCAGTGATACTGTCAGGAACGATCAAAGTCGGTCTCGGAATGATGACGACTGCAATCATGAAGAGAGCATCACCATGTTGCCTGGTGTTCACGATGTAAAAAAAATCCCCAGCCATTTGAGGGTATTTCAAATGCCGCCCACGTGAATATTATTCTCTCAGTTTTGTTTTTCCCTCGCTTTCTTTCCATTTTTTTTTTCCTTCCCATTTTTTCTTCACCAATCGACTTATTTGAGAATATGATGATCTTAGATTAGTGCCAGGACTAGTTTAGAAGGGTTTTCAGATCAGGGATTACAAGATGCATGGGGAAACCCTTTCATCTTGGATTCAAGATTTGTAACCACCATTAGTTGACTTTTTGGTGCCTCCATTAGCTTAGCTTGGTATTAGTTTGTCAATATTTGTATCTAAATTTGAATAAAATATGTTTTTTTTTTTTTGGTATCTACTTTAATAAATAATGCCACTTTTATCTTTCTTATGCCTTGTGCAATTTATCCCTATATTTTTACTACTGTCTCCCTTTTTGATAAGTTTGATCGTTGTCGTGAATCAGTAGCTGATGTCTCATTTGTTTTTCTCATGTCTTGAATAATATATTATCTCACATTTTACAATTGTCTCTTTATATTAATTTTGACAATTTGTCACATCCCACATTAGTCTCCATTCTGCTGCCTCCATATATCTCTTCTATCACATCTTTTGTTAACCCCGTCCCCTTCGTATTTAGTTTTTAGTATCTACCAATATGCTTAAATAAAACACGTCTTCTCATTAACCGTACTCTGACTCATCTGATAGTAAACAATGTCATAGTTATAGCTATTTTGTGAGAGCTCCACCAATTTTTCTGTTCATCCACCAAGACCCCCCCCCCTAAAACCCAGGAATTGGTTAGTAGTCTTAGATCATTTACTGTCAAAGATTCTATTCATATTCCTGCTCAACCAATAATATCATATTTCACTGCATTCCAGTCTCTCTATGTATACAGTAGGGACCCACATTAACGATACACTCAATAGCAATAAATTTCCAAATAACAGTATTTTTTTTTGGAAAATATTGCTTGTGAACTGTGAGACAGCCCGAATAAAACCCATCAGCTTTGTTTTTCAACACTGCGCCATTCACATCGTTCAATCTCTCATATCCAGCCGTCATACTATCCCAACCTCCCTGAAATCAGATTCATCAACATTAAGCATTTGTTTTGGCAATAGATTACATATTTTATTCAAGAAGTTAAATAATCAAAAAAAAAAAAAAACCAATCAACCTAATAAATCAACTAAAAAAAAAAAAAGAGCTATTCAGCAAACGACAAAACTAGACAAGTTATAAAAAAAAAAGCACCAAAACGTTCATTGATTTCAAAGTTCTTCGTCTGCAACAGCAATATCCCCGTACTCAAACATTCCAAGCTATGATAAATAAAGATTAAATAAAGAGGAAAAAAAAAAGTTTAGAAAACAAGCAGTCTTCATTGCTAGCCCCCCCCCAAGAAAAAAAAAAAACTTACGCGATCTCTTCTAGCAGCACCTTCTGCTTCTTGTAAGGACTTGACAATATCAGGATAAGCAGACGCGTATCGTACCTTCGGAGTCACCGCGGCCAGACCATCGCGTACCATTTCCAAATTGATACTTGCTTCAGCACTTGTAGAATGGGAGGGATCGTAGACAGTCAAACACAACACACCGTTTTCCTTGGCATCCACATTGGCGACCAATTGCTTGCCAGCAGTCAAGTCTTGGAATCGCTCCATACATTCAATACCATAATCGGATTCCTTTTGAGGACATTTGACAAAGGACAACACGGCTTCTTGAGCTTGAGGCTTGAGTGATTTGAATTGACTGGCCAAAGGTTGAATACGGTGGGATGGAATGGTTTCGCTCTAGATAAAAATAAAAAAACGAGGAGGCGTTAGTTGACCATTATTTACACATACACCATATATATATATATATATATATATATATATATATAAGAAAATGGGACTTACATTTCCGAAATCAATGTAAAGGACTTCAATGCCTTCAGAAGATACACGACGGACCTTGGCACGATACCAGCAGTCATCTTCGGTGAACTTGGCGCTGACAATGTCACCGACGCGGGGTCTTGGGGCAGGTTCCGATCGGGTCTTATTGTAATGGAGTGTCAAATCCTTCATCAGTGTTTCCAATTGTTTGATTTCAGCAGGGTTGATGATTTGAATGAAAAAGTGAGATCCACTGAGCATGTCTGAGATGACCATATCAATGTATTCGTGACGAGGTTGTGCGACGGCTGCTGCTGCCTGGGCATCCTTGGTTTCAGAGACGGCAGATGGTTGGGCTTCCCCTTGGTATCCGTGCCATAATCCTTGTTGTGCTTCCTTTGCGTTGCGTTCAGCCGTGAAGAAATGGTTGGCATAGCGAGATTCATTTGCTGAGAATTCATGTACACTGGCATATCCTTTGTTCAATAAAGCCACCGCCAAATTGTCTCCCTTGACAAAAAGATTGCCGATAAAAGCACCAGTTTTGTCTACATTTTCAATTTCGATTTCCACCTAAAAAAAAGGAACCCCATCCCCCAATTGGTGAGTAACTTTTTCATCTACCATATCTTTTTTTTTTTTTTTTTGTGGATCATTACATCATGTTGGAGGCATTGGTCAACTACATAGGCCAAGGCTTCAGGTCCAAAAGGTTCGGACTTTTCGCTGGCATTGCGGCCAACACGTGGAGCACGGATCCCAGCCAGGACAAATGATAAGCGGCAGTTTTCCTTGGGCACCCACAAAAACAAACGAGACCCATTAGCTACATGGTCCACCACAGCATTTTGGCGTTGATTTCGTTTTAATGACGTCAAAAATTGTCTGGCTTTGGTCATATTCTACCCAACCGAACCCAACAAAACAAATTATGAGCAGAAGTTCGTAAACATATTCACATGTCATGATGTAGATCACTTACCTCTGATGCATCCACAAGTCGCACAATTGGTTGCTCCTTTGGACTGTGTACACCTTTTTGTTGTTCTTGCGCTCTATGATGTTTTTTTTAAAAAAAAGAGAGAGGAGATATATAGTAAGTATTTAGAAAGCAAAGATGTATTGTAACCAAGACCACTTACTTTGTTTCGGCAATTAAGAGTTGATCGTAATGGTGGGATCGGTTATCATCATCCTTGCGGTGGCGAATGGCAGTAGCGAGACCCTTTTCAAGAAGCTGTTGAGCAACATCGCTATAAAAAAACAAAACAATATATCATCAATATCACAGAATTGACATCCAGTATCCTTCTCAAAGGAGCATCTGCATCGCTCTTAACTTACTTGTTTCCAACCATGATGGTGGCACAGTCTTTGGCTTCAAACCCATCTTGGGCTGGTTTCTTGTAATCCACAACAACATGCACCTAATGATGAATAAAACGAATGATGACTTGTCAGAAAAATCTCACCTCTCTCTCTCTGCTCCCCTCCCCCCTCCTCTCGTAGATTAAAAATGAATTGACTTACTTGTTTACCGACCAACTTTTTGCGCAAGAATTCCCTGGCTTCAAATTGATAACCGACTTCCTTCACATCCCTTGATTTGGCACTGCCACCAGGAGCAGTACTACCTACACCTCTAAGTTCAGAGGAGAACCATTTTTTAAGAAAAAAAAGAAGTCAGTGTTCAATCCCTAAAATAGCTTTTCATTCAACTTTTATTGACTTACCTAGGGGCTTGCTTGACACTTGCAAGTTGAAGTTTTCTTTCCACGCCTTCTTTTGTCTTCACAATCAAAGTGTCGCCGGTCACAATTTTGATGACTTGAGCATCGAATGTGGCGTCATTGGTCTTTTGTTTGGCCACAAAGTCTTTCCAGACACGTAATTTCTTATCCTTGGCAGCCCTAATTCAAACAAAAAAAAAAAGAAGTTGGAAGCATGAATATTGAATGATTTGGTCATTGTCAATTTTCCCAGTTCTCTTCTGACTCCTTACTTTTCAGCATTGCGTAAAGGTAAAGGACCACCGGTGGCCATGGTGATGCTCCAATCGACACACTTAGCCATACCATTTGACAATAATAATTCAGAGATGTTGCCAGCAGGATGTTGAATGGATCCCACAAAGTTTTGGTTGCCGCCTTGACTCATGCCTTCCAAGATTACCTTGACCCCCCGTTGAAGGAGACGCACTTCGACAAAGAATTTGGCTTCTTCTCCAAAAGGTTCGCTGGGCGTGGCATCGACTTGATCTGAGGGTAAGTTATCCCGTTTGCAACTGGGGGCTTTGATGCCGGACAGGAATAAAGTCACGATTTGTTGAGTTTGGTCTGGGAGGAGGAGTAAAATACGATAGGTAGAGGCATCACGCACTTGTTCGATGATAGCTATCCTCAGAAGAAAGGAGAAGAAAAAAAGAAAAATAAGATCAGTCAACAAAAGATACATAATTCAATTTGCCCTCCGTAATCCACTTACCATCTAATGGTTTTCCTTTGTAGGTATTTAAAAAGTTACGACCATCTTGTTCCATAGTATAGGCCACTTGACGAGATCCCTAGCAACCATAAATATATATATATAGATATATATACGTGTATAAACAAAATAAACGAGTGAGTAGAGAGCGACAGGCATAAAAAGGATAAAAACGGGATCTACTTACGTCAGATTTTGTTGACCATTGTCCACGTTCAGCAGCCTGGGCCTCTTCTTCCAATGAGCGTAATTGATCAAGTTCTTGTTCATGGGCTTCGTCATCTTGACTTGCTTTCGATTTGCCTTCACGCACCTTGAGCCAGCCTTGTTGCACACCGAGATGGGCCACGTTATCACCATTGGCGAGCAAAATAGAGCCGTATTCACGAGGGGGAGTAGTGGTGGTGATAGTGTATTCAGGAACAAACATCACTTCCTTGCCTACCAGCAGTTTACGAAGATATTCTCTTGCACCAAACGCAAATCGCTATTGAAAAAAAAAGGTGGGCAGGTAAGTAAATGGCATTTGATGCTCTGTGTGTGTGTGTGTGTGTGTAGGTGTGTGTGTCTGTGTGTTATTGCGTGTGTGTGTTTTTTTTTACCTCGTCATCGCGGGTAGTGTTGCCCAATCTGGGAGCTTGCACATTAGAAAGAGCCAACAATCGTTCAGCAGGAGGACCATTCGCTCTTGGTTTACCGCGTAGAATAACAGTATCGCCAGATAATACACTTTTCACTGCTGCTTTGTGATGTTGAGTCATAGTGGAGGATATATTGAAAATAAAAAATAAAAATAAAAGAAAAAGAAAAAAGCGTGTTCTCCATTCAATATTCATTTTGACTGGAGCGGTGTTTAAAGTCTGCCGAAAGAACCGACATTTTGTATCGACCAACAGATTTGCTCCTCGTCAGTAGCAGTGGTCTCATTTTGCAGCGGGTGCGGTGGTTCAATCAAGTATGATGCTTTTTTTTCTTTTCTCTTTTTTTTTTTCTACTAGAAATAAGGGATTCGTGTGCAACCTGTCTAGTTGGTAAAAAAAAAAAAAATACTCTTTCTAATAGTAAAGCAATACCATGTTATTCAATAAATTCATAATACACTAGCACCATCAATAGGCGCAATTCCAATTGTCGTAACGGTGGTTACAGGCTTTGATTTGAAAAATGGAAAATCAATCAGTTCTTTGTTCTTTTTATTCTATTTTATTTTGCAATAATCATATCTTCGGGAGAAGAAGTGGGGGGATCAGTCAGGGAAGAGTGTCAATGTAGAAAAAGTAGAGCGGTATTTCATTTAACATGATTATGTAATAGCAACATCCAATGAAATGACGTTATTGGAGAACCCTGGGCTTAAGTAATCCGCTTATGATATTTTTTTTTTTCAAAAAAAATAATCATATATAAGGTCCCTTTTTTTTCTTTCTTTCCTTTTTATTCTCTCTCCTCTCTATTACCTTTTATTAAAACAAAACATCCACATTTTTAACTACTATTAACTTCACACGCTATGTCTGATAAAATTTACAAAATCATCAATGCTCGACTATTAATCGATCATCAAATTGTGGAAAACGAATACCTCTGGTTCCAACATGGCAAGATCATCCATCCTCAGACTATCTTTTTTGATGAACGCCGAGACGCAGATGAAATCATTGATGCCCAGGGCTTGTTGGTGGCACCGGGATTTATCGATACTCAAATCAATGGTGGTTATGGAATTGATTTTGCTGATTATGAAGCACCCGTGGAAAAGATTCAGCAAGACATCGACACTGTGGCGAAAGGGTTACTTCAATATGGCTGTACTGCTTTCTGTCCTACCGTCGTCAGTTCAGAACCCGCTGTCTATGAAAAAGTAAAACAAAAAAAAAACTCAGGAGTAATTTTTTTAGTATTGACTTTTTTTTCTGTTTGGCGTAGGTTTTACCGCTACTCAATCATCGCAAAGGGTCGGCAGAAGGTGGCTCTGAAATTCTTGGTGCACATATCGAAGGACCATTCATCTCTACAGAAAAGAAGGGTGCTCACAAACAACAAGTATTCCGGAATGCGAAGAATGGCATTGCTGATTTTGACTTGGCCTATGGCTCTGAACTGAAGAAAGGGAATAAGGCGGTTAGCATCATCACCATGGCACCCGAAATCGAAGGTGTTACTGATGCCATTCCGGATCTGGTCGCACGAGGTATCACTGTGGCTATGGGTCATACGGACTGTCGAATTGCTGAAGCTGAACTTGCTGTGACTAAAGGTGCTACTAGTATTACTCATCTCTTCAACGCTATGCAAGCCGTAAGTGTATTCCTTCTTTTTTTTGGCCCCCCCCAACGCTATTTTAACATGATAATGACCCTCTTTTTTGAAAAATAATAATAATATATAGTTCCACCATCGTGACCCTGGATTAGTGGGTGTGCTTGGTGCAGCTGATTTGCCACTTCCAGAAACAGCTCAACGACATCCCGAACCTTCTTCTACTTCTCCCTGTCGACATAAGCCCGATCCTCGTCCTTTCTATGGTATTATTTGTGACGGTGTCCATGTTCATCCCAATTCTATTCGTATTGCCTATTATTCCCATCCTCGTGGTGCCGTTCTTGTAACAGTAAGTCTCTATTTGTTTTATATGATGATAGATGGATGCTAGTATTCACACTGGTTTATTTTTTTTTCTACTTCTAGGACGCTTTGTCCGCTATGGGCTTACCAAAAGGGACATACACGCTGGGTGGACGTGACGTAGAAGTTGATGCCAGTGGAGCTTGCTACATCAAAGGAACTCGAACGTTGGCAGGAAGGTAAGAACAATGTTTTTATTATTTTCTTCTGGCAATGGACAGCTCAATTCTTTTTCGTTTTTGGTATATTTAGTACTGTGACCATAGATGAATGTGTTCGTAATTTCCAACGATTCACCAACTGTACTATTGTTGAAGCTCTGGAAGCCGCCACTCTTCATCCTGCTCGACTTCTTGGTATTGATGACCGAAAGGGAACTCTTAATGCC